>JAWWEQ010000045.1:34834778-34896291 GCA_035583055.1 Torymus tubicola | reverse complement strand
TCCCACCGTTGATATAAAATATAGTAATTTTTAGTAGAGTTATATTAAAATTTCCTATATCATTTCTCTCAGTGTACCTTTTATATGTAAGTTTTGGTAAAAAATAAATAAAGATTCTTATTTCCCGTCGAATTTTACATGAAAAAAGGTCATTTAAAGTTATTGTTAAATACAGTTATGAAATGAAATATATTAGATTAATTAATGCGTATACGTGAACTGAAAACACGGTTTGTATTTTAGGTACGGTTTAAAAAATTTGTTTTTCACAATTTGCAAGGGCAATCTTCATTTTTTAGCATAAATAACTTGTCTAGGAGGCGGCACGGCGAAAAAAAATATTGAGAAATAGGGGATACCCTAATATATATATGCTTCCAATAACCATCTTTTACCAATATATATGCTTTCTAATTCCGCTGATAACATATATGAATACAAAAATAACTTCATGCAATATTTATCTATTGCTTCTATTGCTCACAATTTCGTGTTAATAAATGTATATTTAATGGTAATTCAATGTGCATTCCACATTCCCGGTTGCAAATATTTACGTGGATTTTACCTGAATTTCCACCTGAATTTTCACGTGAATTTTCACGAGAAAGTCAATCAAAATCCACGTAACAATAAGATGAAATTCATCTTAAATACAGATGTATTTCACGTGCATTGAAGCTGTAAAAATTCTAAAAACGGCACGTGAATTTCACTTGAATATTACACGAATTTCCTGTGAAATTCATGTAAATTGTAGGGTCATTTTATTTACATTTCAAGCTACGTTTAGGTGAATTTCATATGAATATCACCTATATTTTATGAGATTTTTATATTCAAAATTTGAAAATTTGTAGACAGCAAATTTCACCGTCAGGCGGCACTTCAGCATCGTAACACGCAGTTAAATTTGAACGGCGCGGGTATATAAGGACGAAAGGGATTCAGGGGTGGGTGGGTGGAATAACTTTGACGAAGTTCCTGTCTTAACAAACTGAGATAAGAACAGAATAAGAAAAATATAAAAAATAAACCATTGTTAATATCTGATCACATTCACGTATATTTCAGGTGATATTTACGTAAAAATAACCTGAAATAATCAACATGAAATTTACATGAATTGCACATGGAAGTCATGCAATATTCAGGTGAAATCCATCTGGAATTTAAATACAACGATAACGAAATAGCCTTTTATTTGAGGAAACATGAATTGCACATGGAAGTCATGCAATATTCAGGTGAAATCCATCTGGAATTTAAATACAACGATAACGAAGTAACCTTTTATTTCAGAAAAATCTCAAGAGAATTCCAGGTGATAAAAACGTATATTTCACATGAAATTCACGTGCCGTTTTTAGAATTTTTACAGCTTAAATGCACGGGAAATTCACCTGTATTTAAGGTGAATTTCATCTTACTGTTACGTGGATTTTGATTGAATTTCATGTGAAAATTCATATGAAAATTCAGGTGGAATTTCAGGTGAAATCCACGTAAATATTTGCAACTGGGTTTCCATAGAGGCTAATTGCTATTCCGTATGTATTTAGTTTTTTTAATAGTTTTGTCTCTCGGTACGAGATAACTATGTTGTTGGTAAAGTGTGTGTGTGTATATATATATGTTTTTTTTTCATTTTTCCTCATAACAGTGCGAACTCGAAGAGATGGAAAAAGAGGACGAATTAGCATTTTTCGTTCTCGATTGAAAATATTTAAATTTTAGCCGTTACAGTATTAATAATGTTTTAATAAAAAAAATAAAAGATATCAACAAATATTTACTTCCTTTTTTTAAACCTTAGATATTTGTATAAAACTATTTTAATATATACAAATTCTCAATCAAATCATTTACGATAAATTTTAATTTTCAGATAATCTGGTGTTCGCCCAAGGCGCTGCTGCCACGCCGGTAGAACTGCTGCGCGGTATGACGGAGGTCGGCTGCAAGAAGAACGTCAGCAACGTGCGACTCTTCCACATGCACTTGGAGGGCCAAGCTCCATTTGCCAGTCCTGAAGTCCAGAGTACGTCTTCACAATGTTATAATTCTGTTACGAAGAACGAAAATTCTTTACTCTTTTTTTGTTGTTTTTGATCGACGAGTAATCGTCTTTAACACGAGAGAGTCGCGTTCAAGGTGAACCGGTAGTCGGTTGGAGGTGTGTCTGTGTCGTAACGAGAGAAACCCGACGTATATCGAGGAAATCGATAGTGGCAGAGGTTGAGGTTGAGATCGATTAGGCAATTTGTCGGGGTGCCGGATGAAAATTGGATGATGCAGAATGTCGATGTGGATGTAATTAAATGAAGACAGATTGTGGAGAAAGATTTGTCGTCTTCGATTTTTATTGTATTTTGTGCCAGGACTAACTTTATTTAAAATAGAAGATTTTCAAAACTTTGTACTTGTATATTCTTGATCTATATTAAATGTCATAACTTTTGTCATTGTCAATGAAAATAATCATGTTCATCGATTTAAATGAAAATCAATCGCTATAAGTATCGTATTTCAAGCTAAAATTAATGTAAACTTAGATTCTCCCCAAATTATAAACATTATTTAAATTCTAAAAATATTTAAATATACTAAATCAACACTATACCCTTTATTATCCAGAGCACTTCAGATCGATCAGCTTGTTCATCGGTGGCAACGTACGCAAAGCTGTTAACGACGGTCGTGCCGACTGTATCCCCATCTTCCTCCATGAGATTCCCAAGCTGTTCAACGAGGGTCACATCAAACCGCACATCGCTCTGATCCATGTCACGCCGCCAGATGCCAAGGGCTACTGTTCCCTCGGTACCAGTGTCGACTGTGTCAGAGCTGCCCTCATCCATTCCAAAATCATCGTTGGTAAGTTGAGAGAGTTTGTTAGCTCGGTTAATTCTGGTAAAGGTTGGGAAAGTGAAAAAATTTATAAAGGAGTATAAATAGATATAGAAATTGCTAGACATTGGATATTTTACAAATATTTAAATATTAATATAAACGTGTAAACCGAAAAATCTTTTCAAGTAATTAAATTTTAAGTTATTTAATTATATATAAAGTTTGACAAGGATCCATCACTAAATTTTAAAATAAATCACATATTAAATAAAGAAGTTTATTCAAAAAATTGATTTTAGTTTGTATGTTGGTACTTGGTAGTCCATAAATTTAAGAAAACTGTATTATTCAAAAACACTGACCTTATCATTTTTTACCACTCTAATAGCCCAGGTGAACAAGCACATGCCGCGTACGTTCGGTGACGCCCTCATCCATAAGAGCCACATCGACATCGCGATCAACCACGACAACCCGCTGGAGCCGCACGGTGGTGGCGAACCGAGCAAGGAGGAGAAACTCATCGGAAAGCACATTGCTGAGCACCTCGTTGACAACGGCGCCACATTACAGCTCGGTATTGGTACCATCCCCGACGCTGTTCTTGCCCTTTTGAAAGGCCACAAGGATCTTGGTATCCACAGTGAGATGTTCAGCGACGGTGTCGTCGATCTGGTGAACCTTGGCTGCGTGACTAACAGCCAAAAGACCATGCACACTGGTAGAATCGTCGGTTCATTCTGTGTTGGCACGAACAAGCTCTACGATTTCATGGACAATAATCCGTTCATTGGTAAGATTGATTATAAATGTTTAAAAAAATTTTCGGGGTGAGAAGAAGAACAGAAGATAGAAATTCTATTATTCTATTATATTTAATAGTAAACATAGGAAATTAAATATATATCCAAGAGTGTGTTTTTTTCACAATTATGTATTTTTATAGTTGTACTTAACTTCTTTATTATCAGAAAAAATTTATGGCTTATATTAGCATAAGTATAGAGAGAAGAAATCGTTTAAATACTTTATTAAATACCAAACGCTGTTTTTATTCAATCAATATGGCAAACAAAAAAACTAATAATTATTTTTGCGACAAGTCTAATAATACATTTCTAATTGTTATTTTCGGATTAGCTCAATGAAACCCATTTGTAGATGTTATGCGTTATGCTAATAATTCTGAAACATTGTTTTATAGAGATGCTGCGAGTTGATTACGTCAACGATCCACGAATCATTGCCAAGCAGCCAAAAATGACAGCAATCAACTCTTGCATTGAAGTCGATCTTACCGGCCAAATAAGCTCCGACAGTATTGGCACGAGGATGTATTCCGGCTTCGGAGGTCAGGTGGACTTTATATCTGGTGCTGCGATGAGCGAGGATCATTTAGGAAAGCCAATCATTGCCCTCAGGTCAACGACCAACAAGGGAGCTACCAAGATTGTCCCAACTCTTAACCTAGGTACATTTTTTCGTAATAATATTCGTTAGTTGATTTTTGGTCTAAATTCTGTTTTAAATGCTAAACAAAGTCGACTCGGAGTATATCCTACTATTTTTATTCAATTTTAATCAAACAGAAATTAAGAAACTAAACTTTCTAATGAATTTTAGGTGCTGGAGTCGTCACATCCCGAGCTCTGGTGCGTTACGTTGTCACGGAATGGGGTATTGCCAGCCTGTTCGGCCGTTCCCTACAACAGAGAGCGTACGAGTTGATCCAGGTCGCCCATCCTGACCACAGAGAGGCTCTTGAGAAGGCCGCCTTCGAACGACTGAAGGTCATGCCCGAGAAGAAAAGCTACTAAACACATACTACACACACACATACGCGCACGTGATAAACAAAACGGAGATCCGTTGCAATAGCATTTTTCGCGTTGGCCATAACTCTGTAAGATGTATATAAATGCCTCTCTGCCACTTTCCTGAAGACTATCTCGTGTCGAGAGAAGCACAGAGACTACTTACTATGGTTTTAGAGAATTATATATCGATATTGATGTAATCCGGAGAAAAGAAATTATGTACGAGGAGTCGTAAATATGGTGCGAGATTTTTAATTGATTTTAGTCACACACAAGTTAAATGCGTTCACATAGGGAATATATGCCAGACCATATGGTTCTATATGTGGTCTGAAGTGGTCACATAGTTAAAGATTAATTTGTATATAATTATTTTCTCTGGAATCTAGGTACGAACTAGACACGATGAAGATGTAAGAAGTGAACTAACTATAGTAGTTGTATAAATTTGAAACTATAGGAAGAAAACAGTGATTCAAAGTGAAATGAAAAACCAATAAACGAAATAAATCAATAAACTTGAACAACGCGACGTGTAGACCATGTTGGTATTTTCTCGTGGCGCATCACTACTTCAACGGATTGTAAAATACGCTTTCTGAAGAAAGAACCGACAATTTGTCGATAAATAAAAAGAAAAAACATTTGCGTACCTACAAATATTATTTTGTAATAAATTTACCGAACGTCCTTTTTATATATATTGCCGTCAAAGAAAAAAAAGCGGTTGATGTAAACATTTAATGCGCATTTTATTTGAAAAAATATAATCTTATGCTTAGAATGTATAAAAAGGCTTATTTATTCTATCATTTAATTTACAATGAGAATATTTTTATTTTTTAGGTGAAAAATTTTTTTCCCAAATTTGTTTTTAAGTAAAAATTATATTTTTGTAAGTGTTTAATGTTAAATGTGTATTAATCATTACATAGCGTAGCCATTACGATTTAAAAAACGTAGCTGTATCTTCTTTGAAAAGTCAATTGCTTATATTCATTTTTATTATATTGCGTGTAACTCTTCTCTGTTTCACAAAAAAAAACAATAAAACATTTAATTTTACACTCTATAAACATCTAGTACTTAATTTTCTGCATGTTTCCAAATTAATTTTATTTTTATCATTACAACAATCGAACTTCTTTCTCGTAGATCAAAAAAAAAATCAATTATTTCTCGTTCGAAACTATCGGATAATACCCACGTCTCCTTGCACAGCAGAAGAAAAAACAGAATCCAACCGAGTTACGTATTAAACTTACCGTGCAAAAACCATCAGCGGGGGGAGAGACCCAACAATCCTTTTCCGCAAAATATAATCTCCCCTTCGCTTTATAATACACGTGAAACAAAAAAAAATCTCTCAGTCCTCTTCTCTCCTCCTTTTTACAATTTTACATAAGCGCGCGCGCGGTAAGTATCACGTGGACTCTCGGCACAATATATATTGTGTACTCCCCCTCCCCCGCACGTGTATATATCTATAGCTGAGACGCGCTTTATAGCAAAATGTTCGCCGCATTCACAAAGGAGTCGTGGTCGTGACATTGACGCGCCGCGCGAGTGAGTGAGTGAGAGAGATTCGCGGTGTATCGTGTGCCACTTTGGTGTGTGGCGATAGAAAACGCACAAGTTTTCCAATCGCCGTTTCGCGCACGCGCACGAGTAACTGTATATATATATACATCAAGTTTAGTGTGTCGCGCAGACGCGCGCGAAAGCGGCTTTTGCGAATATAAACGGAAAGTGGATTATTTTTATAGGAAAAAGGAAGCAATTGAAGGTTTGGAAGTTGCGAGAAGTGCAAATTTTTCCAAAGTCAATATCAACTGGTTTTTCTGGATTTTTACGTTGGAAGCTGAAGTTTTGTAATTGTTTTTGCACGGTTTTTTTTCAAGCCGTCGTCGTCGGTATCCTGGAAATTCAAAAAATTTCGCTCTTATATACGTGAGTTATTTTTAATCATATTTTGCAATTGATGAAGAACGGTAGAACAATTTTTCATTACAAGAGAATAACGTCAGTATTTCAGCAATTTATTGTAATTACTTGATTGTTTAAGATTACCGATTATGCAATAATCGAAACATTATTTTATTTGATAAAGTTAAATGTGTATGTTCAAACGTTAAATAATTGAATATTTCTTACATTCAGATTAAAAAATAAATCGAAATACGTACATTATTATTCCAATCAATTTTTGTTCCACTTTATCGAGTCTAATTGATCCCAACTTACAAATTCAAAAACTTACATAATTATACGAAATAAAGAATATTTGGTAAATTCATGTATAAATTTTCATTTTCCAGACAGAAATATTACACTGATTAAAAAATTTAAACAATGGAAGCAAAAAAAATAGTCAAGTGATCCATTTACATTTTCAACACACAACGTCATTAACATAAAGATGCATTATCAGCATGCATCTTAATTTACTCCTTAATTGCTTTAAATACACAGTAGTTTAACGAGATCGTGTATACATAGAACCAGGCAAAAATGTTTCCTCACCAGGAAATCAATTTACCAGCACTTTACTTTGCAATGCAAACTAGAGACATTCACGTGGCTAAAATCGTTTTAGGTGATAATAGAGATAATTATAGGTATAAGAATCAACTTGGCGAAACTCTGTTACATTTGGCTGTGAAACATAATTTCAAAGAACTGATTGATTGGCTCATACGTGGCGTAGGTCTGGATATCAACAGTGTTGATAATAGTAACAGAACCTCGCTACATTTGGCAATTACCACGAGAAATGAGGATATGATTAGGTATCTTCTCTCGTACGATGCAAATATAAATTTAAAGGATCTCTATGGTAAAAGTCCTTTCCACATGTCTGTCCAATCGGGGAATCTTCGATTGGTCGAGCTACTATTAGACCATGGTGCAAACGTTTTGGACGTTACATTAACCACCCGGGAAACAGCTTTCCACATCGCACTGAAGAACGAGGACGAAGAAATGTTTAAATTGCTACTGAAAAACCATCGTGGCAATGTTAATGTATCGGACGAGTACGGTGAGACGTTACTACACACGCTGGCAAGGCAAAGAAAGTGCGACTGCTATTTAGGAAAACTCTTGTTGGAGAAAGGCGCCGACCTGGAGCTACTGAATAAGGATAACGAGACGGCACTCCACTTTGCTATTCACAACCGGAACTTTAATGTTGCGAAGATTTTCATAGAATATGGGGCGAAGGTGAATGTCAAAAATAAGTACGGAGAAAGTCCGCTGCATCTGGCGATACGACATAGAGATTTGAAACTTGTAAATTTGCTTGTAAGTAACAATGCTGATGTAAACGAGTGTACGAACGATGCGAATACCATGATCCACGTGGCCGTGAATTATTACAACGAGGGTATTGTTGATTTGCTAATACGTAACAACGTTGATATAGAAAGCAAGAACACGTGCGACCTTAGCCCTTTTCACTTGGCGATAAAGAACAAGTGTATAGATGGTGCGAAGATACTGTTGATCAACAACGCGGATGTAAACTCTGTAGCCTATGGGAAATTCACAGGTAGCCATAAGGAACCTGCGGAAAGTCGCTCGTTCACTCCACTTCATACGGCGATAGTTCAGAAAGACACCGAAACCGTGGAATTCTTACTTCACAATGGTGCTAAACTTATCAGCCCTGACTACGAAATCTTCCTAGCAGTCGAAGCCGGCGACGCGGATACCCTTACCAAACTTATAGTACACGGGGCGAATGTAAACGCGGTGAACAGTAGTACTGGCGAATCGCTATTATACACAGCAATGCGTATACGTAGCCGCGAGCACGTGGTAACGCTTCTTCATCATGGCGCTGATGCGACACGTGTTGATGACCGTGGAGGTGAAAACGCTGAAACGGCACTACATCTGGCTGTAAAAGCACAGGACGCGAAGTTCGTACGGTTTTTATTGGACATCGGTGCGGACGTAGAAGCATGCGACGCTGATGACAACACTGCATTGTCATTTGCACGTGGTTGTGCCAATGTAGCAAACGTGATAATCGCGAGGATTGCGTTGGCAAAAGTGGCTGGGATTGCAAGTGGGAGAAACGAGGCGGTTATAGGGGACGTTGAGGAATTCTATTCATACTATATGATATGCTTGGACGAATTGGCTAGAATAGGGGGCAAATTTTGCGGAGGCGACGTTTCGCTGCTAAAGTTTCTCATAATAACCGATGTTACCGTTCTAGCGAGGCTCGTTAAGCGGAAACCAGTTGTAAGGGATTTCGAAGCGAGGGTTGCTGGGAGTAAACGCGAGTTTCCGATTTATCACGAGAGATTGACTGGGAACATGGAAAGAGCTATAAAGAGGTGGAGTTTGATCAGGGAAGTGGGTAGGATTCTATGTACGTTGGATTATTTCGAAGCGCTGTACGACGTTATCGACCGGATTGTAGATAACTTTACCGACCAAGAGCTGGAAAGGTTCGTGAAAGGAGGAGGATCGAACGAATGTGTCGATAATAATGGAACTTTTGCTTGGTGATGACGGTATGCGGGAATGCGAGGTTTTTTACGAAATTATTTTGTATAATGGTATAGTGTGTAGGGTATAATTGTAAGGTAGTTTAGTATATATTACGATCTCTTCTAGAATGATATTATATATAGAATAAGTAGTAAGTTATATATTATAACTTGTACATAACTTGTACCAACACGAAAAATTAGTAATCACCACGGAAACATTGAAATTAACGCTTATATATACGTATATATACAACAAAACATACGACCACCGTCATACCACAACTGACAATCGACAAAGTTCAGGCACCGCGCGCGGACCGCCGACATAATGTTTTTACTTCGATTCCTTTAAAATCTCAAACCGTTAAAATTCTTTGCATGTTAAGTAAATCTCCTAATTCAAAATTCCTGCAATAAAAATATGATCCTACCGATAGGATTATGAAAATCGAGAAATTCGGTCGTCGCGTGCGAATGAAACGTTAAGGACAGCGATCGAGAAAGGTACGCGCGATCATGTTCAAAACGTTAGAGCGTAGTCTACGGAGCGCTGGAGGTCGCAAAGCTTTCGAGCTATGCGATAGAAGGTACCTACGTGAACCTTTTCAACCGTTGAAGAGGTGCCCTAAGTGGGTCTGCGTTGAGGATGCTGTCAAGGTCATCGGGTCTGGTTAGTATATAATATTATCATTGATAAGTAATTGTGTTATTGTTGATAGTACTTTCGATACAAAAAAAACGTATTGCTAATAATCTATATATTTATCATCGATTCACAGAGCAACTGGTATTCATCCAGGGTGGCGCGGCAACCCCATTGGAACTAGTCAGAGCAATGACCGAACATGGCGTTTGCAGCAACCTCAGAGGTGTTAGGCTACTTCACATGGCTCTTGAAGGCGATGCTCCGTTCGCAGCTCCAGAATTCGAACGTAATTTTTAAACCCTCTATACTGCTGATAATGAAACACCATTCGGTTATGATAATAATAATACGTTATGGTATAATATCATGATTTATTTAGAGAACTTCCGATCGACGAGTCTCTACATCGGGGCGAACTTGCGAGACGCAGTTAATGATGGCAGAGCGGATTACATTCCCGTGTTCAACCGTGAAGCTCCGAATCTCTTCTGGCACAAGCGATTCATACCGGATATCGCGTTGATACACGTGAGCGCGCCTGACGCCAAAGGATTCTGCTCCTTGGGAACCAGTGTCGACTGTACGAGAGCGGCGATTTGCCAGGCGAAAGTCATTGTCGGTAAAGACTATTTATCTTTTCGTTTTTTTTTGTTCTTTTCAAGGTAGGATGGGTTGATGAGGAAAATATTTTAGATGATTTTTCAGTTATTGATATTCTTTTATATTAATCTTGAGTATATAAAGGTAAACCTACTTGTTATAGGTACACGCATTATCAAAAACTATATATACATTTACTGAACTCACGTTTGAAAGCAACAATGTATTTTATAGGAAATTTGATATAGAAATCTGAGAAAATCTAGAACGCAGCTTAAAACAAAAAAATCTTAATATATAAGCATTTCATAAAATGAAACTCCCTTAGCTCAAGTG
Organism: Torymus tubicola; assembly: GCA_035583055.1. Taxonomy (NCBI): domain Eukaryota; kingdom Metazoa; phylum Arthropoda; class Insecta; order Hymenoptera; family Torymidae; genus Torymus; species Torymus tubicola. Next base: position 34,885,534 of record JAWWEQ010000045.1, on the reverse strand, counting down.
AACGAGCACATGCCTCGGACATTCGGCGACGCGGCGGTCCATGTGAGCCACTTTGACTGGGCAGTGAGGCACGATTGTCCATTACCATGCATCGCGGGTTCCCCACCAAACGACATTGAACTGGAGATTGGCAAACTCGTATCGGAACGCCTTGTCGATGACGGCGCTACCCTTCAGCTTGGTATCGGTAACATTCCCGATGCTATACTCTGTGCGCTTAGCAATCACAAGGACCTCGGTATACACACGGAGATCTTCAGCGATGGTATGGTCGATCTCGTAGAGAAAGGTTCTGTGACCAATAAGAAGAAGACGAAACACAAAGGTCGACTGGTCAGCAGTATGGCTATCGGCACGAAAAAGCTCTACGATTTCGTCCATAATAATCCGTTTATATGTGAGTTGAAATTAACTATATGCGTAAATATATATACGATCTGTTTTTAAAAGCGATTGTAAAGAGGCAATTTATCACTATCTATCGGTAGAACGTAGACTGCACCGATAATTACTGTTTTACATGTCGAGTGTGTGATTTACGGTTCGTATTATATATACACTTCATTCCGTACCGACGTTTGCAGCGATGCTGGGCTTGAATTACGTGAACGATCCACGGGTGATTTCGAAGCAGCATAAAATGACGGCTATTAACTCGTGTATTGAGATGGATATCACGGGACAGGTGTGTTCGGACAGTCTTGGGCCGAAATTTTATTCCGGACATGGTGGACAGCTGGACTTTCTGACTGGCGCAGCGCTCAGTTTGGATGGAATGGGCAAACCCATCATTGCTTTTGCCTCGGTGACGAGCAAAGGGGAGAGCAAAATTCAGCCGTTTCTCAAATTAGGTATATTCATTTTTTTCTTTTGTTCATTCACAGTCTATATCAGGTTTAGATATCATATGCGATGTTTAAGAGATTTTAATTGTTGTCTCGTGTGGGATTTCATATATTTTTTTTTATATAATTAGATATTTAGCTCATATTATGGAAAGCGTTAAACGTGTAAAAGAATTTGGAAATATAGATGAAACGTAAATTTTGGAATCTGTTTTTACAATGATAACGAAATATGTTCTAATATTCTAGAAATGTTATTCAATTTCTAGCTTTCAGTGCGGAACGATTTTTCTCCTATATATTCTGAGCATGTAGTAGATTGAAAATAGTATTAGTTTTTGAAAGACTAGCACAGCTTATTTTTAACTACTTTAAAGTTGTTAAAACTAATTAGTTTCTTTAGTTAGAAAATATGTATTAGAAGACTTGAACTATAATAAGAAATGAGAAAGCCAGAATTAGATGGAGAAATAAAAGTTTTGATGAATTATTCATCGATTGAGTTTAACAAATGATTTTTCAGTTCATATTATTTATATTTTGGTAAGCTCCAATGCACCTTAATCTTTCTTCCTATACAATAATTCTTATATCAATCTATGCAACTGGTAAATACTGATCGAAAAAGCGTTCGATCATAGCAATTAATTGGCCAGTCTTACTATTCATTTTCTAACTTATTGGGCAATATAGATATAAATAAATATCTACTATCGGGGCATCATGAGAAAATACAATTAATTTGCAAACATTATCAAGGGTCTTAAAGTCGCTGATTAAATAGTTTTATAAAAGGCTTTATTTTCTATACTACGACTTAATGAATTTTATTTGCAATAATTTTTTTCCAGGTGGCGGCGTTGTCACAACGAGAGCACACGCGCATTATGTGGTCACGGAGCAAGGCATTGCGCAGCTAAATGGCAAGACGCTCCGTCAAAGAGCCTACGCTCTCATACAAGTAGCGCATCCCGATCACAGAGAATGCCTGGAGAAAGCCGCGTACGACCGGCTCAAAGTCATGCCGACAAAGTATTTGTAAAAAATTATCCGTCCAGTCTTCGAGAAATCAAATGACAATTATATATATATGTCCATCAAAATGGGGAATAATATTTTTGACGCTCTTTTTTATGGTGGAAAAATTTAGCTTTAATTCGTGAGAGTATATATTTACATAGTGCACTTTTGTTTAATTATTTACAAACCATTTTTACACGAAAAAAACACTTCTGTGATTACGTAGTTATGTACGTCGTGTATTTTGTACTTTGCTATTTACAATAAAAACTGAGCAAACGGAGCTTAAGCTATAGTGGTTACAGTACTTTGAATTCACGCATCGAATAATGTGTACCTAACTCACTTTTACAAGTCATACGGAGGAACTTGGGATATTTTTGGTATGCTGTATTATGAAGCAAATTTTGAGATTCACGACTCTCAAAATATGATTAAAAGCTTGATTAAAAAAAATAAAAGGTTTATACGATTTAAAAACAGTTTTAAAAAAACTCACCGAGAGTTTTTTCGTTTTTTTTAATATTTTGATTTGAACGAAAACGTTATTAAATTATGTTAAATTTTAATCAAAACGCGGACTCATGCCTATTTTTAAAATTTCATCGTTTTAACGATGTATCAAAAGTTAAAAGACACATTTTGGTTTTCGAAACTTTAAGAAAAAAAACCGCGCAATAGACATAAATCACGCTAAAAATAAACATGATTAATAACGGCAATAATTTTTTCGCGATCGAACAAACGTGATAACTCGCACGCGGATAAATTAGCTAATGAATCATACGCACAGGCACGCGTGTACTTCTGACTCTTTATCCTGTTGGTATCATTATTCGAAATTGATACCCGGGGGCAGCGTGCCTGCCTTCTTCATTTTTTCCAAGTTTTCATAATACTCCGAGAAATCAACGTACGCTTTGATCCTCTTGTTTTCATTCTGGGGTATCCTGAATCCGTCGCTCGTCTCTGTCGACGTCTCGTCTGTCATTGTCGATGTTGCTCCTTGAGTAGAGTATGGGGGGCACATGTCGCAGTCGTCGGAGATGCAGTAATGTTCATTGGTAGGCAACGGTGGATTACTAAAGTGCAACGATGGTGCAGTTGTAGGACTCTTCAGAGCGTTGGGTAAGCCGAAGTTAAAGTTGCGCACAAGGAGGGTGATATCGTCGCGCTTGATGCTTTTTGGTGCACTCGCCTCGTCGCTCATGCTTACGTCGTGGTGGATGCGCACAATCTTGTCTACAACAGCTTGCGCCACGCCGGTTAGCGTCGACTGGATACGAAACTGAAAATCAGAAGGGTGACAAGATGAAATGACTAAGAGTTTATTACATCGATCACTGTGAATTTCTACAATTCGATGTCTATTTTATGTTTGATTTATCTATAAATTTTAGTTTTTACCTGGTTACTTGATAAATTACTTTTAAAAATTTTCTCTCAATTTTTATGCAAATTTTATTATACTATAAAGATAAAATTAAATGAATCACTTGAAGGTGTAAACTTACAAGTTATTATTAAATATAATGGTACATAGTCTAATGTTATGTATAAAATTTCTTATAGTGTAAAGTTAGACTTAGACAGTAATCAAAACAAAAATAAGTATTTATTATAATTCAATAGAATTATAACCAACATATAATTAAAAGACTTTTAAATTAATACTGTAATAGTAGTTTTATTAATAATATTGTAATGTAAAAATTTTAGATGTTAAAGAAATTATAATATTTACAACATAAATATTCACAACTTTTAATTTTATAATATTAAAATAATATTCAAGTCTTCTAGTAATACAATTATGTAAAGTTTACACTTCATCAGCATGTTATGAATTAAAATTTAATGTTTTATTACCTGCTCAACTGCCAACAAGGCTAATTCTTTATTAACTTGTTCAGTACCAGTTGCTTCTTCCAAAGATTTATATAGACCTCGAGACATGAGTAGTAAAAATCTACAGGATTCATCTAGCTCAATACCTCCGCAAATTTCTGGTTCAGCTATAATTGGTTCTGTGGAAGCTTTTGCAAGCACTTCAGATTCTCTATATCCACCTTTTACAAGGTAATTTCCTAAACATCGTGTATTTTCTTGATTACCCAAACGAATTCCTAAAATTTTATATATTTGAGAATTAAATCATAACTTTATTATTATATCATAAACATACATTATTTTATTACCATGCCTAATTGATTTAATATCGAGACCAACTTGAGATAGCCTAAGTAGTTCATCTTCATTTTTTAGATCATGATCAACAGATAGCTGAATTACTCTCAGAACTTGATTACTATCTGTTTTGCACAAGAGAGCTCTACTATCACCAACATTAGCAACATATAATTTTTTATTATGAATTAAAGCAACTACTGCACTAGTTCCAGCTGATAGTTCACAGTTTATTGCTTTTAATCTATTTACCTGTAAGTAAATAAAAATAATTTTAATATATTCAACTTTATAATTTTTAAAAATTCACTTTTATTAATGGGACTTACAAGGTCAGGAAATTTTTGATAAGCTTCATATGCACTTAAGCCATCGGGAATATCAAATTGTAAGCTCATTCGTTCTGCTAAAAGATCTCCTATTGAGTCCATATAGCCACGTTCAACAGATATAAATGCTTGTCTAAAAATTATTTTAAAAAGTATTTTAAATGCTTTATTTATGATTATTGTCAAGCATTTTTATAAGCTAATTAAAAACACAAATACTAACCTTAACACTTCTTTAACTTCCTCATCAGTAGTTTTGCCATTCAATTGACCCAAAAGAATCTCTGCAGCCATTCGTTGCATAGCAAAGGTAGCTGCTTTTGTACCTTCATGCCCATCAAAGACTGCATATAAATATGTATTGTCATCATGTTTACAGTGGAAACTTCTATCTTCAAAGGGATGCTCTTCTTGACGATATCCATCCTCTCTGTAGATTTGATTAGTTGAGAAACCCACTCCTGAAATACTGCATTGTTAAATATTGAACAAGTTCAGATTCCATAAGATAGGTTAATTTAGGCTAGAAAAATTACCTGATTGCTTGCAAACAGGTAGATCATCAGTCCAACTTCTTTGAGTGTCTTGAAAAAGCATTGAATTAGATCTTGCAGTTCCTGAGAGCATCTTATCTTGATTTCACAACTTTTTCCTTCTGCTCTATTTTGCAAAGTATAAATTCGAATGTTTTTGTACCAAGCTATAGGTGTAACATTATAACACGTGAACTTAATCGCTCATTTTTAATAAAATGAAAATCTTTTCATTGATTATAATGGTGTAGTTGTCAAAGTACTAAGCATTGTAAAACACGTGAAGAATGCACATACTTTGTTTATTTTGGTACATAACTCGCCCTCGTAATTTGCAAGTAAAGTATAAGTACATAAATATTCCGACTTGCGTAGATGGCGCATACGAAATCTCAAAGAAATTAGTGTATATGATGACAACTATCACGTGACCACTGACCAATATCGCACGGCGCGCTCTATAATTCGGAGTTGCTCTTCCGCTGTACGTTTTGTGTATATATATACACTTGTTATTACTTATATTTTAAAAACATGTATTTTCTGAGACAACAACAAAAGTAGATACGATAAATCTATTCATTCACCAAAATTTACAGTGACACTATATCCGAATCTCTTGTATAGTGAATCGTTAATAACTATTCGCTTTCGCGAAATTGTCATAATACTTGCACACGCAGACGCGCTCGAAGTCATTTAAACGCGAGTTCAAGGAATTGCAACAGAATCTCCTATATAGTAAACAAGCGGCGATCTCTGCAGGTGGGCTTTAAACGCCGAAATTTTATGTAACAGCGCTGCTGTCCCCCGCGAAATGCGTCCCACTCGCGTTGTGCTTTCTGATCTTTTTCATTCGCGTGAGCCGTGGAGTTCGCGTTGATTTATTGTGTTTTACATATTTTCATCAAGTATATCGTCGTTGAAGGATATATTTAATGAATCGTTCGCAGCGACACGACTCGAAGATAAGATAAAAAAAAATAAAGTTGTTTTCGGAAAGCAGACGTTCGCGCGTGAAAACAAAAGATACATACGCGGCAGGGAGCAAGCGAAAGTGCAAATGTCATAATTCGTTTCCGTGTCGTTGTAAATCAAGAGTTGCTCAAAAACTTTTGTTTGGAACTGCAATCTGTACAATAAGCTGCCTGATGGCAACGAAGATAGAAACGCTGTGGAAGCAGGCGTTGAAAACGTTCGCCGGACGTCAGAACGCTGGCTACAAGTTGTGCTTGAAGAATTTTGATAAGCTGAGGTATCTCATGAACGAGATAACAGCTGAGGATATTTATGTTGACAAGAAAATGCTTGAGTATGTTCGTATGCAGCCTGCACCTATGTGTGCTATTGATGTTTTTGAAAACAAGGATATTACGATAGCTGTGTTTATTCTGAAAACTGGTGTTACGTTACCAATGCACGACCATCCAGAAATGCATGGTCTTTTAAAAGTAACTATTTATTTTCATCATTATTTGTATAAATGCTAGTAGAGTGTAATACATGGGAAATTTAAATTTTTTTCAGGTTATCAGTGGTACTATTCAAATAGAAAGTTATTCAGTCGAATCAAATAGTGAAAATGTAGAGCAAGGTAAGCTATTGCCAGCTGTAAGGCATCCTTCTGTTGTTGTACGGCCTAGCGACCCTCCATGTGTGTTGACACCACTTTCAAAGAATCTTCATGAAATTAAGTGTCTAGAAGGACCTGCTGCATTTTTAGATATTTTGAGTCCACCGTATGGAACAGATGAATTCGGTGAAGGCAAGAGGCCATGTACATTTTTTAAAATAGCTACAACCAATGACATATCTGATAAGGTTCAATTAACAGTCACAGATGCTCCACCTACTTTTTATTCAAGAAATATAAAGTATATGGGAAAGCCTCTTAGATGATCACGTATTTTACAAATTTAGTGTCTCAAAATTGCATTCATTTAATTATTTATGAAACAACAAATTGACTTCATGTTCAATATAAAAATTGCATTAATATATTATATAAAAAGTAAAAATACAATATAAAGTTGGGCTAATTAAAAAAGTACAAATTGAATAGACAAAGTAATTACATTTACTCTATTTTATTAAATTTATTTTCAATAATATTGCCTTTAAAATGCTTTCAATATATACTGTTCTGCAAAATTTAAATTATTTCATTAGTCAAAAAAGTACAAATATGTATAAAACATATAATTCCAATATATTTAAAAAATGTATATACTACAATTTGAATCAGATTTGCAGTTGTTGATTATAAAGAGTTTCTTTTATTTTTTAGTTATTGTAAAAAAAGTTATATTTGAATATTATTTTTATTTATGTATTATCTTTAATAATAATGAAGTTTCAATTATTTACCAAACAATAAAATTGGATTCAGTTTCAAATGCATATTAATTCATTTTTGTAACTGAATCATAAAATAAGCAAAGATTAAATTGTTAGGTCTAACATTTATAATGTGTAGAAAAATTGACTATAGAATAAGCTATTGTAGAAATCCTTTAGGTATTGCTTTGTAATGTAAAATGAAAATTTTAATATGTACGTACTTGCCTCTCAAGTAACTATTTTTTCATTTGCAGTATCAAGTATTATTATGAAATGTAAATTGTTAATTTAGCATTGTCTTTATGCTACTATTTATCTTGTATCAAAATGATGAGATTTATGATTGATTTGTAATAAATAGACTGTAAGAAAATATTTTGTAAATCAAGCATTTAGAGTTTAAAGGCTTTTGTGGTGTTATGATAAAAAATTTTAAGAAATTATACTCTTTATAAATTTTAATAGTGTACAAAGGTTCAAGTAATTTTTTGAATATTTCTCGCAAAACATTATAAAATAATAATTTTTTATGAATATTCGAACAACTTAAATTATGTAATAATAAAATTTTCATGCAAAATGTATATCCATCTATACAAAGAATGAATATATTTTCACATAAATTCAAAACTTATAATTAGTAAGAAAAAAACATAAATTTTGTTTCAAAAAGATGTCACATTATTAGTGTATGTATGTATATATATATACATAATATGTCAAGTAAAAATTCGGATTGAATATTTTTTTAAACATTACATGAATTTAAGTTTTTCTAACGAAAATACAAACAAATTTTTTAGAATATCTAATGAATAAAAAATGGTAACATAAATTGTAATAGAACACATGTAATAGTGAGAAATTATATTAAATTCTCATTTAATTATTTACAGCTTTTGTTACTTTTGCACTAGAGCATTTAAAACATTACACACAAATAAGTACTTATTCAATCATTCAGTTGTCAAAACTTAAAATGATTTAAACTATTTTTATTATCATTAAATATATTTATATTAGTAAAGTACTTAACACAGATTATAATTTTTCACTATGATAAATCAACAATATGATAATTATAGAGTTGCAATAAAGCATTTTTCAAAGAATCATAAATCATAATAAAGTTAGCTAAAAAATACAAATATCTAGTGAATATCACAATGGAGAAAATATTTTGTGTTTTTTGAAAGATTATAAATTGAATTACATCATTCAAATAAAGATATCTATACGAAAAATGAAAAAATGATTTATAAATTATTTATTTCACACATCTTATTAAAATAATCATATGTACTTACAAATTAAATAGTTTTTATTTGTGATTATTGAATAAATATTTTTTTTTTTTTTTTAGAAAAAATGAATTTTTTATTTATAGTTCAATTTTAAAATATAAAATTTTGCCATGTACTATACAATTTCGTAATGATAAATTTGTATGCCGAATTATTTCTATTTAATAATATCTATTTTACATTTTTACATAAATATAAATTAAGTGAAGAGTTGACTACAAAATTTATTGCAGAACATTTGTACATACCATTTTTGGTTTTTAAAAACAAAAATCCTTTTTCTATACAATGATTAAAAGTAACGCTTTCTGCATTAAGAAGTTTTGTGATTACCACACAAACTTTGATGATGATAATAAGATAACTAAATACTATTTTCAGAAAATGTCGATATATTTAAAACTTATATCTTGCCTATAAAATATGTTGGCATTTTGAGTATTAAAAAACTTCATTTTGTTAAAATGTTTTTTTTATAAAAGTATAAAATTTGAAATTCGTCCTTATGTATTAAAGAAAACAAAATATATTTGTCAGATCCATTAATTAAATTAATTAATCTTTTTGATAGAATATATAAGTTGTACTTCCAGAGTAGTTAATGATAAATAAAAATTTAATTAAAATTAGTTTAATGGAGATCTTCAAAGTTAAAAACAAACGCATCGAATGACTCTTTTAGTCGTCTTAAAAATAACTAGTAATTTTTTGATAATGGTACTTTCTTTAGCTTTTGAGCAGATTCATTCGTAACGTGTCCAAATTCGAATCTAATTCTCATTTCACCAATTTTCGAGATAGGCAGAATATCAGGTATCCATTCGATTGAAAATGGTGTTGGCTTAACTTGATTCGGGGATGTGTTTCCTACAAAATAAAGATTAAATAAATATATGCAATAAATACTAAAATTTACTATTTTTTTCAAACCTAAACTGTACTCACCGACTTTCAAGAATGTTTTCAGTTCCAGCGGTTTAATTAACGGATTATTACTTGTCTTTTTGAATCGATCGATTTCAGTTTCCTCCCTCTTATACAAATCGTAGGTACCGTCAGCATTTTGAATAAAGCTCCTGGTTATCTCAAGCGGTACAAGTGGTGTCTCAAAGATGCTTTTCACGTGTAGGATGTTGTTTATATGCCAGGTGTATTTAGTAAAGGTGCCAAGAGGCACCCTGTCTTTACTGACGAAAGCCGTCGTCGAATTTGGTAATCGCTTCTTCCTGGCCCCACAGGAGATGCGTTCACGTAAACATTCGAAGAAAACTTGTGGCGTGTGGAAAATTAACGGTTGAGGCTTGCCGTCGAACTGAAAGTGCATCGTTTGGTTAATTCGCTCGGTTACAGAAGATAGCCTAAAAGTTGTTAAAATTATTAAATATGAATATGAAGAGTTTAAATGGAAATATCCCTTAAAAATATATAAATTTTTGTACGAACCATCGGACGAACGGTAAATTAGTGGTAGATTCGTCGACATTTTCGCAGGTGTTAAGATATTTTTTAGTCATTGGCGTTTTCATCTTTTTTTTATGAGGTTCAATAGTATTTAAATTTGTAATAGTGGACAAATTTTTATTTTCTTCTAGATTCCTTTTCACTGAGGCTGATGACATCTGTTCCAATGGTATTTCAAAAAAAATTGAACCAGTATCATTGATTCTTACAGATTGAGATTTTGGTTCAAGAAGCTTAATATTACTAGAGTTGGTATTTAATGATAAATGAGGATCTAGAACTTTTATCGTTGTACCATTTACAGATTTAATACTTTCATTCAAAACATAGTTATTACTTATATCACTGTCAAACTTATCATCTATAAGTATAGGATTTCTGATTATTTTTATAGTACTTCCATCAAAAACTGCATTTTGATCTATAACTTCTAGATTATGAATCTAAAAAAATTTATCAATCTATATTGTCAAACAATTACATATTCAAATAATTTTTTGTTTGAAAATTGTATGTAATGAATATGTATATAAATAATTTATAAATGAAAATCACCTCTGATATTATATTAGTATCATCCAATAAATTATAATCTTGATCTCTTAAATTATCAATTATGTTTGTTGTCAATAAAGATGAATCTATATTTATACTATCAATATCTAGTTTGTCATTTTGTAAATTGTGAGCAGTTAAAGGATCCTCTCGAAATATCAAAAGGTGTGTCTGATCAGTTAGATTTTCTAAATCTGAAATGTTAAAATCATTTTCTAAAAGAAAGTTTTTAATCAATAGAAAAAAGTTTAACTTATTAAAACTTTAGTTACCTATTTTACTAAGTTCATCAGACGAATTAAATTGAAACTTTAATTCATCTGGAGATGTTGAGTCAATTTGATCTAGATTTATGTAATCATGAAATTCCTCTGTTAATTTAGGATCACTAGCAAATGCACAAATACAAGCATAAAAATGTATGCATATTTTCATAATAGTAGTTTCTCCAATTGCTTCATTGAGTTTATCTAGTGTCTAATTTTTTAAAATGCACAAGGTAAATAATTTTCAAAATTAAGAAGAAAAAATGGTTTACTTAAAATAAATATTTACCGTAAATGCAGAACAATTACAGGAAAATCTGTACTCAAGCTTATCTTTTAATTTCATTGTATGAAAAGAACAATGTAAATAACCAAGAGGATGTTCTGGAGAAACTTTGCATTTTACAGCCATAATATTTTTAGATATTCGTTGCACTAGTGGTCCTGAGGTTTCAGTAGCAAGTAACCAAATTTCTTGCTTAATTTCAGTATTTACATTCAAGGACGATAAAATTGAATTTCTCAAAGTAAGAGGTTGAGCTTCTGCATAACAACGTAGTGCTGCTTGAACATGTTGACAGGATATTGTTGACGATTCCGCAATATTTGTTTCCTACAATAAATTAAAGTATTTCTATAATATACAAGTAAAACCTTAAGAAGATTAGATTAGCACTTAGATATACAAGAGACACTAAAATGTACATTTCTTTATTTGTATTACAGATTAAATAAAACTTAACTACATTTTATAATAAAAATTTTCAAACTCACATGGCACTCTAGAACACTATTGTTAAAATGTTTTTTACAATTATCAACAAAACAAAGAGCTCTGCTCTGAGGCACACATGTCGATGATTCAGTATTAGCATTTGGCTTTAAAACTGGTAATTGAACAAAGCCACGATGATCAGGATCTTTATCCCGTATTCTCACAGAGAATATTTGTGTAGTTGATCCAGTAATAAGTTTATAAGCTTCTGTTGATAATTTACGTTTTTCTCCCTGTTCTCCAAGTTTGAATACTGCATCACAATTAATGTTTTTGCAATAAATTACTCGTGATCCATTGTAGATGCCACATTTAGGACATTTTCGAACTCCTCTCAAAGTAGCCCTTCCCAAATCTGATAGAAGATTACGAACACGTTCCTCAGTGGTCATTTTAAATTATGTTTAAATTCTGAAAAATAATCTTATTTGCTGCAAAAATATTATCATCAAAAAATTAGTTTCGAGATTAAAATTGATACATTTTTAATTTAATTATTTTATTAATATCCAAACAAAGATTGGTTTAGACATTTAAGTATTTCAAATTCAAATGTAAACATGAGATAAAAGGTTTTCATCCGACGGAAATTTGTAAACAATAAACCTAACCTCAAAAATATTTTTACTTAATGCATATTTTATATTCAAATCATTAGAAAAAAGTAAATTACCAGGTGCAAAAAGTGGAAATTACACATAGAAGATATTGCAATAAATATTCTTTGGAGGTGAACAGCCATTAATTAAAATTTCTATATTTTTTCAACATTTTCGTATATATATATATATATACATTGACGGTTCCCCATATTCTCCGCGCAGAGTCTGCACAGCGCACTCTGCAGTCTTCAATCTATAACCTGAAGTTAGGAGTAAGTAAAACCTTATTTTGAATCAAGCTTTATTTTGTCGCTAAACGGCTAAGACCACATCATATTATTTATTTATTATATATAATATATATATATATATATATATAGGCAGTCGATGGATGACATTCTACAACTTTGTCGGTTTGTCCTCTGAAGTTTTCATTCGGGAAAAGTGTCCTTGGAACATTAATGTAAGGTTAAGCATTATAAAACAGAAATAGTAAGAAATAAAAATGTATCTATGAATAAAATCAGATTTTAAGTTATCAGTATCAGTATAGTGTTATTAAATTAAATGAATGATCCTTAAATTTATGTTCGAAAAAATTTTTAATTTTTGACAGACGAATTTTGCGAAAACATCGTCTGCTCTGTTCACAGAAATGTACGAATATGATCCCTGATACCCGAAACAAAAACAGGAGCCTGTACGAGTAAATAAGCAGCCTGTATAAGAGGCCCTGCATATTTGAAATACCGGGATGTAGGTAACTTGGACGTTTTTTTTTTAAATGATTTTTAGGTACATAATATATTCGATACGCACTTATTATGTCCAAGTTTAGATAAAAATAATTGATTTGAAAGCAATCTATTTAGGGCCTATTTTTCACCATTATATAAACCTGTGCGTGCCCTGTACAGGGCCTATGTTTATAATATTATAACCAGCCTACGAATTCATTTTAATAAAAACCTTTTACTATATAAAAAAACCGCTGCCAATATATTGGCGCATAACTCCCCCAAAATAATTTATTGTTTTTTTTTTTGTTAAATTTGAATGCCAAAAATTAGGTTGCTAATAACAAAATTTTTCTTATGAATTTTCGCAAAAGTTTAAGAAAATCTTGATTCAGAAAAGAAAATAAATTTAACTTTATTTATAATAAAATAAATTTATTATTAAACCTCTTTACTCTTACTGTTACTCAAAAGAAAAATTAATTCAATATCTTCCAGTAATTTTTTTTATCGATAAAAAACCGGAAATCACAACAAAATTTTATTTTGAAATTATTTGGATGTTAAAGAGTTAGGAAATATATTTTAAAGAAAATTTTTAACTTTGTTTTTCTCAAAAACAAATTAAAATAATCATTTTAAAGTTCAATGTACTATCACTTTAAAACAAATGATTCTTTTTTATTAATCTATTGTATTTTGTCATACGAAATGGTAAAACGTTAAAGTGAAAGTTTGATATAAAAATAGGACTAAATAAAAAACGCATTTAAACTTACGATGTTGTAATTACTATACACGAAACAATGACAAATGTACTTCAATTTTTTTTTATTATAGGTTTGATATAAATTTGCAACATATGTTGTATTGTTATTGTTATATACGAATATGTACAATGTTTAAATTTTTAATGTATGTATGTACTTCTGTAGAACCTTTACAAATCCAAAAATATTTTCAAAGGATTTGTATGATACTTTCAGCAACAAAGTTTAATTAGCTTTACATTAACTTTGTAGTTCTATATATATAAAAGATTAAAAATATGCATCAAAAGAAAATATTAAGTTTTAATAAAATTAATTTTTTTTTTGAAAAAATAGTTTTTAAATTTACAAGACCTTTCATGTCGCCACCATTCCATTTTATACATCAATAAGTATTCTCCACATCCACAGCAGAAAATAATTCATTCGACAGTAAATAAATACTATATATATTATGCGTAAAATATAAATTTTGAATGCTTATCATTCAATTGTATGAAAATGAAAATAAAATTAACACAAAAAAAAATAAAAAAAAATTAAATATGTTTGTGATTTCTGACTTTGAATCTTTTACATCTTATACTTGAACTAATTAATCTGTGCACTAGTAAGAGAACACTTTGAAGTATTAGTTCAGACCTATTTACGGAGAACATTATTTGTAATTTTCGATAAGTCTGTACAAGCTTCGGAGCGAAAAATCTCATTAAAGTTTATTACAACGTTATTTAAAAAAATACTTTAACAACTAAACTTTAACTGTCCCTAAATAAAGTTACTCGAAAGTATATCTTTTCATGCTAAGAAGTTTGTACAGTTTGCATACGCCTTTTCAACTATTTTGCTGGTATTTACTCTTTTCAATATATTTAATTAGCCTGATTATCTTCTGAACTTCTTTGTCTTCTGTACAAAGCTATGTTGCTATCCGTATAATCCATGATGCGCCTTTGACGTTGCCTTATGTATTGTTGTTGTTTATGATAAATCTTAAAGGCTCCCTTAATTGTTATGAATGCTATTCCACCCTAAAATACAGTTAGATGTTAAAAATGAATTTGCCATTTTATCAAAGCCGTATGATTTCAATATTTCGTACTTACTAATAAGGTTCTTTGAAAATTCGAATTTATACTATAAAAAAATATTCTTCCGCAAACAGTGGCAATAGTAGGTAGTAAAAGGGCTCCGCATAAAACCCTTGTTGCTGAAACTGGGTCAGTCATCGGGGGTACGTCCTGAGATCGCGTCCCTTCATCTTCCGAGCAACTACAATAATATAATATGCAAATATGTGATTTTTTAATACCGGATCACCTTGAATCGAGCAAGTAATATTTTGTCAGTTTTGTTTTTTCGACGACCACTTACCGGCATTTTAAAAAGCGTTTTAAAAGCGGTACTTTACAAGCATGCCGTCTGAACAAGTTGAGAGCTTGATCCTCCCAGTCGAGCATCTTGCCCAGGACCAGTATGATCGGAATTGTCGGAAGGCCAACGAGAAGTACAAGCGGATCCGCTTGCTCCATCATGGAGAGGCCGTCCTTGTGGCCTATCACCTGCATTACTGTCACTGCACCGTAGGTCACGGCCGTCCAGTAAACGCAGCCGACGACAATGCCAGCCGCTATTAGCGGACATACTCGGAATATCAGACCATCGATCGTGTCGAGTATTACTACTAACGGACCTATAATAAAATATATAATTATAAATTTTCGTTCGCAATCAATTACGAATAATGTTCGAAAATTAGTTACACAAAACATTACCCATATTAGGATATACAATGATGTACTCTGTATTGCATTGTGGACATGCTACATGAGCACCTGCACGGCCCTTTTGTTTTTCGTCGACCCAACGTTGAATACAACGTTGATGAACCCATTTGGCTGTACCACGACAATGACATGGTTTCACCCATGGGGCCGTTGCATCATCTTCATCTGTCGCAAAACATACCCAACAGTACCTTTTGCTAAAGTAGGAGATAATTTATTAATAGAAAAATAAATATATGGAAGTTGATGATACTTTATTACTGTTATAAATTAAAAAAATTACTTGTAAAACTTACTCATCATCCAAACTTAGCTGTGGAATGCTTGCTGTTGTTTGATTAGGCGAAGAAGCTCCATCTGTCGAGTCAGATGAAAGTTCGTCTAATATATCTCTAATATCATCTGAAAGTAAAGTCAATGTTACAAATTATACTATAATCCTTATTTAACGAATAGGTTAAAATAGAAATGCTAAATTCATAATGTTTATCAAAAAAAAATTTTAGAAAGTGAACTGTCAATATTAATATAACCTTTCATAAGTTCTATATATATATATATATATATATGTATATTACTGTATTGATTAACTCATTAATGTATCTTTAACCAATACTAATATCAAGTGATGATGCATTATATTCTTTTATTTAACTTACCAGCACTGGGATCAAACATGGGATGTTGTTGTATGTCTTCTAAAGATTGTTGGTGGAAAAGTCTAATGTACCCTTCAAAAGAGAGTAAAGAATTAATTTCAGACTGTAACGTGTCACCGTCAATGCGAACTACTCTTCCTTGCTCATTCACTCTATAGTTCAAGTCACTCCTATCAGGATCTGACATTATTTTCAGAACCCAACCACTAGATCATTGTCTACTGAAATGAAAAAATAATCTTATATTGAAATCATTTATGAGTGTGATCCACTAATTAGTAGATTAAAAGTATTTTTATCTAATCGAAAGTACGTGAAATAAAATTAATCAAAAGAAAATTAAAAGAGCAGAACACTGATAAAAGATATCATAAGATAACACTGTTACATCATTTTCTCTACCACACAATATTTATTACAAAAAAGTATTTAAATGATATCAATTAACAAGTGTTTTTTATCACCCCCTATTCACATAATAGGAACAAGAATATAAATAAAAACTTTGTTTGATCAGTATAATGGAAAAACAACTACTAGTTTTCATTCATTTCAGTTAAGAAACATAAAAAAAAACCATTTGCATATTCCATGAAAATCGCAGTTTCATCCACGAGGAAAAAGTCAGGCCATTCATTAGGCACAACCGCGCGCCCCGAAATTTATACTTAATCTATCTTGATATAACGAATCAAATTTTCTCGTTCTAAGGTCAATTGAAATATAGCACAAAACACCTGATAAAACACGAAATCAATCTGCTTCACAATATTTAATTCCATAATATAAAACGGAGCGCAGAGTATATAAACAGCTTGCTCACATATACGCACACATATTCACATTGCTTAATTCGCGCGGCAGAGGCGTTAATAAACATTTATTCCACTCGCGTCGAGACGATAAAAGCGCACGATAAGGTATAGGCCACTTACTCTCTCGCGCGCAGGCGTTATTTTATATATCTGTGTATATATGCGTATATAATGCGTGTGATGAGCAACTTGATTTATCGAGAGGAGCGTTAGAAAAACGTTATGATGAATTCGCGAAACTTTTGTATATACCTATACAATATTGCTGTAGAATAGGAAGATAAAGAAAGATAGGCATAGAGACTACGTGTATACACACACACATACAACTATACGTAAGTTGCAAAATCATGAGCCGACCGTCACCAAGTCATCGTCTCTCTTTCGAAGCCTCTCCTCGCAACACTTGTATATACTCGCTCTCTCTCTGTCCCTCAGCCCAGACAGAATTTGCGCATAAAAGCTACGAGCTATACTGTCACCAGGATCAAGACTCTCACACGCTTATATATTACCTCTAGTATACAATATCGATCTAAAAAATTTGCCTTCTCGTCCAAGACAGAGATAGATAGAGAACCACACTTAATCAGGTGACCATTCGAGGAACGAGCGAGAGAGTTCGGATCTCCTTGATTTCGCGAGAAAGGAGAAGAGAGAGAGAGCGCGCGCGCGTTTCGCTTGGCAACTATATAGGTATACTAGTCCACACCACACACAGATATATATATATCTATATATATATACTAGCCTCGACGACATCATCCTCTTCTTCGCGATGCTCATCCGAGTTAAAGAGGTTAGAAACTGTCTTCGCGAACGCCGCCGCGCTTAAACACTATATACTGCTGATGTTGATAGATATAAACGGATATATAGTCGTCGAGACTCGACCTCTTCTGCGGCGGCACACCGCGCGTGCCAGGCAGAGCTCAATCCGCTGTTGATATTTACAGTGTCGCTCGCGCGCGTTTATACACATACACTGATATTATAGCGTCCGCGACGGTGGTACTGGTGCAGGACCGCGAATAATTCGCCAACGAGAGAGGGGAGCGTTCACCATTACAACGAATGGCAATCCCCTCCCCCCCTCCAACCCCCTGACGACGTATACATACATACACGAGATGATCGAGATCCGTGTAATTTATATATATGTATAGAAGGTAGGTGTGCGAATATATAGGTTATAGGTACATTGTTCCTGTGTGTTGTGAAGTTTCATTGGTCGACGCGATGTAACCGCGCGAATGTTCGTTTTCAGATATATCGTATAATTTTAGTAAATTATAAGTAAATAGAGAAGTGTGGATGAAAGTTCAAAATTTTTAGATGTTGAATCTATATATATTTGAAGTCAAAATAGGGGATTCCTATACTAAGGCCGATTTTCGGTGAAAATCGTATAGAAATTTTTCCTTCTTCTCACTCACATTTTCGAAATGGACTTCAAGAAGATAATGTCTCCTTCCCAGAATGAACTTCTATATATTTGTTACTTTTCCGATATACGGATTCCGAGTACTCGTTCTTTTCTATGTAAATTGTATTTTGTATATGAGAGCTTTTTTTCGAACTCTTTTCCATGTACAAGTGTCTGAACCGGGCTTCGAGCTAAGAGTTGTTTTCTTTTTATTTGAATTCGATGAAATACCGTTTTATTATCAGGAAATCTTGAAATCACCAAAAAGAAAACAACTTGGAGTCCGTTTAAAAGGGAACAGCTCTCATGCAACTTACGACGAAAATCAGCCTGAGAAGCCCCCTATTTTGACTTCAGATAGTATAGATTCAACTTATCTCAAAATTAAAAAAAAAAAAAATTATTTCTCATACACGATTCAGACATGTATAGTTTGTTTTTATAGTTTGTTCAAAGACTGGAGCAAAAATCTTACAATTATAATATACTTAAATATTATTATTGAGTCAAAACTCTTGCTTTGCACAAAATTTTCTGATTATACTATTTTAAACGTACGAATTAGAGCGGCACAACATTATTTTTTTCGATCATAAATTTATAATAATGAAATAATCAAATAAATACGTGGCGCCATGCTATAAGAATGCCGTTGTGCTGATTATTGAGTATGAAAATCGTATAGAAGATATAATAGAGTCGTTTTTATGTACAGAAAGGGCGGAATAAGTGTTTTTTAGTAACAAAATATTAGAAATAATTAAATATTAAAACTATACACTAGCATATAGAAAAGTTCAGGCTGACGTGGACTTACGTGTGATTAGAATACCCAACATACATTTTAAATTAATTTGTTAGTCTTATTTCTATCGATTTTATATTGGATTTATTATATACTACTGTATTTGTTGATACTTTTTGTTGAAAACAAAGTATCAATTTTTTATCCACATGTCACAAATTTTTTATTATATTATTTTCAATTAGGCATTATTGAAATTACTAATAAATTTGCATAAATAAACTGCTCAATTTTTTTTGTATTTTAAAGTGGTTTTTTATTTAAAAATTTGTATATCTTAACAATAATTCATTTATAGCATTATTTATAATATTTATACAGAATTAAATAATATTAACAAGGATCTCATTTCTTCTTGAATTTCTTTAATTCGCTTTGCTGCGCAGCAGCATCACCGAAAATCTCTTTGACCTTTCGTTTGCGCTCAGCATCCGATGCGAGTTGCTGCTTTATCTTGACCTTAGCCAGGAAGGCAGTATCTTTCCTGACTTCTCGAATGGCGCTCTTCGTTTCTTTCTTCAATTTGTGAAGAAGTTTCTCTCTTTCGGCCTTTACCTTTGACATAGGCTTATGCCTCCTGCCTTCACGTCTATAAAAAAGAAATTTTTTATATTAGATTAACTTATGAAAACAATTTAAAAATAAGTATAAAAACATAAATAAAATAGTAAAAATACATACACAACTTCTATCCTGGGCTCATACATTCTTAAAGCTTTTGGCTTCTTCCTATCAAACATTAAATGTTCCAATTTCTTTTCCTTTAGCTTTTCTAAGTTACTGATTAAACTTGTCACCTTTTCTTTTACTAATTTAGGATATCTTTTTACGGAACCAACTTTTAGTAAAGTCCAAATTGGTTCGAAAATTGAAAATGCAGAATCTAATTCACTGTAGTGTTCTTGAAATTCATTCAACAAATTTATTGCTGTAGTAAACGTTCTAATTCTGTAATTATCATCCATTTCTTCTTCCAGAAAATCTGCTGCTTGCATTTTAACATTTGCAGGATCAAGTTCTAATTTTTTATGATTTTCTTCCAGAACTAATATACTACTATATTCACCTACTGACTTAAATGGTGGTATAACCTTAATGACTTTAGAAAATGGTTTTGGTAATGAAACATAAACTATACCCCTAAGGAAATTTATCACAGCTGGTGACCACCTTTTACTTAACAAAGTATACTGAAACAAAATAACAATTTTTCATATAATGCTCTTTTAGAATTTATTAATTATTAAATGTAAATTATTGAATTTTCAGAAATATATAATCTTACCTCCAACATAAGTGTACATACAAATAAGCCTTTAGAAATGTCTTCTTTTCGTTTCACTTTACACCTTAACAATATTTGTGACATAAATACTAAACATGGTGTTACAATTGGATGTCTAAAGTCAGATGTTGGATATAGAATTGATACTAATTTAAATAAAATGAGCTAAAATAAAATATATAAAAATGATTAATTATTTGAAATAACTAATATTAATTTGAATATTAAAGATTACTTACTGTACTAAAATTTGGATAAACCTTTATGTTGTTTTCAAATTGAGTATGTTTCTCTTTTAAAACGTCACGCAAGCAGTTTTTGGTCCCTTCTGAATTTGCTTGAGTCAAATCATAAAAATGTGGACATAGTCTGTCAAAAATTTGAAAAAATTTAACTAATTCTTCTAAACTATTTACAGATGCACAGTCATCTAAATACTGTAGCAGATACGAATACAGATTCAAAAGTTTTTCTTTATTTTCTTGTAGTAATTTCCAATGATTGCATTTAATGATACGTTCAACAATGACAGATTGATAAACTGGACTTCGATTTTCAAATAATTTTTTAAGTTCTTCATAAGATGTAGGTGCTTGATATGTATATGGTAATTCTTTACGAGCTTTTTCCATCATTGTTTCTCTCTTCTTAATATCTTCAGCAGATTCAAAATTTTCGTCTGTTTTTGTTAATCCTGTGATTTTTCCTTCAATGGTTTGCTTATTATCTTTTTCTACAATATTTTCATTTTTTATTACTTTTTTTACATTATTTTGGTTTTGTTCTTTTTTAACTTCGTTATCATTTCTTTTTTCTTTTTCTTTTTCACTATTATTTTTATCAGTACCAATTTCTTCTTCATCACTGTCATCATCATTATCTTCATCATCATCATCATCATCATCGCCATCATCACTTTCTTTACCAGTCTGTTTAGAATCATTTTTGTTATCTTTTGTTGAAATGTTTTGTTTTGTATCTGTATTTTCTTCATCAGATGATTCTTCAATTTCAGAGTGATCTATAGGAGCTATATTAATACCATCATTCTCATCTTCACTTTCTTCTGCTTTTTCATTATCTTCATCTTCTTCACCACCTTCATCTTCATCTTCTTCACCATCTTCATCATCATCCTCTTCATCTTCTTCATCCTCTTCATCCTCTTTATCATTTTCATCATCTTCGTCATCAATATTCTTCTGATCACTTTCTGCTTTCTCAATTTTATCATTGTTTGGTTTGAGAATTCCCCGTATATCCATTATTTCTTCATCTGATGCTTCATCTTCAATTTTTTCAATATGAAAATCATCTAAGTCATCAGCTGACCTATGTTTTTTTTGGAAGTCTACATCATCTGAAAAACCTTTCATTCTTGCCTGTCTATCTTGTTCTAATTTTTCAAGTTTGACTTTTTCTTCTTTGGCAATTTGCTCTTCAGATTTCAATTTATCTGTGGCCATTCCTCTGGCTTCAAATTTCATCTCTCTGAGGGCAATATCATAGTCATCAGCTTTAGTTTTTTCCTCAACAACTTCTATTGTTTTATTAGCAGATGAAACTATTGGCAATAAATCATGCCATTCAGAGTCTAATTTCTCTGTCAAATCAATAGTTTCTTCTCTTATTTTTTGCCTTTCAGCCTTCCGCTTTTTTGATTCTGCTATTAATTGATCTATTAAATCTTTCCTAGACATTTCAGAATTTGGTTTTGATAACACACCACCACCAAAATGTGCATCTTCCACAAACTTTTTGTCCAACTTTCCTGTTTTGTTTTCATTATCACTGTATTCATCATCATCACTCCTTGGGTCATCATATTTTTCTATATCCATTAAAGACTGTCCTCTGTGTGTCAGAACTTCTTCGTCATTGAGATTGAAAATGTTTTTTTTCTTAGCCGCTTTGACTCTTTCAGCAGCAAACCTTGCCATAGCTTTATCTTCTTCTGTCATGCCAGCATTTTTCTCTCCAATACGACGATCCAAGAAAATATTATCTTTATCCTTAACTTTGTACTCAAGAAGTAACGTATTTTTACGTTTGGCTATTGCTTTAGTTCTAGCAATTCCTGGCAAACCTCGATCTGCTTTACTTTTTCTGCCTAAAACTTTTGTCTTGTCTTTGTTAATGTGAACTTCAAATGGAGAATGAGATTTTTTTGCTGTTTGTTGCTTTCTCCTCTTGGCATAACTATCTGCCAAGTTTGATTTCTTGTTCTTTACTTTGGCCATTTTGGTTTTTTAATTTTACACTGAAAATATAAAAAATATTATTTCTTAATCAGTAATGTTAAATACAAAACACACTTTATTTTATAATAAAAATATAAACAGTTACTTGAAACAGGAGTAAATAACATAACCTATAGTAACATAAAATTTAGATTTTCTACGTTACAAGCAATTAATATACTTACATATGTCAGAATATAAATTGATACAATTCTTAAATTAATAAAAGTCTAATTTTACGATTACATTATTTATAAATCGTTGTCAAATAGAAAAAACTCTTCGCGGCATTCGACACACGTGTACCCAGTACACGCGCCGCCAACGAAAACATACCTCATTCCACAAGACAACGCACGCACACGCTTGCAGAATTGAAGATGGCGCATGAAATAATTAGCGGGAAAATCAAATTTTAATTCAATTTATACTGTAATATTTGATTAGGTATTTGCATAAAATTCGAAATTTCAGCAATAAAATATTATTCTACATCCGAAATATAATTAATAGTACACTGTTGATTTATACATACATCTTTTTAAATAATTAATTTTTGGTTAGCCAAATAAAATAAAAATTATGTTGAGCACTAACATTGCTTTTATTCTCAATTATATAAATTACAAAATATAATTTTCAAAAAAATATAATTACAATAATCATTTATAGGTCCTAATGCGACTGACATAAACGTGAAATCAATAATATAAGAATTTCGAATCAATATGTCGTATAATTAAAACTCATACAACTTGTACATTTATAAAATAATGTAACATAAAATGTATGCATACGCTGTATAAGTTTAGTCTTTTTTATCTTCAATTTAATTTTATGTACAATTTTTTTTCGACCTATATTTCAATAAAAAACATAAATCTCTATTAAATTCAATAATTCATGATAACATTTTTTGTAAATATAATATCGTCGCTCCGTACGAAGACTAACATATTTTAAATCCCTCCGCAAAGACTAGCACATTTCGCGTTCTCCCCGCGAAGACTAGCACATCTCGCGCCTTCCCGGCGAACACTAACACATTTCGCGCTTATAATTTTATAAAATTTATTAAAATCAAAGGATATATAAGAATATTTTCATACAAATAAGCTTGGATGTGTCCAGTTATTAATATATATATGTTGGCTTCATTGATTTTTTAAAACGAGATTTAAAGTGATAAGTGAAATTAATTAATTTATTAAAATAAATCATTTTTTTACTATCCACTTTGAATTTTACTTATTAAATCTATGAAGGAATGAATATACATATTAATTAGACACAATAAGACTTTTTGATACGGAAATATTCTTATATACCCTTTGATTTGCATAAATTATCTAAAATTCTATAGGAGCGCGAAATGTGCTAGTCTTCGCCGGGAAGGCGCGAGATGCGCTAGTCTTTGCGGGGAGAACGCGAAATGTGCTAGTCTTCGCGGGGAAGTTGAGATGTGCTAGTCTTCGTCTGGAGCGACAATATATATAAAAATATTTCGACTCTCCAAATTATTTCAACAATATTAGTCAATTCGTCAATAAATTTCATTTTACAAAATATGATTTATGTACATATATGTACAATTCATATAATAGTATATATACAAATAAACATTAAACTCTTTAAACCTTATTCTAACGATAGTTAAATATATTGAAATAACTATATCTGTCAAATAAAGTATTTTAAAATTGCGCTAATTTTTCACTTTACCTGACCGTAAAGTGCCGATTCATTATTAAAACGTCATTTCATCAAAATAAAATTTCAACGCTGTCATTCTTTCAGAATTACTTCACAAGTTACAATATAAAAAATTTAAAGAGAACAAATTTTCATTCGATTAATCATTTTTGCTCATCAATTCGTTCCCAAAATTCAAAATTTCCTCAATACTCTTGGAGTGTCTTTCAAACAATTTTTTTTAAAAATCTCCACATCCAATAATCAAATCCCGTAATTCACAGGGCAACGTACAACTTCGGCAGGCATCGATGCTTGATCGTAGGTATGGCGCACTTGCACACACCTTTGATGAAGTTCTTGAGATCTTCGCTCGACAGTGCCGTCACCACTCGTTGAACACACGTCGCCTCCAGGCCCATTTTCTTCATCTCATCGCTGGCTCTCTGTACCAAGAGGTACCTCACACGGCCGCGCGTGAAATTCTCCGCGAGGGTGTCCGCGTAGATACGGTACCTCTTCTTTAGCTCAGACTTAGCGAAACCCTCGAGATATTCCTCGTTCTTTACGTACGTTGCCAGATTCTCATCGTTCTCGGTGAGGACGTCGTAGAAGCTAATGCTACCGCTGACTATGTCCGATTTAGCGCGCTCGATTTCCTCCTGGCATCGCTCGTACAAGCGGTTCCATAATGGTATCATCTTGATGAGCTTGAGGTTGATGTCGGAGATTCTCTGGCTCTTGTCGACGAGGATGGCGATGCGTTTGATGACGAAGACTTGTTCCTCGATTGACGAAGCGACGTTGATTATGCTACCGCGCTTTAGAAGGTGACTAGTGAGCTCGACGTTATGTCTCTTCACGGCTACGTCTAGGAGGCTGATTTTCTTGGTGATGGGTTCGTGGATCGAAGCGCCGTGCTCCATTAGCAGATCAACCATTTCAGCATCACCGTTTCTTACCGCAAAGTACAAGAGTGGTACCTGAAATAACGTTTGTTAGTTTATGATTTGGAAGGGTCATGAAATTATAGGGGTTGATTGAGTTGGTAAAATGTTAAAAATAAACTCTAATGTATTTTATAAAAAAAAAAAAGAAAAAATCCTTGAAATTGCTATAAGTATAGTTTTTATCGGGAACTTCACAACTGAGCTATTTCATGATACTATTTAAAATTTGAAAACCATTAAATTAATACATTTTATATAATTTCATTATATTTCATGTAATTTTATGATATTTTATAACATTTAGTTATACAATGACTACACCGCCTGCTCACCTTATTATCCGACTTCACAGTGAGACTAGCGCCGTGCTCCAAACAGACCTCGACCATATCCCTGTATCCATTCATCACGCTGATCTGCAGTGCGGTCAAACCATTTTTGCCCACGTAATCAATGTCTACAACATTACCTTCTAAGAGTCGAACGACGATACTTCGGCATCGCTGCTTAATCGCCCGATGCAGGCACTCCCCTGCGAACGACTTCGCGCCATTTTGTAACAACAGAGCAGCCATTTTATCGTCCTTGCAGTTTATGGCGAGACTCAGCGGATCGTATATCTCGTCGGTCGAGTTTTTACAGATCTGATCGATGTTCGCGCCCTTCTTCAGGAGGGTTTTGACGATGTCGTGATGTTGCCGCTCGACTGCCAAATGCAGCGGTGATTTACCTGATGGAAAAAAAAACATATAAAAAAGTTAAAATATTACCCTCAAAATAAAGAAAAAAATGCTTGCACCTTCAGCGTTATCCTCCAAATTAATATGCTCGTCGTACGCATGCCTCAGCAGCAGTCTTGCCATTCTTGGCTCGCCTATCCTCAGGGCCACGTGTAGAACCGTCGTGTTCTTAATTGTCGCATTTCTTACCGACGCTCCATTCTTCAGCAGTAACTCGGTGATCTCCAGACACCTGTACTCCACGGCCATGTACAGTGGCGTCTTCCCTAGGAACTTGGACTTTGGATCAACGTCAGCTTTAAACTCCAACAACAACTCAACCATCGTCAGCGAGCGATTAGCAACGGCCACGTGGAGGGCTGTAAGCCCATCGTCACTCGCAGCGTTTACGTCGGCATCGCGCTCCAGGAGCATCCGCGACATGGACTCATTGTTGTTGCGCACCGCTACCTGTAGAAGCGTCAGGCGACGATCGCCTATGCGTGCGTTTACGTCGATTTCTTCGTCCAGTTGTAGGAAAACGCGCACAATGTTTTCATCATTGTACGATACGGCAAGTTTCAGTTGTTCGGTCATATTCCTGATTATTCTTTGAGGTCTCGTTATAGGCTTGGAGCAGAAGATTGATATGAAGTTATTTAATGATATTTAGTGTTGATAATATGTGAGTATTAGATATGAAAATTGTGTGATTTAATTGAGAAGACTTTTGATTAAAATATTTGTGACTAAAATAATTGTATGAACGTTTAATCGTAAATTTAAATATGAGTTAGTAATAACATCATTCGCTACACTCTTATAAATAAATGGATTCTCTTAAAAATTAGTTAGATTTAACTTCTGTCTATCTAGTATATTTAATGATCGTTTGAAGTAGTGAAACGGCTATTTCAAAAGTTTATTTCTCGTTAGAATCTACATTAGAATAACTTGATTTGCTATATTGTTACAATAATATTGAATTAATATTAGGAGACATCATTAAATTGTTATAAACATTATTCAAAAGTATTTATAATGTTTGATAACTCTTTGATACAAAGTATCGTGTTAATTTTAATTTCAATAAACGATGGTCGTGCAAAAATTATAAAATGATAAAATTTATCGTAACCATTTAATTATTAAAGTTATAAACAATGCATATGTTAAACAATCGATTTTTTCATGCAATTTTTGGAAGTTATTAATAAATTATGATATAATAATAGACTTACGTATTATTAACGAGGAATACAATGTTTACATGAAGAATCGACACGAAGGACGCGGCCGGTCTTGTATTCCTTTCGTGTCGAACGATGAGCTTGAAACTAACCGATTCTCTGTGTATATCAAAGTTTATATCCGACAAAGATTTACTTGTTCTTAAATTTATTTAGATTTTAAATATAGTATAAATCCCGAAAAATGTTGAATGTAAAATTAGATGTTATTTGAAAATATAAATAATAAATAATTAATGGGAAATTCATATAAAAGTTAGTAAATGAATATTGTTAAATAAACAATAAATTTTTTTTGTCATGTTTATAATTCCTTAATGAACGGCGAATAAATAAATATTTATATTTATGATATAAGTATTTTCTTATTATTATTTGGTAAAGAAATAAGCATATACTTGTACAGTAGTAAACACGAAAGTAATATACATTCATATGATTATTTCTTAAAGTATGCCACAACCATTTCAATAATAATTTCATAAATAAGTTACTAAAAGATTTAGACTTCGTTTGTAGCTGAAGGATTTTGCAATGAATGATTAATTCGCGTATAATTTTTTTTACATTTAAAATTTTCATTTTTTACAACGATAAAGAATACTTGATTAAGCCAAATGATTTGAAATGTACTATACAATAGCGATTTAACAAAAGTAAACTAAAGAGGTTTATTGCGAAATAAAAGTTTCACAAACTCAGAATACTAATTTGAAACCCTGATTCAAAAAGAAATAGCAACTGAAATGATGCAGCATAGTAATAGACACAGATTTCGTAATAGCTGCCAATAACGCGCTCGTATTACGCGTACTCTTTTATAAAGAACATTATGCGTAACGTTTGATTCTATGGGTTTTGATAGCCTTGATAACCATTGATCATATCGCCGTAGGTATTTTATCGTGCAATTACTTTAGAAATAATATGTAGTATACTAATTTGTACATGCTTAAAACTAGACAGACAAGAAATTAGGGGTGGGTTGAGTAGTAACGTGTGAAAATTTCTTCCCATTTAAAAAAAAAACTTGAATATAGTAGCGTAAATGTTGAAATTTTGTCGTTTTAAAATTACTCACATTTTCTAACCAATGAATTTAGTAAATTAAAAGGTTCAATTGTTCAGAAAATATTAGTAAACTCACGAGATTCATGCAATTAAAAATGCAATTAATTCATGCAATTTAGGGAGTCTAAACAGTGGTCGTAATTGTAAGTGAATGCTGTGCGATAAAAAAACTCTCGAAACCTGAACCTAAAACGCTAATAAATAATGAGGTTCTGAAAAAGTATTATAAACAATAAAATCTATAATGTTATTTTATTATTCAAAATCTTTTATTTTGAGCTACTTGATGCTTTAACACATTACCGATTGTAAATCGATAAATGGAATGGTACTTTGTTCGGCATCAGATTCCTACGGCGACATCGTGAAGTACACAACTTGATTTGGTTGTGATGTTGGCACTGCTCGTGTTCCTGAACGAGTGGGTATATCAAGTTTATCGAGTATTATCTCAGTCCTGGAAACCATTTATCATTATGTACATCATTATAAGAATTGATGGGTATATAAAAATGATATACTTACGGTTTGCTCTTCTGAGCTTCAATTTTGTGCTCAGCATTATATTTTCTAATCAAATTAGAATATTCCTCATAAGCGTCATTGACTTTTCCTGTTTCGAAATCAATAGGCGATACATATACCTCCAAATATAAAGAATATCCTCTAGCTCTATCTACGCCATACCTATACAAATTGCAATCCAGTGACGACATAATTTTTATCCAACTGGTATAATTTCCAAGATCAAGGTCATCTAGTTTAACTGCAGCTTTATGGTATACGTATGTGTCGTCCCTGTGAAGTTCTCGTTTAACTTTATATTCAAATTTATAATAATCGTATAGTCTTCGCAGCGAACGTATCCGTACATTGTTCCAGCTGTATATAGGCAATGGTTCGCCTATTTTGTAACTCTTGATTGGCTTCCAGTGCACAGTGCTTGTACCGATTTCACCACCGGGTAATAATTTACCTTGTTGAATTTGAATGTGAATAATATGGTATTGCCCTTTCTGAATCTAACACCAGTTACAACGCTAAGGTTGAAATAAATATATGGTTACAATGGAGAACGTTATGATATTATAAGTATTATATATTGTATGAAGATTATTAACTTACTAATTCGTGAATACTTTTCTCAAATTGACATAACGATCAAAATTTATCAAATTATTGTCATCACACGTACACATACGGTAACTACATGATACGAAGAAACGTGTCCAGTCAGATACCTTTACAGAAGATTATGAACAAGTGCCTGCGGAGGACCATAACGTTGACTTTTGCCATACTCAATCTATTCGTACCTAGAATTACTATTTGGATCCTATATACGTAAAAAAAAAGAAAATTAAAATAGTTTAAAAAGATGATTGTATATTGGTTAATAATAAATGACTTTGTATATACAACATACCGTCGGACATATAAACATTTTTGATCCTACTATGTGTTCACAGTCCTATAATTGTCCGTTGCATGTCCTTAGTATCTTAGTCCTTTGTGCTTAGCACAAATTTTACCGTCGAAGCATCTGTGTACAGTAGCTTGTTTGAAATCCGAACAAACGTCTGTGCACGTTTCAACGCCACTAATATATCAACCTCATTGACAACGTATTTTTGGAAAAGATTCTTCATCTCGGTAGCATTCTATATAACTTATCAGCACCTATTCGTACATTGATTGGCCAACAGATGTAGCTTTGCCCGCGTAACCAAAATATGTAGTTGCAGTGCTAAATAGTCCTTCGGATTCTCCGTTTGCCATTTCGTGATATGCAAAAATACACAATGTAAATAGCATACATTTTAGAATGTAAACCATGATGGTTGTGTATAATAGTGACGCGTGGGACCAAAAAAGAAGAGGCTGGCATTAAAAAATGATACTTTTTTTAGTTTAGATTTTTGAAAAGTCTTAGATATTGTAACAGTTTTTAATACATCATTTATTACACACAATGAAAAAAAATTTAGTAAATTTTCATGATTTATTATTCTCTAAGTTATTGACATTATTTGTATTTATAAAAGGATTCGAGCTCTTTGAATGCAACTAGGTGAATAATTAGTCTCGGTCTTACCGACTGAGCCACTATATAGACCTCTAATTTATACGAAGCTCTCGAGCGAAATAACCCACACTGGAATCGGTCTTTCAGTACTGATGCACTCAGCGCAATCATAGTACTTATTTAATCCGAGCCATAGATCTAGGTGCATACGGGAGCTTCAAGTCACCAACCCTGAGACTACAGGCTCACCATCCGCCACCGATAAATTAGAACAACACTTTTGGTATTCTAATTTGGCCGAGTATTTTTTCACAATTGGTCAACGTATTGTTATTGCAGTCAAATGCTTATGTTTAATAATTTTAAAGAAATATTGAGTTTCATTTTAATGTAAAATGTAAATCAATTGTTATTTGTTGTTTGTTCTAATTAACAGTTTTTGCGTAAATTATTTTGTTCCTTAACTTAAGTTTACATGACACCATTAACAATAGAAGATTGCTTGACTTTTGGATAATTATTTTTTAACGATTCGCTTTAAGAAAATTCTCCACCATCATTTGTAAAATAATTTTAATGTTCAAATCTTTATTCAATATAGCTGAATTTGTAGTTGGAAAATGTTTTCATTGAAAATTTAAATATTCAACAAAGCTACGTTTTTTTATTCTTCAAAAGCCAATATTAAACTTGAATGGTGCTATTTAACTAGTGATTTTATATGCACACTTGATGTTGCGAATGTATCACGCTATATGCTACTATGAAGATTTTATCATTATGTTAACATTACATTATGTTAACATTATTACGAAGTTATTAATCATGGTTGATTTATTTAAATTAACATACTATATTTAGGGTAAGCATACATTTATCAAACCACATTAGCTAAATAACGAATTTGCAAAAATATATCAGATATATTAAATCAATGATAGCCAACACCATTCGATTTGAGATCATTATAGATATTTTTTATTAATTTAAATCTATAAAAATTTCGTTTTTGTAGATTTTAACAAGTTATTATTATTATAACAATGGTTAAATAATTATGCTCATTTGATTGCAATAGTTTATTTTATTAGAATTGATTTACAATCATTAGTATTAAAGATATCTTATTATCCGTTTATATACATACAAAATAAATAATAAAGATAGCTTTCGGGTCTCTTTCTTACGCTGCTGACTTAGCTCACCAATACTAGTGAAATTAATGATTGACAGAAAAAAATGATTTTATCCATCTCAGTACTAAAAACATGAATCTCTGATTAAAAAAAACATTTATCAACAATTAAACATAACTCCAGTGTATTTTTGTCAAATGCTTCATTAAAACAAATATTAAAATTTGTCATACATAGACATTGTTTGCACGTCAGACAGACTTGCGGTACAATGCATTGTGTTATATATTTCTGAGTTTCTTTCCGTACAAACGATCTTTACAAATTTAAATACAGGTACACGAAGATATTCTGAACGAGGTATTGTGACTTTTTATAGCATAACACAGTTGCCGAAGTACTATTGAATCAGGTTGGCAGTGTTTTATCTCTTATTGACGTGATGCGCAATGTTATCGATTATAACTCCTGCTGTTTCTTCATATTATGGTTTACATAATAGAGACATGAACACAGTAACTTTCATTATTTTCTCAACAGAATTAGAAATAGCTAATTTGATATGTTGCGTTTGTAAAAATTTGAGTATATTTCCCACACAAAAAATAGCAACTATTGGTAATATAAATAATATCAATAATTCTATATATAATATTATTGTTACGATTTTATTTCTCGTAATGTACAATTATTACAGTTACCAGATAATTGTTAGAACACAATAATTGATAATTAGATAAAATAATTGCTTCAACAATATACTAATAATTAAAAACAAAACGTGTTATCATATTATCAATAACACTATCACCAATGATTTGATCTGTTTTCAATATATTTTTAGCATAATCTCTTACATTAAAATCACAGTGAAAGTACGTCAAGCCAGATTTTTCCCCTAAAGATATAAATACCGGTTCCCTCTAAAAGAGATACGTACGCACTCAGAGCTGGTGGAGCAACTGAGTATTTTAAGTCACGTGGTAGCGTGGCCGAGCGGTCTAAGGCGCTGGTTTAAGGCACCAGTCTCTTCGGAGGCGTGGGTTCGAATCCCACCGCTGCCAATTTTTTTTCATCTCGAAGCAAGAAATTTCGCAGTGAGATAGTATTAGTGAAAAATTGTTTATATTTTATAAATATTTACTTATAGAGATTCGAAGATTCGTAGTTACGGTAAGGTCAGGAATTAATGAAATGAAATGACATTTGTGAAAATTAATTTTTGAAATAAAATTATATTTATAGACAATCAATCTATTTTGAAATTATTTTGCAATTAAAGAAAAAATGTTCAAGACGATTCATATTGATTGGTGTAATTAGATTGCCAGTATCATGTAATCTTGTTAAGAGAATGTCTATAAGAGTTAGCATAATTAATTTTCACACAAAACAAGTCTGGTGGCTTCGTATAGTGGAATACCTTCTTGTAATAACTTCCTGCAAATTATTAATCAGCAATTATAAATTCGGGTACTCACAGATCCTTACGTGCCAAATTATTGCAAAGAACTATCTTTCAGTATAATAATTTTTTCATCACGTCCATCAGACGTATTTTCCATCACATGGCACTGATTACTAACCATTTAGCGAATTTAATGAAAATCCATCAATTTTTCAAAATACCGAAATTTTTTTTTCAAAATGGTAACAATTTAGCTAGCGCACATTGTAGACAATTATCATCCGGTTGACTATAGCGCGGGCTACGGCAAAAGAACCGGGTGGTGTTGCATCTAGTCGGCCTGCGTATCTTCAAGTGCTAACTAATTAGTGTATACCTGTGTCAGACGTCGTTTTAGCAATATGAAGGTCTACGCGTTGTATCTAATTGCTATGCTGTGTTGTGCTTCTGCTGTTCTTGTGTGTCTTCCTATTTTACACGTTCATATTAAAAAGGAATATGGGGGTAAATGTTGTAAATAGGACCTGTAAGTTGACTATTTTTAACAAAGTTATCTTAGGCTGACGCTACAATGAAATATTATTAACTTATATCATAATTAAATATGAGTCAATATTAAGTTTGAGAATATATCAATGTAAAATTACGGTCTTGAATGTCTCTATAATATCGTCCGAACAATTTTCAACATCAGTCGAAAATTATCGTGAAAAATGGTGATATGTATAACTTTTGTATAATTACGACTTGTTATATTAAACTCAAGAATTGTGATGTCGTTAATTTTAATAAGTGAAAAATTGTAAGTACATCATTTTTTTAAGTAAAAAAGATTTTTTAAATAAACTTTCCTTTTATATATTTAACATAAATTGTAATGATTTCTTATTTCATTAAATCTAATTATTGATATGTAGGAAATAAATTGATCTGGTTAATATAAGAATTAGTACACAGGTAGTGGTTACATTGCTGATTTTGCTGCCACCGGCCACGTCTACCGTAGCCACTCAGCGGTCGCGAGAAACCCACCTTTCCTCTCCTCCAAGGTAGTTTGTTGTTCTACGAAATTTCCTCTCTGTACCTAGCTGACTCCCTCTGCAGCACTTTAGCTATATTCGACAAACGGTGTCCTCGTCTAGTACAAATTCAGAGGAAGAGGGAGGCCACATCTTTACATGAGAACCTCGCCTGAGTTTTTATTTTACTTGAACTTTTATATCGTTTTTCTTATCAATGTTTACGAACAATTCTTTCAAATTAAACTTTTATTCTGATCGAATATAGATATTTTTTCTTATTTTTTCTAGAATAGATGTTATCATATTTGTAAATACTAATAGTTTTTGTTATCGAAGGTACTGCACGAAAATCTAAATCACGACAATTATACAAATTAACATTTACAGATATAGAGGAACTAAATTCACGTAAAAGCAAAAGGAAATCACTCTTTTCGTTCTCTTACTAAAATATAGTCTTTTATACGTACACAAAAGAAGCGAAATCCTTGAAAATAATTAAAAGGTACCTAATGAGAAAATTTTACTTAAAAAAATATAAACATTTGGGTTCTTTAAAGTAAGTTTATTCAAATAAGCAAGATGTTTATATAAAATGGCAGAGAAAAACAGAGCTTGAATTTTCCATTAAATCGATACAAATTAGTAGATTATATCTCCCGGCGGACTATATCCCGATGAATTGGCAACTAGGGGTGTAGGTGCCATAATAAATTGACCGGCGTCTATGTAGCAGTTCATGAGCCTCCTGGCAGTGTCACCACTAGCTACAACATGACATATGAATCATTAAAATACTGAACAGATAATTTTATTTTTAACAACATATGTAACACTCACTACGACGAATGCATTCCTTGGAAGCGGTGGATACGGAGTCTGGAAGGTCCGAGATAATGGTGTAAGATTGTACGTTGGGATTAATTATTCCGGCATCGTTCATCTATGAGAAAATTTTTTTTTGTTGGATAAGCAATGATATTGACTATAGTAGTGTAAAGGAATGTATGTTTTATATATATATATACTCACGATATTGTATCTTCCAAGCATACATTTTGAGAATGCATTCATTATCGGAGTGTCGGGGATCGCACGCATTAGTCTCGCCTGATTAATGTTATCTGTAAAATAATAAAATGAAAAATTCTTAATTAAGTAAAATAGTATTACTGCATGAATAAGTTATACACGATAAAAACATCCGTGCCGTTGAATAAAATGTTGTTGGTATACATACCATAGGTGGCTCCGCTTTCTTTACCGCAATCATCTTCATTTCGATGCAAATATATGTCTGGATTAGCCGAAAACATACCCTAGAGAACAAATAAAGAATTGTTAGAAATTTTCACATCGTAATATTAAATAATTAGTTTGAATCAAATAAGAAAATAAGAAAATTATGACACAATAAATAAAATTCATATTCAAATATAATTTTGTATCATAAAACACGAAAATATCTTTAAAAAGTTTGTTTTTCCTAATAAAACTACGTGCTTATACATATAATTCTGTACTTATTAAAATTAGCATCGGCTTAACACTTGAGTTAAAAGTTGCAAATAAATACTATTTTCCAGAATAATTCTCAACTCACATGGAACATTGGTTAAATGGTATTGTACAGACTTACAAACCGTATTTTTGAAAAATAAAAACCGATATTATATATAATATTTATCAAAGAACATTTAATATTCATCAATACTCACAAGAACAGAGGAAGCACAGAACAGCATAACAAGACACAACGCGTAGACCTTCATATTGCTAAAACGTTTGACACA
Organism: Torymus tubicola; assembly: GCA_035583055.1. NCBI lineage: Eukaryota > Metazoa > Arthropoda > Insecta > Hymenoptera > Torymidae > Torymus > Torymus tubicola. Next base: position 34,849,726 of record JAWWEQ010000045.1, on the reverse strand, counting down.
GGTATACACTTCGATCACTTCAAGATACGCAGAGGACTAATAGATGCAACACCACGCGATTCTTGTGCTTTTATTCGTAAGAAATCCCAACACAGAGATATATAGTCAACCGGAAGATAATTGTCTACAATGTGCGCTAGCTAGATTTTTACCAGTTTGAAAAAAAACTCGATATTTTGAAAAAAATGATGGATTTTCATCAAACTCGCTAAATGGTTAGCAATTAGTGCCTTGTGATGGAAAATACGTCTGATGGAGGTAATGAGAAAATTATACTGCTGTAGCTACTTCTTTGCAATGATTTGGCACGTAAGGATCTGTGAGTGCAAGACATACGAAGCTGACAGATTTGTTTGGTTTGAAAATTAATTATGCTAACGATTTATTGATCCAGTATAGAAATTCAACGCTTCTAGCGCTTACTGCTATTCTATTAAACGTATTAAATATTCAAATTTTTACTATTGATTGTTATTTATGCTTTATGGGTTTTTAATGGAAATAAATTATACTGACAACAGATTTATTACATCAATCTCAATCAAGTGTTCAAGTTAAAATGAAAAATTATTAAAACTACGTATTTAAATAAAATCATCTAAATGGAATTGTCTCTATTTGGCACTTACTGCAATAGTATATCAATAATAAAAAAATAAATTAATTAATTAAGATTATGTAAAGTAGTAATTCAATTTTATAATTTGCGGATCATTTTAAAAAGAAAAATTGAAAGGTAATAGACCCCTTTATTAAAAGTAGTAAATGTTAGGCGTATTGATGCTGTCCGTGCACATATCGATCTTTAAATAAATTTCTGTCAATTCTATGACACCTTGCTTCCTCAAACTAATGTATTGATCTCTTGTGTTTATTTTCAACGCCAATAATTATTTTTCTAGCACTCAAACGTTGTCTATATGAATATTTTTGATAAAACTATTGTATAAAATAGAAATAAATTGAGATAAATTCTTTTTTTGTGAGAAACGAATTTGGAAAAATGTTTTTCGTTTTGATTTTTCTCACGGTTGTAAATAACATACGGTTCGATTTTGAATCATATTCATACGCTTATTTCATTCATATTGGTGATGAGTTGCAGGAATGATTACATTAAAAGTAAATTCCTAGTCAACGTAGGTTAAGTTGAGTATATTACTTTGAAAGTTCTGTATTGTGTAAAAGTATTCTTCATAGTTTTTACATATTATTGTTAAAAGAAAATGAATTTAATATATTACTTTGTTAATAAGCAATCTTATTTATTAATTTGGTTTTAATTCTTAATTTATCAAGTTTTTATATATTAACTAACGATTTTTTTATAATTGAAAATCAATAAAAAAAATCGTTTTCTTAGTATCACGGTGTAAAAACATGCTCTAACAAAACATTGCCATCATGTTCACCGTTGAGGATAAAACTAATCATGAATTATTTTTCATTAAAATAATATTTTATTTTTTTAAGCTTTTCGGAGTTTTACCAATCAATTATGAAATGTCAGTAAAGCATACTATCAAGCAGAATAGTGAAATATTCAAGCGCTCTAACAAAGGTATTTTCTACAATATCTTTCTAATCTGTTTAGCGATTGGTTCGATTTATCCAAGTTTCAATGTATCGTACCTCAATGATTTCATAAAACGTGATTTGACAGAGAAACTCATAGACACAACGCAAACTATGCTATGTATTTTTACATCAATGTTCATTTTAGTGACATTTTGTATGCACCAGGAGAAAGTTATTGCTATGAGTAGTGAATTGACTGGACTTGTCAAACGATCGAGAAACTTTGAAAATCAGTGCTGTATAAAAAAAGAATGTAGATTACTTAAAGAAGTGAAGACAATTTTATTGGTAAACCTATTGACAACAATCGCTTATGTGGTTAATACTCCCATGATCACGTACAACATGATGATATACTTTGGTAGTGTAACTCTGCACAACCTTGTGATAAACGCCATGCTGATACAGTACACGGTTGTCCTGAAACTAATACGATATGCATTTAAAAGTTTGAATGCAAGCTTACGTTACACATTCGAAGTGTCAACCATCGAGGCTGACATTAAATTTATTAAAAATTACACTCAACGAATGAAGCTCAATCGAGTATCAAAATTACGTAGTTTTTACATATCGGTGGTGCGCATATCTAAGAATGTATCAAAATTTTATTCTCCAATAATGCTTTTCTGCAGTATGAACATCTTTCTCACGTTGACAATGTACTTATATTATGTAATAAAGCAGATTTGGTTTCAGAAACTAGGTTTTATGACGTATCTCTGTATTCGTAATTGCACTCAACTGGTATTTATTATTTTATCCTCGGTTATCTTAGTCAAGAGTGCCACTGCTGCTGTTATTGAGGTATACTTTAAAAAAGTTATTATCTCATATTATTCAATTATTGATGTAATTATAAATTAATTTATTTTTTTCAAGCTAATTACATTATTTAAGTAGTTTTGAAATTATTTATCAAATTCAAAATTAATTAATCAATTTGCTTTACCGGAGCTCTGCCATTTTTTTATTATGTAATATCATGTATCGATGTGATGGATGAGTATTCTAAAAAGTATACAGGACCATTTCACGAGTAACGCTATTCAAAATAACCTTTTCTTTTTAGAGTAAAAAAACAGGAGAAATTATAAATGAAAGCATAGGAGGATTGTATGACCGTGAATTGATTGATTTGGTAAATTTTATGTATATGAAATGTTGTTTTTTACAAACTATATAAGAAATAATAAACTTTCCTAACATGTTTCTTTATTTTTTATAGTTGAATCAGTTTTCCAATTTACTAGTCCATAAAAGTATAAACTTTTCGGTTTACAATTTATTTTCATTGGATGAATCTTTGATAATTCAGGTCTGTAGAGTAAAAAATGGTATGGTAATCAAAAATAAGTATTTTCTTATGACAAAATTACTTTTTAGGTCTCTAGTTCAATTACCACGTATTTGGTCATTCTTTTACAGTTTAAAGAAAGCAATAATGACTAATCTATCTACAATTAATCAGAGAGGATGTGCAACCGTGTTTGCATCGTTGTTGATGAATACGATTCACATTAGATTTCAATATGCTGGTACGATCCACAGATTACTTCTCCGAAGTTATCGCCATCAATGTAATTGAAGTTGGATGTTTCGTTATTGAGCCAGTTTTACATTACATTTTCTAGTTACGCCCTGTCTAGAAATGTTTTCATTTCTGGCATTACGTTCAATGACCCTACAAAAATGCCATTGACGCGACAAATCTCAGTCATTTCAAAAACTTTTATTTGGGACTTGCTCTTTCTATATTGCCGTTTTTTTATTAATTTAAAAACACGAGTTTGGTTGCGACTTTGGTTGCCAATCTTCCCGTCCAACAAGATAATATCTCTATAATTATTCTTGGTATAACAAGCCTTAGCTTACGAACCGTAGAAAATATTGAGTTTTGATTTTTCTCTAAATATACATTCTTATAAACTTGATTGAGCTAAATTTTGAGATAAAATGATATTAAATAAAATGTATAAATTGAAAATATTTATTTTATATCTACAATATTTTTCATTTTTTTCAGTAAAATATTATATACTTACTCTGCATATTACTCAATTATTTTTTATAACGCAATACCATGAATAAGCTATTTAATTAAAATAATAGTTACAACATTTGACTTATCATTTACTACGTTCCTGCTCATGGTAGTAAAACTAATCACAATTTACTTTAATGTACATTCTAATCGATTTCGAATCTGTAAGTGGATTAAAACAACGGCCAAGCATAGTTACCTAAGAAAATTGTATCTACTAGTTTCGAATGTGAAAACTACATTAAAAAAAATGTTTATAGCATCGATGTTTAACGAAAGATTTATTTTAAAATTTACGTACTATTGTTTTAAAGCTTGGGGACTTTTTGTAATAAAATATCAATCCCAATTTACATACAATAGTAAATTCAAAAGTTACTTATTTAAATACTCAAAGCTTGGAATAGCATATAATCTCTTAATAATGTGTGTGTTAACAACTGCAAACTATTATTTTACCGTCATGCCATTATACACAGCAGAATTCGGACCCGTAATTCATTTCGACAAAGTGATGGGTACTCTTGGAGTCGCACTGTGCATTATGTCGTCAGTAGTAGTTCTGATTATATTTTGTTTGGAACAAAACAAAGCTGTGAGCATAGCGAACAGAATCACGACATACACGAAATTATCGTTCAATCTTAATAATAAATTTTCCAGTGAAAAGACGAGCTTGACAACTATCATTATGAAAGTTTTTGCTGTCAACTTTATTCCATGGCTTTTAATAATTAGTATTCTTCCAATAATGGATACCAGAGCAATTTTGTACTTCCTTTCAGTTAGTTTGAGTGATTTAGTAATCATTGGTACGGTGCTGCAGTACATTATTATTCTGAAGCTCATGCGTGAACTGTTGGCAATTGTTAATGCGAACTTTTATTATGTTTCAAGAGAAACAGCGAATTTTCATGATATTCAAATAATTGAAAATAAAGGTATTGATATAAAAGGGAGAATGAAAGAGTTTTCGCGCTTATGTGAATTGCATTCTGCATTGTATGGCGTTGCAGAAGATTTATCAAAGTTTTACTCTTACCCAATGCTCGCAAGCATGTGGTACTTTTTTATATTTTTGACATATTATACTTACTACATGGGAAAAACTCTAATTATCGAAACGCACTACCATATGACTTATGCTCAATTCGCTCATAGCTGTTTTACTTATATTCATTACATGCTACCATTAATAATTTTAACTAAATCTGCTGCAGCAGTTACTTCAGAGGTATGTTTTTTTTGTTTATTTAATTTATTTTTCTTCTAAAAGCTAGTCTAATAATTAATTTATATTGCAGAGCAAAAAGACCGGACGGATTATAAATAAATGGACAGGATCTTTAGAGCATCATGAAGTAATTTTAAAGGTAGATGAATATGTTTATAAAAATAATGCAATAATAATGTAACTTTTTATTCGCTAATAGCATGATTATTTATTAGATTTTTATTGGTTAATAACTTAGTAATGAAAATATTTTATAAATGAATGTAAGTATTTATATATTGATGATATTTACAGTTAAACCAATTCTCGAATTATTTGTTGCATGAAAAGCTGCAATTCTCCGTTGCTGGATTTTTTTCATTAGATGAACCTTTAATCATGTCGGTAAGTTAAAACATAGTTGGAAAATATAATGTAGTTTGAAAGTTAAAAAAAAAAAAAAAAAAAAAAAATAATCATCTTAGATTGTAGCATCAATTGCAACGTATATGGTAATCCTACTTCAATTTCAAGACGATAATTTTGCTTCAAGTGTTACTGAACAGCAGGAAGAATAAATATGTATATGTTCGAAAGATAAAATATTTTTTTTAATTACAATTCTTTTCCAATATTTTATATGACAAAATAACGCATGTACAACATATAGTACGATAGTTGGAAAAGTAATATTAGAAAAAAGTAATTTACATCACTTTTTTCAAATATTCATGAGCATCGATTGGACGAATTAATACTTTAATCATTTTCACACTTATTCATAATAAAGACTTTCAGCTATATTTTCATCAAGATCAAATGTTGATTCATCTATGTACAAGTTGATTAAGTGATCGTATCAAAAGCCACTTCGAATTACAAACAGTATCGCGAAACAGAAGTAAAAATGATTTTTCGAAATTTCAATTTCGATATAACATTTTTTTTTAAAAAGCATATTTTACTATTTCAAATTCAATGGTTTATCTCCAATGAATTTAAGATCTAAATCAACGAATAGTTTCAAAATACAAGATGTCTCATTCACCTATTCCAGATTGGGCATACTTTACAACATATTTCTAATAGTTATAGTAGTTACACTAAATTATTTCTTTTTTATTGTTGCATCTGTAGTACACACAAATGGCGAAAGAATTCAGTTTAACGTTGCAATCGATACGATATTACCTGTATCAGCTGTCATTAAATCCGTACTAGCTCTAATCTTATTTTGCATAAATCAACAAAATGCCGTGTCGATTGGCAACAAATTAAAGACACTGATGATCTTGTCATCGAATCTTGAAAATGATCAGTGTTGTCAAAAAAAGACTTTTTATGGATTATGAAAACAGTCTATTTTGCGATTCTAATCACATGGTTTGGCTTGTTCATCCCGCTGACAATCGATATGACTACGTTGGTATATTTCAGTTCATTAAGATTATGTGACGTGATAATAACTATAACATTCATACAGTATAGTTTGTGTTTCAAATTAATAAAGCAGCTCATAAAAACTGCAAACGACAATTTTATCACGATATCAAAGGAAGCAACGTCCTTGACGAAATTACCCGTCGTTTGCAAAAGCTAAGATTTTAACACTGATTATCAGATCAACAGATTTTCTCATTTATCCGAATTTTACTATTCTCTGTGCGAAACTTCAGAGGATATATCAGACTTTTACTCGCAATCAATCCTCTGGTGCTCCACGAAGATTTTCATCTCTTTGCTACTTATCTCTTAGGGGAGACCGGGGCTAGCTGGCATGCGAGGTTGGTTGGCCGATGGCTAATATCTCGTTAGTAAAACAATAGATCGTGCTGTGATTCATATAAGATACGTAGAATAACAAAAGAAATGTTTATCTTGAGTTTCATTCGGATCGCACAGAAGGAAAGACATAAGTTTGAATTTTTCTCGACTATTTTTAACTTCATAGTATTTTAGAAAATGTATAATATCTTATTGTAAATTAATTTTTTTGCACAGCAAATGAAAGTAGCTTATAAAAAATGCGTTTTTATACCTTCACGATTTTTTTTGTTTTTTTTTTCGGCAATGTCTAATGTCACAATAGAGTTTGGAAATTGATCTGCACCATCGAGGTATATTGGCCAACTTTTTCCGGGGCGAATTGGCCGATCGAAAAATTAAAGTTTTAACAAATAAATCACTTTTATAGATCAAAATAGTGGCTACAAAAGAAAACCGATAGATCGTCTTTATCAAAGGTTGAAGCATTGTGAGCTGTTTACGCGATCAAATTCCTATGCACAGTCTCTCGAGGTACTGCTCTAAAATCAGTAATGTGAACAGAACGAAGAAATTTTAATTAACAATGAATGGTTCTGCCTAGTTTATGAAGAACCATGCAGTGAAACTCCGCATGAAGAATCGTCCAATGTAAGTATAACATGCAAAAATTGGGCGCATGAATTATTTTTATTTATTGTGACTGCGAATGATTTATTTTTTCATATTTATTTATTTATCTATTCATGTTGCTTATTTAATTTTTCTCTTGTTTATAATTTTCGATTTTGTATATTCTTCTGAATTAGCGCGACCGACTTTTTTCTCTACAAAAGATTTCTACAAATATACTCTATTTTTGCGTCAAAAATAAATTAAAAATAACAACAGGTTTATTTTTTATGATTTGATGAAAATTCATTGTCGGTCAACTTGCCCCATATCCTCGGCCAATCTGCCTCGCCTCGGGGCAGTTAAGTTGAGCTATTGATTCTAAAAAAAAGCTTCATAACAGTAATAGTTGACAACTTTATAGATTATAGGTTCAATAACAACTTACTTGGTAATATTATTGCAATTCAATCAGAGTCATGCTAGAGGAAAATAAACTGGTTACATAGAAAATAAACTGATAAAAGTAATTAAACAAAGTAACACTATTATTAAATATTGACTAAATTTTTCTATGAATTCTTTGTATTAAATCATCGTGAGTATGTTTAACAAATTTTATTTCTTAATAATCATTTATAACATTTTCAATTTTTCAGATATTAAACAGGCCTATATTATTTTCTTGTAAAATAAAAATTTCTCCGACATACTTTCATATTAAGTGCAGTGCCGTTAAATTTATTACATGAACTCACACCCCACTTAAGATACAATTTGTCAGTAAAAGGTTCATAAATGCATCAACTTAATTAAAATCTATTAATAATAGTATAAAATCGATCTCTTTTAATTTGCTGTAACACTTATAATTCCAGGTAATGAAAAATATTTTTTCATTTCGATTACTTACAAAATGATGTTAATAAAATAATTAAATGTAAACTATGAATGTTTCTGTAAATTTATTTATTATCTCTTCAAAATAGTTGGACTGGTGCCATTGAGATGTGATATTACTATTATATAACACTAAATTGAGAAGAATTAATTTTACATATTCAGGGAAAGGCCGATTATCTAATGTATTATTGATTCTATTAATAAGTGAACTAAATTATTTTAGTATTAAGGCAGCATATGAATTATCAAGTGTTGGAAATAGAAACAAATATGAAAGAATTACTGATACTATTTATACACAGTATATACGGTGTTTAATGCTTTATATGTATTATGCGTATATTGTATACAACAAGAAAAAATTAAAAATATTGCTAACGAAATATCCGCGTTGAAAAACGGCTTAATGTTAATCAATTACAAGATATATAATAAAACAATGGTGTTATCTCATGACGTAAGAGCTTTTTTCTTAGCTGAAAAATTTTTGTGAAGTTTCAAAATATATTTTTTGAAAAACTGATTCCTTGAAAACAAAGAATTGTATCAGTGAAATAAATTTTTTCATTAATTTAATTATTGCCATTAAAAATGAATATAAGGATTAATGCATTAGCCATACGTTTCAATTAATGTTGTCATTCTGTAGCTTCATACCTACAAAAGTAGAATAAACTTAATCTATGCTAACGTATATTTGAATCGATTTCGAATTTCTAAGAGTGTATTAAGATAGCTGCTAAATATGTTCACTTAAGAAAATTGTGTCCGACAGTTTTCAAATAAAAATCTACATAAAAATCATGTTTATACCATCATTATTTAACGAGAGATTTGTTTTAAAATTTACTTACTATTTTTTTAAAGTATGTGGTCTTCTTGTAATAAATTATCAATCTGATTTTACGTACAGTAGACTATTCAAAAGATACTTATTTAGTTACTCGAAGCTAGGGATAGCATACAATTTGTTTTTGATATGTATAATAATGACTACAAATTATTACTTTTCTATTACTCCATCATACAATGCTCAATTCGGATTCAAGAGATATTTCGACGTAGCATTGGATACTCTTCAATCTGTGATTGGTGTTGTGGTGTCCTTAATCGTTCTCATTATATTTTGTTTGCAACAAAATAAAGCTATGAGCATAGCAAACAGAATCACGACATACACGAAATCTTCGTTGAATATCAATAATAAACTTTCCTATGAAATGATGAGCTTGACAACTATCATTGTGAAAGTTTTTGGTATCAACTTACTTTCATGGCTTTTAGTGATGTGTTTTTTTCCCCTAATCGATATGCAGTCGCGTTTGTACTTTATTTCAGTTAGTTTGAGTGATTTAGTAATCATTGGTATGGTGCTGCAGTACAGTATTATTCTAAAGCTCATGCGTGAACTTTTGGCAATTGTTAATGCGAACTTTCACCATCTTTCAACAAAAACAACGAATTTTCATGATATTCAAATAATTGAAAATAAAGATATTGATATAGAAGAGAGAATGAAAGAATTTTCGCGCTTATGTGAATTGCATTCAGCATTGTGTGACGTTGCAGAGGATGTATCAAAGTTTTACTCGTACCCAATGCTCGCAAGCATATGGTACTTTTTTATATCTTTGACATATTACACTTACTACATGGGAAAACTTATAATTATCGAAACGCATTACCATATGGGTTATGCTCAACTCTTTCATTGCTTTTATACTTATCTTCACTTCATGGTACCATTACTAATGTTGACTAAATCTGCTGCAGCAGTTACTTCAGAGGTATGTTTTTTTTAAATAAATTAAATTGACTTTTGTAAAAACTAATCCTATGTATTTGCTTCACAGAGTAAAAAGACAGGACGGATTGTAAATAATTGGAGAGGGAAATTAGAAAATCAAGAAATAGTTTTAAAGGTAAATAAATATTTTCATATAAGTAATGGATAACAATAATTTTTTAGTTACCGATATCTTAATAATACAATTTATTGTATATGTTAGAAATTTATTTCATACATAATAAGATTTTATTTGCAGTTAAACCAGTTCTCGCATTATTTGTTGCACGAAAATCTGCATTTCTCTGTTGGCGGATTTTTCGCATTAGATGAACCTTTAGTAATGTCGGTAAGTTATTACATCATTAGAAAATATAATGTAATTTGAAAGTAAAAAAAAATAATTTTAGATTGTAGCTTCAATTACAACGTACATGGTAATCCTACTTCAATTTCAAGACGATAATTTTGTTTCAAGTGTTACTGAACAGCAGGCAAAATAAATATTTATCTTTGAAAGATAATTTTTTTTCTTGATCATCTGGTCGAAAGTACGTAGTTTCGCCATTGTTTTCGATGGCGAAAGAATCCACTCTTCGGCTTCCTTCTAAGTTGGTAACTAGGCAACTGTAGATTTTGTTAATAAAATACTTAGAGGTGCTGTCAATATATTCAAAGTCATTAACCTATAGACCAGTAACTTTTGATTATCTATATAAACGGATAATAAAAAATATAAAAATAATAAATATCAAAAAAATTATAAAAAAATAATAAATATGAATAAAAAATAATAAATATAAATAAAAAATAATAAATATGAAAACTGCATACATTTATAGGTTATATAATGCAGTAGTTGAAAAAGTAGTAGTAGTAGAAAAAAGTAATTTAATTAATTAGTAATTTATAATTTTGTTAATTATTCATGACTCTTGATCGAAGTAAATTGACTTTAACCACTTTAATCATTCTCATTGTGACACGGAATTAGCAGTTCGCGCAACCGCTAGTCCCGGTTTTCCGCGTCCACAGCGTTTCCCTCAGTTTTCAGAATTAAAATGTAATCGCCAAATTTTTTTATAGAACAAGGGCGCCAGGCGATTAATTATACGCGTGTTACTTTATTAAATTTATCTCCGGCTGAGACTAATATCTCGCATCGGCGGGGCTCTCACGCACGAGCCGCCACGGGACCGCGGCTATTTCTCTTTCTCGTGCGATCGGCTTGCTCTATGAGGATGCCTTCAACGCGGCGTTGACGCCGCGGAGGCAATCCTGATCTCAAAAACCTCTCTCCCCGCTTGGAGAGAGGGGCACCACTACCCGTTGACTTACGCGGTTTTCCCCGCTGGGAAAACCATCTCCACGTCGTTCGGCTACGATCTCGATCACCACTACACACGGGTTTACTCTCTCTTTCACACCAGCTACTCGCGATTCTCCCCGCTGGGAGAATGATCACCACTACCCTCGAATATGTTTTCGCGCGTCGTCTTCAGCACTCCCGACACTCCCAACCTATTCACACGCTCTTTTCTCTTACTCTCTCTCTCTCACACACAAAGGCTACACGCGGCGCGCAAATAACAAGGATTCGCTTGCCCAAATCCCGCGAAGTCCGCGTGCACTGGGGGTCGGCGGAGGCCACGTGGCCTCGACGCTTTCCACGTCCGGCTCGCTTCCTTGGCTGTCCCTGTGGCGTTCGACGCTGCTTCCTCGCAGCGGATCGTCCTCAGGGTGGCTTGGCTGGTAATGGCTAAATCCTTGTGGCACTCGCGGTTTGCCGTACACGTCCTCTCAATTACGCGCGCAGGAGAGAACTGATGCCGGCCGGCGGGAGCGCTCTCCCTCCTCAAACGGCCCACCGGCCCGCCCTCATGCGAACGCGCCGTCGGCTCTGTTCGGCGGGCGCGCGATATTCAAACCCCGCTCGCATGTTTGAAACATCTTTTCGCTTTTAATAAATACGCGGCGATCGCGGAGCGTTGCGATAATTTACAGTATCGCCAATTTAATTTAATATTTCATAGAACCAAGCCACGTAACAATCTCTTAAATCTCTTTAATGATTAAATATAATAAATAAATATAAATAACTAAACAAATCATTGAAAAAGAGATTTATGTGTTAAATAATAATAATAATTGTATAAGTGCAACTAAAATATTCTAAACTCTCAAAACCTATTTCTTTTAACAAAAATGTATATTTTTATACATTTTTAATTATACACATGAGCGAGAGTCAGCTTCGTCTCGATGTTGAATTTTCTGTTATAATATTTCACTTGGTAAATTGACATTCATTCATTTTTTATACATAATTGACAAACCCATGTAATAATGTAATGTTCTGTGTTTAATATATAGCCTGAAGAGGTCAGCAACCATATTGACGAAGCGTCGCAAGCAATATACATAGGTGTTTTATTAATTTCACCTTGTCGGAAATGCCCCTCTCCATTGTACCTTATCAACATTTCCTAACCCTAACCAATGAGGGTGATAGCTCTACTACATTATCTAAAAATGTATATTACATAACATTTTATTCTAATTATATTTATTTATAAGAGATCTTAGCCCGTTAAAGCCCATGGCCACACCAGTACAGATAGAGCCAAACTAACAATTGGAAGTGTGCCATGGATAAAAAATAGGTTGCACGTGTTTTTTTGATTAATTTTTTAATTGTTAATTAACAATTTGTTTAAACAAATTAATGGCGTTTTCGCATACTCTGACGGCGACAATCGATTCTACATGACAAATTACGTATATACATATCAATTGTTTATTGGTAAAATTTAAATAAACAAATTAACATATCTGCAGCCATGGTACACATTCCACAATTTATTTTTGATATCCCGCATTGTTTAGCCATGGGCAGAGCCAGGCTAATTTGTTTATTTTAATTTTACCAATAAAGAATTGATATTTTGATATGTTGTCATACATATTTTCTACGTAATTTTTGTTGTAGAATCGATTGCCGCTGTCAGATTTTGTAAAAACTCAATTTTTCAATAATTTGTTTAAACAAATTGTTAATTAACAATTAAAAAATTGAACGAAAACACTCGTGTAATCTATTTTGCTTCCTCTTAGAGGAAGCTGTGTGATATTAAAAAAAAAATTTTTGAGATAATGTGTTAGGAATGTTATTTATAAAATTTGGAATTGAAATACACATTTTTAGAAAATTTCCGTATGGATGTATGTGTGTATATGTATCTCTGACGCTGTTATCTCATGATCTATTCCATCGATTTTAACGAAAGAGTGATCATTTTTTTAGATTTTGCTTCAACACTCGGGGTCAATATTCTATCAGGCGCTCCGTATATCTAAATCTATACTCAGAAATTTTTTTTACTGATTCGGTCAGCAATTCCATGAGCTATGAACTAAATGATTTTTAACATATTTTTTCAAAAAAAGAAGACTGTCAGACGCCCCGTATATATAAATACTATATTTAAAAAAAATTTGGAGGGAATTCATTAGTATTTGCAAAAGCTATTCACATTCTAAAATTATGTCGGTATGTTACATCACCTTAATTGTTTTTTATAGACACTTTTCATTATTCAAAATTTTTATTTTCGACTTTTTCAATATTTAGATCAAATATTGTTTTTAACACAGCGTGCGCAAAACACTGCTTCTCATGCTTGTTTTCAGTGCGCAAAGTAATAGATTTACACACTGAGATCGGAGCGTGCGCAAAGCAAATGCTCTAAATATATGTAAAGATATTGCTTTGCACACGGTAAACAAGCATAACAAACTATACAAAACACTTTTTCTGAGTACGTTTCGAACCCTTTGCTTAAAAATTTTTCAAAATAAGTAAACAAACCGATATGTATTTCATGGAATTGTGGGCGCTCGGGCTAAACCTATCAAAACAAACGATGCTACGAGTACGAATAAAACCATGCTAATGTCTTAATTTCCTATTGCAAAGTAAGATCTGTGGTAAAAAACATTCCAGGAAATCTTTGGTCAAGCTTTCTGCAATGATTCATTAAATCTTGTCTATTTCTTTTTAGAAAGATTTCACGAAATACTTTTTCAATGCTTTAGAAAAGCGTACACAAATATTTCTTGAAATGATTCTTCATTTCCAAGTTGAAGAAGAAGGAGAAGAGTTCAGTACACGGAGGAATTTGTATAAGTATACTTCTTTATCATGTTTCTGATAATTATTTATTGATAATAGTGGTATTATTCAGTAACGTGATAAAGTGTATTTTGTTTTCAGTTTGTAATACTATTTCTATATTTTTTTTTAAAGTTTAATAAAATAGTCATTTTTTTAAACTTTGTAAATATCTGTTTATCGCTTAAATATGTTTAAGAGAATTTTATATCAATATTTAAATTTCTAATTCATTTTATTGTTTTATCTATAATTTTACAAATTAAGCACTATTAGAAAGTACATAATTTTACTAACATTAAAAGTCAGATTATTTTTTATTCAAGTAAAAGCTTTTAATACGTAAGTTTAATTCATTTTCAAATGAATTCATGTGGCTGTATAGTATCTCTGGCTTATGTTTGTTATTTTGTAGAGGTGCAATGAGAGGGATTCTGACACAATTATTGCTGTCCTGCGAATGAGTTTTCTTCTGCTCAAGCTTCTGCAGCTATAACTCTGAAGTCGCTTAAGCCTCATGATAACTGCTGCTGTCTCTTCCACTGGTGAGTAGACTTCTAATGTAACATTACTTACTATTAGTTTGTTACTTCAGGAATATACTATTCTTTCAGCTGAACGGACCATGGGTTACAACTGTTGGGCTAGATTTACAGTGTGTTTGCAGAACAGTTATGGTTAGCTACAGCAGTTCGTCGGTTGGGAGAAAAAAGGTTCTATCTCGGCTTTGCGCGTAAGAAGGTACTATCTCAGCTTCGCGTGTAACAAGGTTCTATCTCGGCTTTGCGCGTAAGAAGGTACTATCTCGGCTTCGCGCGTAAGAAAGTACTATCTCGGGCGCTCCAGGATTTCACAGACGTTTAGGTTGAGAATCGCT
>JAWWEQ010000045.1:34792785-34834678 GCA_035583055.1 Torymus tubicola | reverse complement strand
TTGATTATTGATCCCAGAAAAATGATACCCTTCGATGGACTTTGTTCAACAACAGATATCTTTTCTAGACACCCTAACCAACTAGAAAAACCTCATTTGGATGGTGTCGAAAAAAAATTTTTGGGTCCATTTTTCGAAGTTTTTCACAGCGTTTGTGAGATTTGCACATATAAGAATCCATCCGAATTTCGGAGTGGAACTGCGCATGCGCAAATCTGAGACTCCGCCTCGAATAGCCGGGCTATATATATAACTACACCGCCAGCTGGTTTGCAGATCTCCCCACCATCGCTCGAGTATACCGTCAGCGGTTCAGCCGCTGATTTCAGCGCCTTGCTCTGTTGCTCGTTCCGTCTCTCTCTCCCTCTCTTTCTCACGCATATATATACAGGTAGAGTGCACTGATAGTAAAACGCCAGTTAGTGTTGTGCGACTGGCTGCACGTCGGCGCGTTGGTTTACACTAAGATATTACTACTACGAGCTATATATACCACTATACGCACTATATACACACAGCACACGCTGGCGGCGGCGTTGGCGTTGTCGGTGCACTGTGGAGCACAGCAGCCGTGGTTGTGTAGAACGCCAGCAGCTGCCTGACAGTGGGTACACAGAGCAACAGAGACGCGCACCCTGGCCGCGCGCGGCTCCTTTCTCATCATCTTGGTTAGGACGGGCAGGAGTGGCGTTGGACGAGAGAGACGAATGCGTCCCTTCCCGTGTGCTGCAGCAGCAGCGGCGGTGCCGGCACCATTCAGCGCCTGAAGGGTTGACAGACAAGGAGCAGTGAGTCTGCGGGCTGCGTGTAGCGTGCGTGAAAGGAGAGAAAGAGAGAGTGTGTGTTGGAGAGTAAGGGAGAAAGAGAACGAGCGAGAAAAAGTGTCAGGATGTCGGTGACCGACGACAGAGTCCAGGAGCTCAACCGCTGCTTCCTGGAGTACATGGGCAAGCCAGAAAACGTCGAGTCCGCGACCAAGGAGATCTATGAGGATCTCCTGGATGAGGTACTCATGGGCTTTGTCTTCGATGTGCACAGGATGACCAAGACTGGCAGCTCGGATGTGGAGGAAGGCATACCGGACGATGAGTCCTATGCCATTGTAGGTAAGGATAGAAGCCAACTCTTGTACTCGGAAGATCTGATACTTGTTTGTGATACTGTGTACTGTGCTAGTTTTTTATCTACCTTTGGGAACTTTATCTGACTGGTGTGTTTTTCATGCTAAATTGATTATGGAGCAAAGCTTTTTGTTCACCTTTTTGGACACTAATAACACTGTTTTTATCAATGTGAAAAATATTACACAATGTTTTGGTTTACTGTGAGCTTCTTAGGAGACAACTGTCATTGTCTTTTACTGTCCTTCTATTTTTTGCTCTTTTACACTTTTCTGGAATACATCTTACTTGCTAAACAAAGTGAATGTTATAATATTGATTGGCAACATTCCACTCTATTCTTGTTTTGATTTTCAAACTATGATGCTTTTTCTTGGAATCTAATCTTAGAAGGATTGTGTGAATGTTAAAAATAAACATCTGACATTTTGAAACTTGTTATGATTGACAGACAAGTTTTTGTAAATACTAAGAACTTGAAAAATGGTTGTATATATAAATTAAAAATACTAATCTCACTAAAAAAGAAATTAAGTTATTTTAAACACTTCCTTTATATTTATAGTTTCTAATCTTTAGTTTCATTATAGATATTGTATACGTATTCTTTGTTTTTACAAATTTATTTTTTCCAGTACTCTGAGAAATATAAGTTTCTTTATTTTACTAAAACTAAGTGCGTCCTTATAAAAATAATTTCAATCTGTTTCATCAAATTTGATTTAACATTAATTTAATTCTCTGCTAATAATGTGTTTTTTTATAATTACAAAGTGATACATGTGGGTGACTGAAGTGTTGTCAACACTACAACAACCATAAGTCAGAGATTTTTCTTTTGCTGAAATTTATTTTCATTTTAGATTACAGTACATTGCACTCCCAAATTCAACAGCAAAGTTCTCATTTATTTAAGTTGAATTAAATTTTGTGACATGATATTTCAAAGCAGCAATTAACTAATTAATATATAAGACTTGGTATCATGTATCACAGATAGTTTTTATTATCCTAAGAGTTAAAATCTCTAATAATGCTGCAACTGTTGTCAAATACATCCCAATAATTTGACAAGACAAATTTTTCTAATAAAAGCGCCCTTCGCTCTTTACAGATTCACCCGGCCTGGACGTGTTCGGCCAGCACCCGATCAAGAAGTCGCAGGAATGCAACTGTCCCAACTGCGACCGGGGCGTGGCAGCCTCACGTTTCGCCACCCACCTGGAAAAGTGTATGGGCATGGGCCGTAACAGCTCACGCATCGCCTCGCGTCGCATCGCCAACAACTCCAAGGACCTGACGACCTACAGCGGCGTGATAAGCGACGACGATGACGACGTCGACTGGAGCGTAAACAACGACAAGCGTAAGCGGCGTAAGGACCGCAACGGCCTCAAGAAGCTCAAGCAGCCCAAGACGGGCAACAGCAATAACAACAGCGGTAACAACAGCGGCGCCCTTGCTAGCGGCAACTCCGGGCAGAAGAACGGCAGCGAGCAGAGCATGAGCGGCGGCAGCAACAGCGGCGAGAATGCCGTGTACAACACGAGCAACGAGAACTCGCCGTCCAATTACGAGAACATGTCGCTCGACGAGAAACGCGCCCTCCTCCAGCAGATCTGCGGCGTCGTGTCCGAGCACACGAAGAAGCTCTGCACGCGGTCGATGCGCTGCCCCCAGCATAGCGACGAGCAGCGAAAGGACATGCGAGCAAGCCTGGAGGCGAGCGCGGCTGCCCAGAACAACGGTCAGGACGGTAATCTGATCGACATCGACACTTTCGAAGAGGGCGACAGTCAGAACCTCAGGGAGACCCTGGCCAGGTGGGACAGAGAAGGCTCGAGCCACTCCAGTCCGGCAGACTCGACGTCTACTACTTCGACCTCTTCCATCAGCCGCAAACGCGAGCCGAAGAGCAAGGGCAAGGGCAAGGCCAGCAAACGCGAACGCAGCTCGCCCGTCTCACAAGCTGACTGAAAAATGAAATCCATATGGCGATTTTCATTTCTACATTATACTACTACTGCTACTTTTGACTCTTGTATACGTTATTATGTCGAAAAGCGATTATCTTTGTTCATGCGCGTTATAATCAATTATTATTATTTTCTTTCTAATGCGAACCGAGAGGCATATAAGAGCGTTATACATGTGCTTTAGGATATTTAGGACGATTAAGTATGATAAAGTAAGAAATTTATTTAGAGAATTTTAATAGAGAGCAATATATAACCAAAAAGGTATATTGTGCGCATTAGGTTAACATATATTATATGATTTATTCATACGATGAACCGTAATTTAGTTTTATTAATTATGCCGAGAGAAAGACGGAGCTTTTTCTTTTCTATATTTACATTTGTTGAAACATATTGGATTAGTAATAGTAGTATCAAAGGAAAGAAGTACACTTAAT
This sequence comes from Torymus tubicola, assembly GCA_035583055.1. NCBI lineage: Eukaryota > Metazoa > Arthropoda > Insecta > Hymenoptera > Torymidae > Torymus > Torymus tubicola. The sequence goes on along the minus strand of JAWWEQ010000045.1, from coordinate 34,831,141 downwards.
TGAAAATCGAGGTTGACAGAAAGAGATAGAGATCTATACACAAGAGATGAATATGTGTCTATATATTGCACTTCGAACAAATTGACTGCTGTGTGTCTGTTACTCTATGCCTCTGCTCTTTGTTTTACTCGTTTTTGACAGTGTGTGTGTGCGTGTGTGTGTGTGTGTGTGTGTGTGTGTGTGAATCAAATGTCAATAATAGGACGAAAAAAAGAAACTTATATATTTAATAATGTTCCTATGGACTGTGTACAAAGTAATCTGCGTTTTTAGATAAATGAAATAATGAATTATAATTAATTGTAAACGATGATGATAATGATGTTGCCGCGATACGTGTGAAAAAATAATAAGAAAAAAAAACTACACACGCGTATACACATGATCTTTTTAAGCGGTGCAGCGAGTTTTATATTTACATATACACACGCGCGTACAATATTGTGTCGAGGATCAACGATTATAATCGTTTTGAGCAACTATTTAGTCTCTCTTTCATTCGTTTATTTTTACGTAGTACGACGTTGATTATGGGGATCAAAGGCAATTTATTCGTATAAATTATTTGAATGACGATGAACTATATTTTTTTAAACACCCGATCTTTTGTTTCCTATTTTGCAATTTTTATTTTTTATCCAGAGTAAAATAGAGAAAGAGTTTTCAATCTTAAGCCCGTGTTTATTTATTTACACTATTTTGCTACCTGTTTTCCATATTCATTATAAACCAGGTAAGTGCAGGACTTACTTAAATTTAGGGTATATACAAATAAATTTTATATGCCTTTATTTGCGAAACCTTCATCCGCTTACTCTTATATGAAAAAACTACTGTATACTTGTAAACCTTGGACTTGATTCTAATTTAGTTTTCTATTTAAAAATCCTTCAAGGAGAGGTTTAGTGGTAAAATGTTCAACTTGTTAAAAATAAAGAGTAATTTTTCTATAAATAACCATTTCTAATATTTTTTAAAATTTAATTTAATTTATAAATATACGTTTATTTGTGATGTGTTATTGCATTATTATATATTCACTAATTGCTCTAATTTAAATTGCTGTCCTGAAGTGGGTCGAGTAGTTCGAAAATTTTTTCCCATTTTTTAATAACCTTTAATGTAACAGGATAAATGATGAAATTGTGTATTGAAATCGCTTACATTTTTTAGTTGATATAAATTTAATATCTCATAAAATATTATTCATATACTCACAAGATTTGTGCAATCCAAATAGAACTTTTTTCGAATTTTCAGATGAATAAAAACTCAGAAAATATATTTGACTCAAAGTTGCGGTTTACAGCTTGGGATAAAATATTATTTTAGGTTCATAAAAGGGCTATATTAGGTTCAAATACAGTGATAACATAGGCTTCTATACCTATATATGTGAGACGCAGCCCTTGTTCCTTATGTATCCACTATGTATTTCTGTGGCTCCGAGGCATACGACATAAGTTCACTTTTAGAGTTTCTGAGAAAAATGGGTTTCAATGTTGAAACTTATTCGTAAGATCGGAATAAACGAAATAGGCCGCGATACTAATCAATTAACACATTTAAAACAAATATTTACACAGTGGTATGATCAGGTTATGCATTTTCTCCTTCGTGAAAACTCGGAAAAAGATATGTTGTTATGCCAGGAACTTGGACTTATCTAATAATCCTGTTCTCGTTTATTTTTCGATCATTTTCGTTAATTTAATTATGAATTTGGATCAAAATTAACAATTAATTGACGAATAATTATATTAAAAATAATACAACTTGAATGCAACTTGAATACAATTTCAATACAACTTGAATTCGCGATAAATTAAAAAGCATTTTTTTTGTTTCGTAAAAGAACAGGTAAGTATTATGAACTAACTTTCAAAATTCTCACATTTATGCACTTAAAGTTTGTAAAATTATAAATTTCATCTAGTTATTGTATATATTTTATGAAAAATTTTTATATTTAATTTAGTTGGATAAAATAAATCAGTGCTGGACTTATGTTGTTATGCCGCGCACGAAATTTGAAAAATGGACTTATGTTGTTAGGTTTTCCGTATATCGTAGCTTTAGGGCAATATTTTAGCTACTACTGATAGTTTTAAATGAAAAAGACCCATTTAAAAATACAGAATCCAAGGTTTTCCCGATTTTCAAAAAAAATGGACTGATGTCGTTATGCCTCGGAGCCACAGATTTGTTCTCTGTTCCTTTTTGCGGGGTCCTATAAGTTCAATTTTTCAAAATAATATGGTTTAAAAATTTATTTTCTCCCATATATTTTGTAATACAAAAAAGAAGAAATAAAAAATTCTCAAACTACTCGACATACGATGTTTAAATAAATATTTTTCAAATATTTAAAAATTTTGAAGTGACGCATGCGCTGTTCTACCCGCTTCACTCACGTCACGCTTGACGCCCGACGGCCCGACAGCCAACTTGACATAGTAGCGTGACGGCGTGCCACTGGCGTCCTGGGACTCCTAGCGTCTATAGCGAATGTCGGCTTGTTGCATTCCGCAGTTTCGCGTGTCTGCTCAGATCAGCTGATGAGCTGGGAATTCTTCATTGTACGAGTCGCTGGGACGACTTTACTTCTTTTCTAACATAAAAATATTATTTTCATTTCTTTATTTTACTAATTTCAGTGTATCATTAAAAGTAAATTATTTTATCTATGCCTAAATTGAGGAACAGTAAATGACAGACGTTTTTATAACACAATTGATTTAAGGTTAGAATTTCCTGTCTGTTTATTTGTATATTATTGTCAACAATCGATGCAAAATGAAGGCCCAAGAGTACAACAAGATTGTAAAAACCATAAAAAAGTATCAAGGATTTTCAAAGGACTGCGCCAAAATGCTTCTCGAAAATTTCAGCAGGTAAGACTTAATTTGTTTACATGGTTACTTTTCAATAATATCTACTATGATTTTATGTTCAATTCATAATTGAATAATGGTACCTTGGTATTCTTGAAAATTAAAAACTTTTAACATTTTGTTATTCAGTTTTCCACCATGCACACTGTACAGCATTTTGACACAAGAAATGAAAATGAAAATGAAGTTTACTCATAGAAAAGTTTATGGAAGCGGCATTGATTATTATCAGAGGTAAGTTGGAATTATTAATTACAGATATTTCAATAGTTTTTCAAATATACTAACAATTAACATTTTCTAGCTACAAAAAAGAAGTGGAATTAGGAAATTTATATTACAGTGGAGTTATATTAAAAATGGCTAGAGATCTCGATACTTGTCCAGCATTATTAGCACGAAAAGTACTTGAAGGATATTGCAAATTGGATGATAGTAACTGTAATGATTTTTATTGGACAATTAAAATTATTTTATCTTTTTGAATTAAGTAATTATTAATAAACTATCAAATATTTGTATTTCAGATTCTAAAAATAATAAACTATTAGTTAGTAAACTTATGAGAGAATCTTCTCTAATTCTAGACGAAAGACTTGCATATGATATTTTATTGGTAAGATATTAACTAATACTGCTTTTATTTTTATACTTAAATATTTTAAGATATAATTAAATATACATTTTTACTTTTGTTAGTGTAACGTATATGATGACCAATATGGTCCGATAGCTACTGCTGTCAGCGAATCTGTAGGTGAACAGTATGAAGTCAAACTTGAAAACTATTTGAAGGAGAGAAATATTCCATATCTAAATGAAAATGATTTAAGAATAAAAGGATACGATAAAACACCAGATTGTAAATTAGAAGTTCCAATAGCTGTTAATGGATTTGTTGTGAATTGGATTGAGTCGAAAGGACAGTTTGGAAGCCCAGAAAATCACAAAAAATACATTCAAGAACAATTTCTTAGTTACTGGAATAGATTTGGTCCTGGTTTGGTTATTTATTGGTTTGGTTATGTTGACAGTATTACTCAGTCAACTGAAACAAGATTTATGGTAATGGATCATTTTCCAGAAAATATTACATATATGGATCCAACTTCCATAAAGTAATCATTGTAATGGGGCTGTGATATAGACTTTATATAATTTGTATATATATTGATGTAAATTTACTTACTAGTATTTGATAATCATAATATTTTTACGAAAAAATTATACTCATTTATAATTTAATAATCATTTATCTGTTTTAATTTGTATACTATAGTTCATTTTGTACGCTTGGTAAAAGAATGTATTAAAATTTGTATAGCACCTACTTGTACCAAGCAGACATTTTTTAGTTAAAGTGATACTAGAATCGTCTTATTATTGATAACCATGAGAATCTGTTTATTTGAATTAATTAGTGCCTCACAAACATTTTTTAAAATTTCAAATTTAATGAAGGGCTTTTGCTAAACGTATGTTAGATGTAAAGTACATTGATTCAGAGAATAAGTTTCAAAACACGTCGCTGTAATGTTTGTTTTGCTTTGACATCTGACTAGAGAAATTATATTCCGTTATATATGTATAAACTTTGTATACATAAATCTGACGCACAAACAGCAGAGGCGCTTGAAAGATTTGTATTTAAAAAAAAAAAAAAAAAAAAGTGAGTATGTTATAGAGACTTGAATGTTAATACAATATTATTTTATTATGTAATTTGTACAATAAATATTGAGATAAAATTAATCAGAAAAGGATCGAATTTATTTACTTTCATGGATACTTTATTCAGACATTTTTTTTCTAATTTAGAGATGTAGAAAGAAAGATGTTTTTTACATCCTTAATTCTACAAAAATTATCAAATGTTTATAGTTCAGAACACACTCTGACCGTGTGAATAGTCGAAGGAATAATAATTACGGCAAACATAAGTTTGTTCAGGTAGTTTGTCAGATTATCTCGTACCATTAAAACGCATATAATTATGATTTGTCTCTGCAAATCTTATGGTATTTTTTCATTTATATTTTTTGAAATTTTCTAAATCATAAGTCGATAATATATATAAATTTAAAATTAATATTCTACTTGTACATTTGTTCAGACTTTTCAAATATACTTTTATCGCAGATACATATTACTTAAACATAGATTTTTCAAGAATAAACTTTTAATGACCTACAATTGCAAATCGGCCACTTTACTGGAAACACTAAATCCACAATCCCACACTTCACCGTAACACTATTTTGCCGTATTCGCGCGCACGCAATTGAATCCTCTCCTCAAACTCCATTACCGCAAGCGCTCTATATAAAATTTAATTGCACGTTGTTTATACGTTCTAATCTCGATCAACCCTGCGAACATATAACTTTATATACATATATAATACTATATTACGCGCGGTGGCTCTTCAGACATATGTATCTCTCGCCCTTTTTCAAACCGTTGCAACCCAATTACATGGCTCTTCAGCAAAAAATGTCGCTGCGCAGGATTTTCTCATTACATACGCATGTATACCGGGTATATACTCGAAGAGCATCTATATATACCATACAGTATACGAAACGAGTTCATCTAGTTTCGCGGCGTGCAACGTCTTTCCGAGGTGCACATCAAGCGGATATCGCCGGCCTTGCGCTGCGCGTTTTATTTATAAAAAGAGTGAAAGCTCTCCACGCGCGCGCGTGCGCGCCCACCCAGCGTGTGGTGTAGATTTTTCGCGTATTGTATATCAGTCCGACGGCGGATGCGCACGAGGTGCGACACGTATATATATATATAAATGCATATATAAACTCGCGCTGTGTTTGTTTTCGCGTGGAAGATTGTGATACAGTCGAGGCGGAGAAAACGATTTTTTCGGCCGGGATTAGATTATACCTTTGAATTGGAGTTAGCGGTCTTTGGTGTTCGTAGATTGAGGTTTGCCAAGGTAAAGATATTATACTGAATTATAATGTTTATTGATGTTGTTTGTTTCAAAGAGAATGTCCATAACGTCCTTATTTAATTTAATAATTACAAGCTATATAATTTATTTTCTCATTTAAAGTGTATTTAGCTTACCAAAGGAAAAAGTAATTAAAATGATTGATAAAAGTTTTTCCTATACTTACATATTTAAATATAGTATAACTCGATTTTGGACCGACGTTGATTTTTAATCAGTATTTCAAAAACGTTCCCATTTTCTTTTAATTTCGTATAGTTTTTCATTTTCTAAATGATAGTATTATTGAGTTAACGGCTTGCATTCTTTAAAATAATAAATTTATACTCCTGGGCAATTTCCGCAACCGAATGTTTGGCTTTATAAAGACTATAAAAATAAAGTTGAAAATACAAAGTTTATTTTAAGGAATATTTATGTGAAAGTTGTTTAAATATGTGTCGCAATAATTTTCGATTCTTTGAAAATTGATATAAAAATTAGAAACACTAAATAAGCATTAAATAAGATATAATATTCACTAAAACCATGCCGTAAAGACAGAATTCAGCGTCAATTTAGAATCAAAGTAAACCTCCTGATACTAAAAAAGTTTTTGTCCGTTTGAGAATATTTTAAGGTAAAGTGTATAACATTGTGTTTTTAGGTCATTTTCATAAAAAGTTTAATGCGCGCCATTTCCTTTATTAAATTAAGACTTTTTAGCGCACCGAAGAACATTTGCCTGGATTTTGGAGTCATTCGCAGTGCTGCGCCTTGTCGATAAACATCAGTGTAAATCAATTCTTTACAAGCTCCTTCCGGTCGCGACTCTTAAGAGACTTTATTTTTAAAGTATTGGAAAACGTTTTACAGGCTTAAATAAGACTTTCAGAATAAATTTTGAAAGAAAAAATATTCTTTAATAATACAAAATCCAAGTAATAAAATGAATACAAAAATCAATTAATAAATATATATATTAAAAAAAATTTATACAACTAGTTAATATACAACGAAAATACTTTTCTTATTTTTTTTATTAGATCAGAAGTGATGTTATACACGCAAGTGTAAGAAGAAAATAGCATTACCTATTTTTTTTTTTTTTTAATTGATAAGAAGTCAAATCGAAGGTAACTAGATTACAAGGTGATTTCTTGGAAATCAAATTCTAAACCTCTATAATCTTGTTTTCCAGTACTAATGTTTAACACTAAGTATATTATATCTATAAAATATCGGATTTCAACTATGATATTGTATAACGATTTGAATCTAGAAGTGAAGTATTTTTAAATAACGTTATTTAAATAATAAAAATATAAGCTTCATATAGTTTATTTAAATGAAATCTAAAAAATTGAAAATATCCCATGAATCATAAATATTTTGAAAAATAATTTAAAAAATAAGAAATTAATTTATTTGTAAATAACACGTTTCACAAGAAATCGCGTTATATAGTGACGGTGCATTAAAATTTTACGATGAAAAAGACGGTAGGTATAAATAATGTAATTTTCTTGAAAAACATGTCACAGGGAGTATATAACACACTTCTTAATTTACAGTAAAGTACGTATTTATTATTGAGACTATTTTTCCAAATTAATAACGTGTTAATTTGATGTTAAGTAAATATTTCCCTTTAATCTAATTCATCGATTTTTAGTTACTCACTCTCCATTTCGTCCACATATTCACGTAAAAGCTGCTAAACGACTTAATAGAATTAGTAAAGCTAAAAATATAGTGATCGATTATAAAATCAAATTTTTATTCTGTATATTACTTTACGCGCACAAAAGCCACCCTTTGTAATTTTCGCGTAAAAGAACATGGTAGATCGACGTCATGCGACTTGCGCATGACATTTTTCTGCTACAAAGTTTATAAAACACGCGTAAAATAAACAGTTTCAATAACTTTTCATTTTAACCATTCAATAAATATAATATAACATAAACATAGTGTTTTTTACATAATTAACAAAAATATTTGTATTAATAATCTCTTTTCCTTAATTTAAAGAAATAATATATAATCAAATTAAAATAAAAAAAAATCAATATACTGGTGAACCTGAACCAACAAAATCCAATAAATATATTCCACTAATCTCTTCCTCAAAATGTAATTTCAGAAGTAAGCTTATATACACGTAAACCACCATCGCAGCTTAGACGCCATCGGGAAATTGCTCGGCGCGCTCTTCGACTGTTCGATCCCTGGCGAGAGGGAAAAGTCAGTCGCTATCTACCGACGACAGTCACTCACCGCGCGCTTATCTAATTCCATCATCTCACCTCCGGAATATCCCTTTTGACTTATAATATATTCATCGTACCCTTGAGTGCTATCCACGCTTGCTATCGACGTTGATGGTTTTGGAGACACACGCAGTTTGCGAGGTCGATACGTATAGTCGGTTAGCGTGTGATGTCAGACGAGGCCGTGCCGTCGAGGATGTCAGCTCAACAGATACCGGCGATCAGGATTCTACCGCCTCAAATTGCGAGGTTGAGGAAAGAGGTGAGTTTCTAAGGGGTTTTATAACTTGTTTGTTGTTTCTCTTTATGTGGTTTCTCATGCTGAAATGGATTGGAATATTTTTCAATAAGTTTTTTCCAATCATTTCGTTCATTTAGATTGTGTATTCGTTTAAAAACCAGTTTCAATGCGGAAGTTATTTTATGTGTATAGGTATAAATATGTATATATATTTTTATATGTAACATTTTTTCGTAAAAATTGTATAATTACCGATTTCTGAATATTTCAAAAAAGAACAGGTTCATTTAAAAATGATATGTACAAATACAGACATTAAAAAAGAGTGTAGCAATGTGATAGAAAAAACTCTTTCTAATTACAAGTACTTAGGTAAATAGATTTGATTTTTATTTAAGTTTACTATTCCTTAATTTGGTGAAGTAGTCTTTTTGAATCGGGATAACTTTTTTAAATGATAAAAAAATATTGTTATTTTCTTGATAATAACATAAAAGAATATTTCATGACTTTTATCCCTTATTTTGTTAGAACAGCTGATATTCTACAACTGCCTTTCAGAAATTAAATTACCTATAAAACTTTTTCTACTCAACATTTGTCTGAAAAAGAAATAGCGAACTAGGCTACTGTAAATAAAGTAAAATTATATAGTTTATAAAAAACTTTTTATTTTTTATGACAAGGATAAAGCAAAAACATCGAGCGTAAACTATAAAATAAATAATGCTTTACAAATATGTTCCCTTACTCCTTCCAGGAGGAGGAGAAACCCTGGATCTCCGACGAAGATCTGTACACCGAGGGTAGCAGCGACGAGGAGAACTGCAGATGTAGTAACAACGTGACTTCGGACAAACCGTCAACTCCATCCTCGCTAGCCTCATCGTCAGCAACGATAATAACAGCATCAACAACTGCTCTGGATAGTCCACATCAGATACGGCCTAAATCGAAACGTTCGAAATCATCCCGATCCAGCGAGAGTACGCTAGCGGTGCAGTCGACCTCGCGCTGTAGCCGTGAGTCGTCCAGGAGCAGTGCAGCCAGTGATGAGGAAACTGAGGTAGACGGAGAGGAGGAGGAAGATATGGCAGACGAGGAAATATCGTGGAAAGTTAATAGAGGTACCTCCAGGCTGCAGACGTTGAGCAGTGCCGAGGACAAGGACTCTTGATTCTCGACAAAGTCTATGATGTCTATGATATACAGTGTTTAGGATAAACCGTGTATATTGGATTTATTGTTTAAGCAGTGCGAACTGTGTACGTGTGCTTATTGTTTCCTTTTTTTATTATTATTTCTGATATATTGTACACAATTCTAAGGTAATACTCGAGACGAGATATTTATAAGATTATGTCAAGAGATTAAAAGTATAGATTGGTTTTGAAATACTCTAAAATGTATAATTTTGAATATTTTTTCTTGCTAGAAACGCTTATAATGGAAGACGAAGCGTTACAAGATTATCAGCAAGAGTATCCAGAAGTGTGCAATTCCATGCATAACATCTTCGAAGATTACTTCAATACTTTGAAGGCAAGGGAAAATACGTTTAACGAAAACTTCAAAAAACGAAAAGAAAAGTTGCAAGGTGAAATAAAAGATGCTGTACAATTTTTCGACACTGTTATAGGAAAATTGCACGATGAAATAGAGGTGTGCAATAAATATTTTAAGTTTGTTAATATTATAATGTTAGATCTAAAATTGCTTATGTAAAACGTCGATATAGTGTATCAAGCAGAAAACGCGACAAGTTCAATTACAAAACCGCAAGAGGCTAATAGAAATTATACAACAAGGGCCTCGACAGTCAAAAAAATTAGCTCAGAATACAAAGAAGTTTTTTGATTTAATTGATCATGAAGAATTAAAAGATATGACAGGTAATTTTTTTTTCGTAATCGTTCCTATCCGAATTTCGAATGAAATATTTATTTAACGATTTATAGATGTTGCTTCATGTACAACATTCGATACTTATGAAAATAGCGATTCATCACAATATTCTCAAGTAAAACAAAAACTAAGGGAATTATTAGAGGCTACCAATAAAACACGAGAAAGTTTTTCTAACACAAATTCTATGAAATCAGTAATTAAAAGTTAAGTTACAACCTTTTAAAAAACAATTTATTTATGAATAGACTACCTATGATACAATTTTGCAAATTGTAAACATCTTACATTATTTACTGCAAGTTGAAAATTTGATAATATACATCTATGATTTTACTTAATCCTACTGAAATCGCATGAGGCAGTTTTTATTATAATTTACAGTATTTGTATTTGTACTTCATAAAACAAAAAAAACAAAAAATGGAAATAAAACGGAAGTTAGTTATCTTATTTTACAATGCTTAAAATTTATAAATTTAAAACAATTTATTAAATTTTATCATTTTTCTTTTTATCTGAAATCGTGTACTTATCATAAGTTTTAGTAGGATCATAGGGTTCCCAACGACTGGCTGGAAAAATATGTTTGTTCCTTTCATACCATGACCTAAAATAACGTAAATTTTAGAAAAATTGTAAATAAATTATTTTAAAATACAAAGTATTTTTTTCAATTACCTCAGTAACACTTTGCCTGCGTGAGACTCCTCAGTTTCAATAGATGCGTCAGACATCATTCTTATATCATCATGGACATCAAATGTAAAAAGTGGTCCACTTTTACCTCTGGCCTGTACACAGAAAATAATTTATTTTTAGTTCAACTTCAATATTTTGATCTACTTATTATAATTTATGAAACTTTGAAATACCTTTGTAACAATAAAGTCATAAAATGTATAATGGTGTGGAAGAATTAGATCTTCTTTGACATACATCAATTGATCAGCCATCACAGTTTTTAGTTCACTGAATTCTTTCCTTAAAACTTCCAAACATCGTTGAAGAAACTGGTAAATGGAATTACCTGCCAACAGTACAAACTAATGATAATTAATACAACTGTATTTAAAAATTTTGTAATGAAATAATTACTAGTGGATAATACTTTAATCAATATCTAACTATTCTCAAATCTTTACCTTTTTTCATTATAACACTACGCCTATGTCCTGAACCATCCCAATAACTGAATGTAATTTCAATTTCTTCTTCCTTTAGTGCATTTTGTTTTTGTGCCCACTCTTGCCTAAGCTCTTCTCTCAATCGATTTTCTTCTTCTTCCCTTTCTCGGTCTGGCAAAAAGCTTGTATCAACATCTGGATTTTTTTTAATTTTCTTTGGAATAGGTTCAGAGCTTTCACTTGTTTTTGATTTATCTGATTTTACAGACTTTGCATCTGAATCTTCTGCATCTTCATCTTCCTCACCATCATCTTCTATATTAAAAGATAAGGCTCTAATTTGTTTTTTCTGCTTGGATTTTTCAGCTTGTTTTGCAGCAAGCGCTCTTTCTTTTTCCTGTTCTTTTTCTCTTTCTTTTTGTGCAAGTTTTCTTTCTCTTTCTTTAACAATGTTTTCTTGTTTTGCTTTCATTTCATCAAGTGTGACCAAACCAATTGTGGACGTTTTAAGTTGCTGTTCGACTGCATTGTAATGGGTGGCAAACTTATTTTCTATATTATGTATTTTTAAATCATTTTCGATTTTCTTTTTTCGAAGCTCTATTTCTTGCTGAGCTATTTCTCGCTTTTTCATTAGCTGCATTGCTCGGCCAGCCTCGCTGGCAGCTCCTTTGTAATGCGCCATGGTGTCTTTATTAAATTCTTCTTTAGTAAAAAATGAATTGCTCTTCTGCCTCTGTAATCAAGTAAATATTTAGAATGAAAACAAAATTTTCTAGAAATATTTCACTTAACCTCAATATTAATTTTATTGATCAAGGTATACAAATTTGCACCACTAATAAAACTGTCTCTTTGATTAATCCTCTACACATTTAGATCTTTAATTGAAGTTACTTTTAACATAAAATAATAACAAAGTGATAATTACCTTTAAAAGGTCAAAACTAGGTAAATAATCAACATCGAATACAAAAACAAGCGATGCCAATGGCTGCGAGCAGACTACAGTCACTACTGCAAATGCTGCTTTTGCGAACGGCAAATAGTAAAATGACAATTGTCACGTGACCGCAGCACTATTGCTTTGAAAAAATGGCGGCATTTTACGAAATTTAACAATCGTGTTTTAGTTTTGTGCTGATAATTCATTAAGGAAATTATGGCGAACATAAATGTTCACGTAGTTCATATAAAATTTTCTTAGTTTAATGAAATTATTTAATTATCACACCTATTTTTTAGCTATTACAATCACTACTACGTTCGTAGATATTGGACCAAAATTATTGAGAATAATCACAATAAAGTATTTTTAGATTATTGTTAAAATAAAATATTATAGGTACAGTAAGTATTACAACTTTATTCTAAAATTCAAAATATTAAAAATACTAATAATATTTCATTTTGAATCGTTATTGACACTGCTAATAAACATTAATTTTACCAAGAAGAATTACTTTTTAAGGTTTATGTATTTCATGACACGATGTGATTAGCATTAGTTTTTCCTTACTATTTAATAATATTTTTGCATTCCTCCAATTTAAAAATTTTTTTGTACATAATATATTTAAACATTCACATAATAATTCGGTAATAAACAATAATTTTACTTAATTTGTTTTCTTTAATATAAAATATGAGATGAGAAATTGTTAAATATCGACCAAGTCACCTTCAAATTAAAAAAGTAATTAATACGTAATTTAAAAGAACGAGGATACAAGTGGAATATTTGAATAGTTTTACAATACGCTATTATAATTTAGTACTGAGCTGGTAATTTTTCCTTTTTTGTACATATAAAAATAATTTCAATATCTATACATGGACCTTATCCGCCTAAAGCCTAATTTATAGTCCACTCGGAGACTTGTTCAATGTACACTTTTGCCCATAAACACTGCACTAAGAAAATTTATCAAATTTTCTTTCACCACGAAATGCATAAGTATAATGTCTCCGAAGTCGGAGCAAAAGATCGTAAGAATCGCTAATTTAAGCGGTTGACGAACGTATTCCAACCATGCCAACGTCCTCATAGAATACAATATAATAAAAAAACCGTTCAGCGCGTGCACGAGCAGTAAACGCGTGCAGAGCATATATGCATAATGCATTCCATTTACTTTCAAACCTACTCCCATAAAGTTGAGTGCATCTTACAGCTCTCCGACCCTCGCCTCTCTCTTAATCCATCCGCATGCTATGTGATCGTCACGAACCCCAGGTATGCGGACGGTCAGCCATTATCAGCGTATTATCTCTCGTCATCTATAGCTCTCTCTCTCTCGTGAAGCGCAGTCGCTCTCTCCGCGCTATGGCGGCCGTGGCGGTGCGATTCAGTCTCCCATCAGCATCGGACGCGAGCGGACCTGCAGCCAGCCAGCAGCGGTAGCAGCGGCGTAAATAAGTATAGCAAAACTTCAGCGCGAGAGTGTAGCTACTTCGCGCGCCCATGCAGGCGGCGGCAGCGGTGACGGTGGCTGGCGGCAGCGGGAGCGGCAACATGGCGAACGTGCGGGACAGCGACACATCGCTGTGGCTGCACAATAAGCTCGGCACGTCGAACGACAGCTGGACCGGCTCATCGATCTGCTCCCAGCTGAACGCCGAGGTGCTGCGCAACATCAAGGATTGCTTTCCCGACCTGCAGACGCAGGTCAAGCTCAAGTTGCTGCTCTCTTTCTTCCACATACCCAGGCGCAACGTCGAGGAGGTGGGTATTCATGAATACCCTTACGTTCCCTATGCAGGAACCGCAATGAAAAAAGTTCCCACGACAGGTCCGCGACAAGTGTCCAGTGGTTTTATCACCGTCGCTCTCGCAGAGAGAGAGGTTAGAGCTGACCGCGCGCTCGTATAAGGGAGAGAGAAATCTTGCGCGTGCCTGCGTGCGCGCGTTTTGTGTGTTGTTTGATTGCCGCCACACCGCACCGCGCGCGCGGTCTTGTATCATGTTTTCCGTGCGGATAGTATATGTATATAGGTATAATGTGGCTTGTGAGCGCGCGCCTGCGCTGCAGTGGATTATGATGTATTACTCGAGCGCGCGTGTCGTGATTGTGTTTGTTTTGGTACGGGCGGTGTACAAACGCCGCAGTCACGAGCCGCACGCGCTCGTCAATCACGTTTCGGTGTATACTTAATTTTTATTTTTCCGGCTGCCGGTTACCTATCTGACATCGGAATTGTCCAGTTGACTTGCAAACCTATTTTTAGCAATTTTTTGAAGTTTTTTTTGTTTTTTTTTCATATTTGTAAAGATTATTATGAAGTTATTTTAATAAAATTTAATCTACTGAATTGGAAAAATGGAGCAAAACAAGTTCTTTATTTGAGAATATATGTGTAGTTTGTGCAATTTATTAAAGATTACATCAAAAACAAATAAAGCTCATGTTACAATAGCATGTAAATCATTATCTTGATTATCTGGCAAAATGAAAATAGCTTTTGCATTTTTATACCAAACAAAAATTATGGCAAATTGTTTTGAGATTCTTATGCTAAATTAACAAACCTTAATAACCATAGCCATTAAAATAATGTAGTAGTAAATTTATTTTATCTATAATGTTTCCTTGCTTATAGGTTTAGGTGCAATTCATTTTCTTTGCATGAAAGTGATATCATGGACTTGTTATCATAGTGATTATTATCTTACACTTACAAGTGTTTTTGAAAGAAAAAAAAATATTTGATAAGATAAACAAGTAGTTTTTCTCAAATTGAAAAATAAGTATTTTACAGAGATATTTATTATAATATTACTTTAAACACTTTTTCAGTGGAGAGTTGAATTGGAAGAAATCATTGAAGTTGCATCTGTAGACAGTGAACTATGGGTATCCATGTTATCAGAGGCAATGAAAACTTTCCCATCCACCGGGTCTCTAAACACAGACATCACAGATCTCGACGAGCATCGTCCGATTTTCGGGGACCTTGTAAACGATCTTCGAAAATTACTGAGGAAACAAATTGATCCTGCAATGTTGCCTCTGGAATGTCATTATTTGAACAAAAATGCTTTGACATCTGTCGTCGGCAACTTGCCTTCACCCACAAAGCATTTCACATTAAAAAGGAAACCAAAAAGTGCATCACTTAGATCAGAGCTACACCAAAAAAGTTTGGATGCTGCTAATAATTTGAAAAAGAGTACTGCACCAACTGTACCTGTAAGGAGTAGAGGAATGCCAAGAAAAATGACTGATACAAGTAAGAAAGCGTTTCTAATTTATTTTTTATTATATTTAATGTTCTAAAAAGCTTTTAAACGTGTATTACACATTATTAAAACTTTGTACCTTTAGATAGTCTAACTTTAATAATTTTTAATAATTTTACTTTATATTTTTTAGCGCCTTTAAAGGGTATTCCCAGCCGTGTGCCAACCTCGGGCTTCCGCTCGCCGTCTCTCACGTCTTCCCCGATGACAAATCGTACGCCGATTGCCAGTCGGATACGCAAAGACGGTGGTATCAAGCTTTTGGATATAAACGAGCAGCCGCTTGGTTATGCGCAGGCAAAGCGACGCAAGCGTCTCCAAGAAATCGAAGAACAGCAGAAGAAGGCAGAGGAAGCGAAAGTCGCGGCAACGACGCCTGCTCCAGCCACTCCGACCACCGAGGCACCGACGACACCGGAGTATGCGCAAGGTCTTGCTCCTATTACTACGCCTGCAACACCCGTGTCGACGGCCACCACTACGACGGTTCTGCCACAACCCTACAGTACCCCCATCAGCACGACTGTGCCTGTAGCTGTCGTTGCCCCCATTCCACAGAGCCGTAAGTGTTATTTTCTATGTACTTGATGGCGACAAAAATCTTTTTAAATTCTGTCACGTATTGCTTTATAAAAATTCATTTCATTTTTAGCCGTTACACCTACGACGCCTACTGCTATCGTAGTAACAACACAACCTGTTGTTACACCTGTTGAAACCCCACCTGTTACTGTACAAACTGTTAGACCACCACAGACTGTTACACAAATTCGAATTTCGCCTAATACACAGCAACAAGCGAATACGGCAAATACGAGAAAAGGACTGTCTCTTACGGTAAGAATTGATTTTAATATTTCATACATCTCTTTTATTTATCTATTAATCTTTTTAAAATGCTTGAGTCGTGATACGTAATCAAATTTGTTACTTTTTTCTTAATTTTCAGAGAGAACAAATGTTGGAGGCTCAAGAAATGTTTAGAACGGCTAACAAAGTTACTAGGCCGGAGAAAGCTCTTATTTTGGGTTTCATGGCTGGATCCAGAGGTAAGTTCTTCTAAATTCTCCATATGAAATGAAGCATACAAGAGAATAGAAATTTTCTAAACTTTAATAAATTTTTTTTCATTGCAGATAATCCATGTCCGAAGTTAGGTAATATTGTTACAGTGATGCTTTCTGAAAATATCGAAGAAGTCACGCAACCAGACGGTTCAATTGTATCAATGCAAGTCGAAACACATTTCCAAATGAACTATACAAATGGAGAATGGAAGCGCATTAAAAAGAATCGACGTATCGTTAATGACGAATCTGCGACTGTAGTTGCGAATCAAGTAGATGTTGCTACTAAATAGACTTTTTTTCTAATCATGTTTACATTTTTTTCGTTTCTAACTTTATTAGTTTCATGGATTCACAACGTATTTTAATATGTTTGAATCGCGTGATAAATCATTTCTCATCTTTAATTTTCGTACGCCTTTTGAATATCATTTAAAATACGTGTATCGTGAGAAAAAATTATGTGGTATTATATAAATCCTCTTTTCTATACTTATAAAAAAAATATATATATATATATACATATAATCAAGTACAGTTATGAATTTTTGTATATATTTGAATATATCAGTATAAATAATTGTACATGATTGTATCTACATGATAAATGGAACAATTTATTGAATTGCATTAAATTGTCGAAAATTTATTTGATAGTAATTCATGAATTGAAAGAATTAATATCAAATAAATATTGTAGTAGTACTAAATATGTGATAACTTTTATGCATAATCATATATAATTTTTTCTTTAATGATAACTTCGGCTTCGTCCTAAAAATTTATTCAACAATTATAATGTAAAAAATGTAAATTAAGATACAAAGTATTTCGATAAGACTAGCGTTTTGTCGTGCTTGGCGCGATATTCGATTTAAGCATCTTGCTTTATAAAGAAATCGTGAATAATTTTGTAAATATATAACTTTGTAAGCGCCATTTATCTTTCTTGGAATAATATTTTAAAATTCAAGATGAGTTAGCTAAAAGGTAAATTCCTGCTTACAAAGATAAAAGAATCGACTAGAATGACAGTGAGTAAATAATTAAAAGTGACTAATTTGTACTTGAAAGTTGAGTAAACAAAATATTACTATAATATGCAAATATATATTGTATAAATTTACATGTTTTTTGATCTGAAAAACAAGACTAATACCATTGTTGTTTAAATAAAATATATTAATTATAAAAAAATTATTAAGTAGTCATCTATTCACAGACTTATTATTTTCAATTTTATAAAATAATTTATAGGTGACAATAATTATGAATTGTATGAAATAGTTTTAACTTTTAAATCAAATTTTTTATTATTTTCTAATTAACATTATAAAATAGTGTTGTAAGGAAAGACTATTTTTCTTGGTTAATAAGTACATTGATTAATTTATGTTTCAAAGCTTCATGCAATAAACTACAATTTCAAAAAGATTTTTCTTGTTTGTAAGTTTTTTTATAAAAATTTTCTTTTATTATTTTACAAATTCCAATATTTCCGAGATTTAAATTTGTATTTATATTTTTTAAATATTGCAAGATCAGTACTCGCTTCGAGAAATATTCTCAGCTTACAGTTTTGAGCAATGCTTGATCGATTATAGTCTTATTCGTATATAACCTAAAATCCTCAAATTACATAACCTTGCCTACATTTACATTCCGGCATTTTCGCTCCGATCAAGTGAACAAGTGTGATTGCCAATTATTTTTTCATAATGTCGCGATTGTTAGCGAATTTAATTCCACATGCCAAAAAATTGGTAAGTGATTATTATTTTATGTCTTTCTTTGTTTTGTGATTTACTTTTTAAAAAAATTGAAATCTATTTCTATATTATTTTATAAGTAGTGCATTAACAGGTTAGGTTGATTTCAATATATTTAAACATTTCCAGGCTGCAACTGCTTCATCTACAACTATTAATGCAAATCGATTCCAATTAAAAGAAAATGTTCGTTTTTTCTCTGCAAGTTCTAACCTCTTATCAAATTTGCAAATTTCAAAACCAGCACCAGACTTCACGGGAACTGCTGTTATTAAGGGAGATTTTAAAGACATTAAATTAAGCGACTATAAAGGAAAATACATTGTTCTTTTTTTCTATCCTTTAGATTTGTAAGTTTAATTTGCTTTTTTATTTTATGTTATATTTTAGTAAATAATATATCTTTATATATTTAAATGTATTTAAAAAAAAATGTTATTTTTAGTACATTTGTTTGCCCTACGGAGCTCCTTGCCTTTAGTGAAAAAGTAAAGGAATTTGAAGCTTTAAACACACAAGTTATTGGAGTTTCCATTGACTCTCACTTCAGTCATTTGGCATGGCTTAACACTCCACGAAAAGAAGGAGGTTTGGGAGGAGATTTGGGTTATCCTCTGCTCAGTGATTTGAGCAAGAAAATCTCAACTGCATACAATGTTCTTATTGAAGATCAAGGTATCGCATTACGTGGTCTTTTCATTATTGATAAAGAAGGAATTCTGCGTCAAATTACTGTAAATGATTTACCAGTTGGTAGAAGTGTTGAAGAAACTTTGAGGCTTATTAAAGCTTTCCAATTTGTGGAAAAGCATGGAGAAGTCTGTCCTGCTAATTGGCAACCAGAATCTAAAACTATTAAACCAAATCCAAAAGACAGCAAAGAATATTTCAAATCTGTTAACTAATAGAGGACATACATTTCATTTTTACTGTGCTTTATTTTTAAGATTTGTATAAAATTAGAATTTTCTTATATAGAGATAACTTTAGCCCCATATATTATTATACTAATTTTATAAGGCATTTTTAAGCTCCATCAAGATCAGAATACATTATAAATACAATTTAATTCAATAATTTTGTTACAAATCTTAAGTTCCTCAAAATAACATTTGAATGTGATTTACTATAAATTAAGCATATAGATTATTGTTTTGTACAAATTATAATTTATTGTAATTAAAATTATACTTTGATATTACTTTCAGTGAGTTAATAAAGTAATCTCCTATATAAGTAAAGCAAATTTAGTAATTTTTGTTTTATTTTATTATTTATTATATTTTATGAGAGATTTATTGTACGGTTATTTTTATATATATATATATAACTAAAAATTGAATTTTCAACATATTTAATTTATAAATAAAATAAAATATGTTATTTTGTAACCAGTCTGACGGAATATTCTTTATACTACTTACGTAAACATTTACGATAAAGATTGATTCCAAAATAGGTAATGGAAGATAAAAAGCACCTTTTGATATTGAATAAAATTGGGAAAAATTTTCATGAAAAATATTTACAAAGTTTAATTTCTATGAAACAAAAACATATTTATATTAATAAAAAAAATACCTGAATAAAAATCTTGATGCAGCCTCGTATATATTTCATCGAATTCGTCTGACTCTACCTCGTGTATTGCTGTATCCTGAGAGTTTAGATAACACTTGTAGGCGGAAGGTGTTTTCTCGAGCTACGCGTATACTTATATATATGTATAATAATAATAGATAGGTTGCCTTTGTCGTTGCAAAGTTGCGCTTCATTCATTCTCAAATCAAATTTTCTCTGGTTGCCGACTCAAACCGTCCATCGTACAAACAATTGAGCGTTTATATATATAGGTATAGGACCGGTAATAATAAAGTAAGCAACACAACACAAGCGACTTTATTCGAGCTCAACACCGCAGGATCGGAGGTTGGATATCAACGTACAGGAATGGACAAGCAAATGAGCGTCGAGAGGAACGCGCATATAAGTTTTTACCCAGAATTTCCGCGAACTCGATTGCACGTTTTCTGCTCGCGCAGCGACGAGCGGCCGGTGCTGCTAACTCAATTCACCGCAGACAACAGAAAATTCTGTTAACACGAAGCGACACGAGGGAATAACTATTTTGTTTTGCCACTTCATTGACTTTGTCATTGTTTTTGCAAATGAAACAGAAGCTATATTTTTGATTTCTTATAACCTATCTTACTCTAACCTTCTCCTGGATACCTCCTTGTTACCTCCGAGACCGGAGACGAGGATCATTCCGAGATGCAGCTCTCACTGTTTATAGCAGCGCGAGTAAGTATTGCACGTTTTTGGTATACTTATAGAAGAACCGAGTTCATTTGTAAATTTGATAATTGTTAACGGTTTCACGTTGCATCATCCCCGCGGATTAGATTGATAGCCACCTGATTGAGAGGAGATGAGTAAAGCGTTCTGCTACACAATCTAATATTCTAATATCAAATAAAAAGTCAATGCCTGACTCTTAGATATATCCTCTGTTTATCTTATACTTATTGCGCTATTGTGACGATAATAATATATAATATTTAGAATAAAGAAGAAATGATAATCATCCAAAATTCTAAAACGTATGTCTAAATAACGTATTACAATTTATATCGATAAAAGATTAAAATTCCTATAGATTTCCATGAAATTTATCTTGACTACAGCTATTGGCTTATTAATTTTCAAAATTTCATTTATTATCTTTACTGCTTATATATTCTTCGAGATGTACATCGAATTCCCCAGATCCCCACTGATTTACAAAAAGAAAACCGATCAAACTACACCATTGAAATCTTGGCCTAATCAAGTATACGAGCACGCAAAGAAAGTCGTGCACAATGGTCCGTAGAAATTGGATACACCTCCCCCGCGCACAGTTTTGTAATGATTCGCGCGCACAATCGGCGGCGATTGCAATCGGCTCGCGAGATTCGAGAGGGGATAATCCTGCGCTCGCGCCACAAAGAATCAAATCAACCGCTGGGAGATTGCGTACGTGCACCCTATACACACTCGCGCTAGGTATATAATATATAGATACTATAGTGTAGAGATAGTGTAGAGTACTATCTTGCAAATCGACTATGAGAATGGAATTAAACGGAAATGTAAAAATTAATTCAAAACTTTTGGATTTGATACTTTGCATGTGATTGAATCCATTTCAAATCGAACACCCAGAATAGGCCTATCATCACGGATCATATATTTTGAAATTAAAGGATCATGATTCCACTTGAAAAATGATTCGACACGTATATTATTTTCTGATTGCGCTACGATTGCATCCAGTTTACAATGCTTCAAATATTTTACTTGCTAATATACTAATTGTTAATACCAATTATTGCTTTTGTATAATGTAAAAAACATTATTTTAGAGTAAGCCTCTCAATATTTTCTTTGTTTCGAAACTCGG
Source organism: Torymus tubicola (assembly GCA_035583055.1). Lineage (NCBI taxonomy): Eukaryota > Metazoa > Arthropoda > Insecta > Hymenoptera > Torymidae > Torymus > Torymus tubicola. Next base: position 34,809,233 of record JAWWEQ010000045.1, on the reverse strand, counting down.
CAGCGGTTTCTAAAATTTGTATTTATTTCTAGAATAATTATTTATAAAAGACAGGATAAAATTGAGAGTACTGAAAGTCTTGTTAAAATCTGTTTCCTGGAGGGCTTATTATACTTTTCCTGTTGGCTGATACAAATCTGCGGTGCACCCATGCTATAAGACTGCTTGACTCTTCGGCTGATTTACCAGATCTTATCGTGCACTCTATGCGACTTTGTTTTTTCCTTTGACTATTGCTCTCTCGTTCCCTGCGTATGTTAGACAGAAGATTTTATAGCTATACCCTTGGTTATTATAGTTACTTCTGAACTGAAACTTAGTCTTTAAGTTTCGTCATTTTGCGTTCTTTTGCTTTTTATATGTTAAAACTATATAAAATATTTTAAGTTTTTAAAAAACCCCTTAGACGATTTTAAGTTCACAAACAGTCAAGAAATGGAGATAAACAGAAAGAAAGCAAAAGAAAAAGAGATGGCAAGATGTTCCACGGTAATTGAAAATTGGAGGAATGGATTAAGAGACCAAACAGAAGCTGTTTGATAGTTGAATCAATAAAAAGTTTCATTCACTTTAAAATCGTATTGTTGAAATTTGATGCTTTGAACAGTAGGTAAATTGTTACATTCGAAAATATGATTTTCGTAATATAGAATATCGAAATTTTAACTACTAAATTCAAGTGAGTCGTTTAAACCTCTCTCTATTCGATTCCAAACTGTTTTCACTCTTGGATTTCAAGAGTCGACATGAGCACAACGAATTTATCAAGAAAGCGTTATATGTAAATGTATCTAGGCATGTTATACGTGAATAATTGGAGTATCCGACTTCAGTTATATATGCTATGTAATACTTCAGATATTATTATTATATATTGTTTACCTTAAGGAGAATGTCATTTGTTTAATATGTTTCATTTACCTCGACATTTTGTGTCTCGGGAAGTTTGCAAAATATCATTGATTTTTTTAAATATCCAATATACATGCACAATAAACTCCACAGTGAAGTCACGTTATATTTATCAGAATAATAAATCAATGAATATTCGTACTATTCGTATCATTATTTTGTGTTCTACGTTCTAAGATTGGATTTATTACGGAAATCTATGCGTCATATGTTTTAAGATAAACTCTACTCTATAAATACTTGCGTAAGCTTAATGATGATATCAGTATTCAACATATTTTCGCAGTGCATACATCTTCTTGTGATTCAAATTCAACATGAGAACTATCCTATATCTTACGATATGTGTTGCTGTGTCGTTGGCGGTAAATAATTATATATAAAATTTTTTAGATTATTTTCTTTATTTTAAAATTCACTTTATTGAAATGATAGATTGAATCAAATGTTATTTATACTCAAATCGTACGTTTCTAAATTATTCACGTTTATCAGTATATGTCCAAAATAATTATGAATTACTCAATATTTTATTTAGTCTCCTACTTCATTTGATACTGTACTAAAAAAATACAAAGAAGAATGTCAAATGGAAGACGAGATGAATTTAGGTATGTAAAATAAAAAATGTATCTTCAAACGTTATTATTTTATTTATACATATATTTTATAAATAATTTAATTATCATAGATTCAATAAGTAATAAAATACCACAAGACCATCTTACTCCTGAAGATAAAGAAAACTGCTTGTTTGCTTGTATTTATACAAAAATGGGAATTGTTAGTATAGTGTATTTGAAAGGTTTTATATTTAATTTGAAAAATAATCATGATATACTTTTTATTATTTTAGATTAACGATGATGGAACTTATAATAAAGATCTACTTTATACTAAAGTTTCACTGTCTTCAAATTTTGAGACAAAGTTGGATACCAAAGGCAGAATTAAAAGAAACCTACGAAAATGTACAGAAGAAGGTAAGTAAATTGATAAATCGTTAAAATGTAAATTTGATTATCGTATGGCAGTGGATAAATTAATATAATACTTTTTACTTTTCAGCTGGCGATGATAGATGTCAATTGGCTGGGTGTATATATAACGCTCGTGTGAATTTTATGTTTATCTTGATGTTACATTAAATATACAATGGTTAAAAATTATACGTGTTAAAAAATGACTAGTCAATAACTGTACTAATTATGTAAACTGGGTGTGTGTATAAATAATAATTCAGGTAAATTTTCTATCGCTGTCGCTGTCGCATTAAATACCGTTCTTGAAAATATTTTACAAATTAATTTTAAGCCATAACTGTTTATACCATCTTTATTATTTATAAATAGGCTAACGTAACGTTAATCGAATACTAGGATCTGATTCTATTATATTATTCTGACAGATAAATAAATGATATGAAAGTAGTTAAAATTACAATTTTTATTTTTCTATCTTGCTGATTCATAAAAATTATATATTTATACATAGAAAAAAATTTATTAAATTATCTGAGCATTTTACATTAGTAGTATTATAAAATGAGATATTGTATTTAAAATGTATTTTAAAAAAAAACAGTATTCTTTCAAAAATATCTTTCAAAACGCAAAAACCACTTTTCGGAAAAAGACGATCGGTTGGGTTTAGGGCTGTTTCAATTTATTAGTATCCTGCTTTAACAAGGGAATATTCTACTTTTTTAAATGTTGTTTTTACCGACATTGTTATAATTATAGTTGTGTGTGTATATGTGTGAGTACGTGAATGCACTGTTTGCGTGTTTGTATACTCACAGATTTTGTAAAGTTGTGGGAAAATTCTGTATAATTAAAGAAAAAGAAGAAACTAATGTCAGTGTGAAAAATACTCTATTCTTCATTATTGATGAAAATATGATTTTTCGCAAATAGATCGCGTTTAATAATAAAAAGTATCGTTATGAATTTTATTTTTACGTTTACTTTGTATGAAGCTGAAATCTTAATTTTCCAAGTATTATTTTACATCCTTTTCAAAGAAAATCAAAAAGTGAAAAAAAAATTAAATATTTCTTGATAAATAAAGAGTATCTCTTAAGCCATTTCGATCGGCTTGCATCCTTGTCGTTTTATAGTTTTAAATTTGATTTTTTGTTAAATTGTTCGATAATATTCGATAATTGTTCGATTTTTTTAAATTTTAATATTAAAGCAGATCTTGGAATTCATTTACTTTTGCTTCCTCCTAGAGGAAGCTTTGTCATAATAATTTTTTGAGCTATTGCAAAAACATTTTATAATTCTTCTAGCGAACGAATTCCGAAAAACTTTCATCGTGAATAATCTTAAAATGGACCACCGTGAAAGCCTCAAACAAATTCTATATATTATAATTATTTTGGCGCGAGGAATTAAAATATATGGTTTTTTAAAAATGTCTGTATAGATGTATGTATGTGTGGGTGCGTGAGCATACCCCTGGATCTCAGCTTCTACTCTGTCGATTTTAATCAGACTAGTCGCATTTTTATTGTTTTTTTTCTGCGTGATGATGGATCAAAAATTCATTTTTTTATTTGGCCGATACGTTTTTGTTTTTTTTCGAATTTTCGATTTTTTTTAAATTTATTTTTGCTTTTTTTTAAATAATATGATTGAGATATTTTAATCGGATTTGAAAGAGAATTCAAATACCTATACTTAAATAGAAGAAAACTTTCCTAGCTCTCAAGGATTTTTATTAACAAAAACGTAAACATTAAAAAAATGAAAAAAGTGAGTTTTGTATGTCGAACGTTTCATGATGGAAATTTATTTTTTGAATTTCAATTTAATAAAAGGAACCGATAAATTAATTTGAGGAAGTTACGTGCCAATGAATTGGTAGCGTTTTTTTTACTTATTTCCGTAGCCCGATAACTTTTTTGAAACATTATTCAAGAGCGATAGAAAGTCCTTTTTTTATTGCATTAGCGATTCAGGCATCATATGTTACACTCTGATCGGTGATTCCATCGCTAGATGGAGATACCCTTTTCTGCTACAAGAACGATAATCTAGATTTATTTTGTATCTTATTATTACAAAATGAAAAAATTACAACTTCAAATGATTAAATTTATTTCAAAATCTATTAAATTAATAGCAAATAAGCACGGTTACAATACATTTGGTTTTTAAATTTAAAAGCAGTTGTTTTATTATTAAGTAGAATAATCATTCATTCTCTAAATACTTTCGGGCATTTAAAAAATATCATATCTTTATTGGGATTAAATAATTTTGATTGTACACGGTTAGAATTTATCTATTAAAACTGTCGTCAAATTGGCAGGAATAATTTAGAAAAACTGTGAGGTTTGCGAATATTCCGAAGCTTTTTGCCAAAACCGGAGAATTTTTTTTTACCTGGCACGGTGAAAATTTAAAGTTTTAGAATAATGTATGTTAGTTATGAAATATGTCTGATTTTTTAATGCATTCAAAATATTAGTTCTAATATTATTAGTTTCAACATTGTTCTTCTTATTTTGAGGAGGAATTACAAAAACTCTGTTTTCTTTCTTTTAAATTTTTCCAGGAAAATTCTATCCGTGCACTGGGGTGAATTTATACAAAATTTCGACATTTTGAAAATAAGACGCATGAAGTCTGAGAACGAACTTTCTTGGGACGAATGATTGGGAAATTGGTAGGAATAATTCAGACTACAATTGTGACGTTTGCTTATATTTCGAAGCTTTCTGCGGAAACCGATAAAATTTTTTCTTTAATTGGCGCGGTAAAAATTTAGAATTTTATGATAATGCATATTTAACTATTAAATATCTCTTGTTTCCAAAATCATTCAAAATGTTAGTTCTAATATTATTAGTTTCAATTTTTTTTATTTTGCAAAAGAATTCGAAAAATTCTTTTTTCTTACTTTCGAATTTTCCTGGTAATTTTGAAATAAGACGGACGAAATATGAGAACGAATTTTCTTGAACTCAAGTTTGATAAGTGAAAGTTGCCTGCGTTTTCCACACGTACAGATTTACAACCGAATGCGGACGAGTCTTGCCGAGATTAAACGAACGGCTTTCTGTGTATCCCTCATAGCTTCACTTTTTTCCATTTTTTAATTTGTACTAACTAGGAGAGGTCACGGACTCCGGATCACGGATTTTGCTCAAACTTTGAGGTATGTTTTAGATGCTAAAATATGAAGAATGCTAGAATATTAGACCCTAACACTTGGATAAACTTCAGTTATCGACAGATTTAGCTGTATTTGAAAGAAATACTGAAAAAAATGTTCTGTTTTATTTGTTTATTAGTTAAGCTAGAAAATCCTTATATATAATTCTAAACAAAGAAAATAAAACCAGAGATTACAAGTTTTACGTTGCCTTTTTCAGAATTAAAAAATATTAAATATATTAAAAGTTATGATAGTTTAAAGTTAAGCAACGCAAATGCATCAAAATAAGTATAAATTTAAAGCCTGTCAATTTATCAATTTTTTGTTGCTTAACTTTAAACATGTATAACTTTTGATATATTTAATATTTTTTAATTCTGAAAAAAGCAACGTAAAACTTGTAATCTCTGGTTTTATTTTCTTTTTTTACAATTATATATAAGGATTTTCTAGCTTAACTAATAAACAAATAAAACAGAGCATTTTTTTCAGTATTTATTTCAAATACAGCTAAATCTGTCGATAACTCCAGTTTATCAAAGCGTTAGGGTCTAATATTCTAGCATTCTTCATATTTTAGTATCTAAAAACATACCTCAAAGTTTGAGCAAAATCCGTGATCCGGAGTTCGTGACCTCTCCTAGTAAGTGCAATTTCACCGAAAAGTTAAAGAAAAAAAATGCCAGTTTAATCTGTATCATTGTCTTATATTCTCATAACCGATCATAATCGATACGTAATAAAGCGCAAGTACAGAGTGTTTGAGTTGTAGGGGCGCATGCTTGGCTTGTATTTAGAGTAGCATTCCTCCGCAGTTTGAAAGCCTTTGGTTTGTAAGCATCGCTTTTATATTTGGCTACGTGATCACCTTTGCACGTACATAATGAGTTTACCAGATTTGGCAGCAATGAGGAACGAAGAACTACAACTGCAATTTGACAATGATAATCATCGTGATAGAATTGCCGAGCCTCAGCCAGATCCACCGATTGAGCCAATAGAAGTGACACCATTATTTCCATCATTGTTGGAGTCAATCGTAAGCCAAAGCTTTCAAAGTCAGTGCAGCCAAAATACCTCGCGCATCTTAGAGCTACAGATAAGTCTAGCTGACGTGGAAGCGCGAAACTTAGCCTTGAAAGAATTGCTACGCAGCCTCATTCGGAAACGGAACAAATTGATGATCGACTTTCGCGATGAAGAAAGCAGCAGGTGCGTTATGTCAGACGCGTCACTCGAGAAGTAGAGAGGGTGAGTGTACTGCGTGGCGTTTACGAGGATAGGCTCAGGCAGCGGCAGGCGCTTAGACGGCGAGTACAAGTCGTAGCACCAGAGGTACTCAATGACATTCAGCGCTCGCTAGTACACTATAGGATGGAAAGTATACCACACTGGTATTATATTGCGTGTGAAATTTTCATGGTGCCAAATTCACTTAAGCAGCCAAACCCCTTCGACCGATTGGCACGATTCAGGTATGCACTGAATGATGCACAGGCAGTCAAAGTTCTGGCACGAGTTTTGCAACAGTAAAGGACCAGATTGAGATGGCGCTACGTATCAAATGTATTGATAACAGTGTTTACTTGTTATCATTATGATTTAATACATTTTAAAATTAATTTAATGTTTTGTTATTGCAGACTTTTTCATATTACTTTAGACGGAATATTAATACATGATATTGTAAATAGTTTTTAAATAATAACTATCTATTAATCATATTACAATTGAATTTTTGTCCCTTTAAATATACTCCTCTACGTGTATGTCTCTCAAAAACAACGGAAGTGCCAAATTTTTTCAGTCCATACTTATATATGATATAGAGTAAATGTGCATCACTGAAAAGATACTGGCACGTGATAACGCGAGACGTTTCGGTATATAAGACGGAAATTGTTTTGAGGTTATGTATGTCTGTTGCATCGCTACGTATGTATGCATTTTTTTTCTTCCAAAAAGATTGTAGGTACGTCTGTTGTACACGTCCTAGTCACGCAGTTCTCGCGTCCCTTTTTCGGAGCGTCAGCTATACCGATGCGCGCGACGCTCGCGCCGCGACACGTTATTTGTCCCGAACAGAAGTGGGAGAGCTCTCCTCTAAGCATGACAATCGACGCTTATACGAAGTGGGGACAACAGATAAGCAATCGACTGGGCGACCTCTTTAGATTAGATGCTTTCTTTTTCACAAATTTGACACTTACAAATAAATTATTCATAATTTCATTAGTAAATATTAAAGCACATCTTAATAAACAAATGTATTAGTTACATAAAGGGTTTGTCATTAAGGTGATGTGACATACCGACATAATTTTAGAATGTGAAAATTTTTTGCAAATACTAATGAATTTACTCGAAATTTTTTTAAGTATAGCATTTATATGTACGGAGCGCCTGACAGACTTGGTTCTTTTTTTGAAAAAATACTTAAAAATTATTTAGTTAAATAAAAACTGCGATGTCGGTAAGTAGGAATCTGTATCCTTAGAATTTTCATCTATTTCAAAAAGAGCATATCTCATGGAATTTCTGATAGAATCAGTAAAAAGAGTTTCTGAGTATAGTATTTAGATATACGGAGCGCCTGACAGACTTGGTTTCCCAAATAAATGTTCGAATTTTATTAAATTAAATAATAAAATTAGATTATTTTTCGGTATAACATCGCCTTGCTATTGTACACAATAAACTAATACAATGCAAGATACCATGTGTATTCTCTGCACTTACAAGTTTTACATATGGTTAATCCGTAATATGTGCTCATTTGTATCATATTTTTATTAGTTAATGTTAATGTTTTAATTTTTTTAGACTTACTGCTCGCTTACGAATCTATTTTCCATGTATAACAGTTTTTCGGCGGGTCTTGTGTGGTTTTCTATTCATGTTTTTAGTTTTTTCTGTTTCTTCTATTTGTTTTTTAGCTTTCAAGTAAAGTATTATAATACACATAAGCATGCGTTTTTGAGCTTTTTTTACACGCTTGTATTTACATATAAATCGAATTTTTTTTCAACCAGCGTTTGCATACATTCTGGTTACGATTGAGATATTTTGTACGCAAACGTAACAAAATGTTTTGAATTGTACCAAGACTTGCAGAAATTTGCCAAAAACTACATCCATGTAGTCACCATTTTCCTAGGAAACTTATATAGTAGATGCTGTATGCCATGAGGGTCAAGTTCAGTACAGTACTAATTATCAAATAAACGCGATGGTACTTTCATATCAAACGCTTTTTTGTTCAATACCATGTCGTATGTCTTTAGCAAGGCAGTTTCTGTTGAGTTGAAAGAATTTAATTCTTCCTGCAAGGCATAACAAAATGTGAGCCATCCATAAGCCATCATCTTCAGTACCTTTAACAGAAAGCATAATAGCACCATAAGTCAAAAATAAAAAATAGTGGGTGGCGTTTTAAATTTAGCAAAATTAGGGTAAAATACCCAATAGATAGACGGTTAAAGCAGACGAAACTCCAGTAGATAGACGACCTTTTAATTAATCATACAACTTACTGTTAATAGGTAGACTGTAATAATAAATTATATTCAGTTTATTTTGAATTCTTCTTCTAAGTAGATTATATAGTTTGGTTAAAAGTTCAAGATACTTATTAATCACACGATAATTCGTCTATCTACTGGTGACCGTCTATCTACTGGGTCTTTTACCTATATTGGCGAGCTGCCGAAGAACCAGAAAAGTACCTTTAGAGAATGAGAAATTAAACAACTTCACAATGAAGCGGTCAACCGATGAACTAATTGGTTCCCACTACCTCATCAATACTCTACCAATATTATGTCAATTAAAGTCTAGGATTTTTATGTGAAATGTATAAGACTATGCTGTACTATTTGTAAAGATTATTTGGTAACACGGTTGCGAACAAATACTGCATTTCTAGCACATTTAAGAAGGTCAGCATTCTACTCAGCCATTAAAATTTTTAATCGTAATCCAGACGAACTACGCTAAAAGTACCTACACTGAGAGAACTTCAGGGTCGCTGTCGTACTTAGCATTTTCAGCCGACGCACCGCTCGTCTCGCTCAGCAGCTTTACGAAATTTAGGAACACTGGTTCTCTAAACCGTGAGACGTCTGTTGTCTTTTGTTTTCCCGTACTACACTAGCGCAGCGAAAAATTAGGAAAGCAGTTGCACCACGGGCTCGTGCGACAGTGGCGCCGCAAACAGACGACTGTTGTTCAAGGTTAGGTTATCATCTGTTTCAAATCGAGGGACGAATCTTCGTGTACGTTTCGGAAATCAGCGCTACTAGCTAGTACGGCAGGCGCCCTAAACTTCTCTCAGTGTACGAGTTCAGCATTAGATGCACTGAAATAAATTTGGCACTCCAGGTGACTTGATACGTATATACGCTGTGCCCAAAGTAGAGTCAAATCTTATACCGTGATTCGGCACATCTCCTACCCCGTACTGGCACCGCTGCTGTCCCGTAAACGCGTCACGTATGTCCCTCTATGGGCAAAAGCTAATATAACGGGACAAGCGCTGTGCCAAAAGTGAGTGGTCTGACGCACATAGCAAAGAGGGTGCTGACGAACTGTGATGAAAACAAACGACTTGCCAAATTTTTTTCAGTGTGTTAGTTACAAGTACAGAGGAAGAGTCGCTACTCTGAACAGGACAAAACGGATACTCTATAATTTCTCCGGTTTATAAATCCAACTGGTCAGATGTTGCGGCAACTAAAATTTGGCATTCATAGTGTGATTTAATGTAGATCGCCACTCCTTCGCTATTAACGTTTCTATCTTGTCTTAGGCTCTTAAAGCCTTTGATCTGAATACTTTGATCAAAAACATTCTCGTCCTGCAATACGAAAAGGATCGTATGAAGCATGATCATAGAGAAATTGAAGGATTTGATTAATGTGAGGCCTGAGAAAGATCACATTGAGAAAAGCGGCACGCAACTGCTCTCGACCACTCTCTTGCTTTAGAGTTATGTCTGTACTTATAGCATACGGCTGCCGAAATCTATGATATACATTTCTTGAAATGATGAATATTTTTCTATAATAATTTTTATCTAACAATAATGTAGACGACATATTTTATTTTCTTCCAAATTATATAAGACAAAAGTTAATTTCTGATCAAACATCACCATTGATCCTAATAATATTCTATTCGGAAAAGTTAACACTGCCCGTGATTCCATAAAAACATGTATTGTAAGATACCACCTTATTGGAATATATTAATCAAAAAAGTGAAAAGATCCCTAGCGAAAAAAATTAATGCTGATAACAGTTAATATCTGTATCTATTACAAGAAACCAACGAAAACGGAAGAAAACAGAAATTAACTGCAAAAAATGTCTCAATTGAGACAAAGATAACAATGATCTTCAGTTTTTATCAGTTTTCGACAGTTATCTACAGTTATATGCAATTATAAACTGTTTTCTTTAGTTATTCACAATTATGTTCTGTTTTCTGAAAAACAAGCGACAGTAAGAAGTGAAGAAATTAGTAAGAAACTGAAGATAACAATTTTGTTCTGAATAAAACTGAAGATAATAGTTATGTATGGAAGAAAACTCTTTATAAATGATGAAAAAAAATCGGAAAATTTTGCTATATACAATTTAATTCTATAATAATTGAACATAATAATAGTTAATAACTGAAGAAAACTGATATTAATTATTAATAAACGAATAAAATAGTTTAAAACTGTTTAAAAGTGAACTTTTGAAGAAATGTGAAGAAAAATAAGAATTTTTAATTTCTTTACGATTGAAATTTGAACATAACAGTTAAACTGAAAACAACTAAAGAAAATTGCAGATAACTCTTGTCTTTGTCCCAAGTCGGACCCGAAGCCGTCAAAGGTAAATTCAACTCGGCGCATATCTGACGAAACCCCAACTACATTCATCCGAGCAGTGCCATCTCAACGTCGGTAGCTGCAAGCGAACGCGTCGCGAACACCGACGGCGAATAAGAAGTAGGTAATAGCTACACTCGTTTGTACCCGTAATATTAAAACGCGGACTCGTGCAACCCTCCTGCCTTAATAAGGACAAATTGACAAGCTGCCGACGCTGCCACACGGATGCCGTCGTCTCCGCTGCTGACTGAACAAGTCAAACAGAGACACCCGCGAAGGGGTTCGTCGAGAGCTTATTATGCTGTCGCGAAGGAGGGAGGAAAGAGAGAGGGCGAAGAGTAGAGAGAGAAAGAGAGAGAGAGAGAGAGGGAATGCAGCGACGCCCCGGAGAGGATGGGATAAAGTAACCGGAGCCCCTCGGCATTTTCTTCGGGGAGGTGAGGAAAAACTGAAAAGCGACATGCCGGAGATAAACGGCTCATCCTCTCTCTTACTCGCGTTTTTTTTCTCTTCCTGCGCGAGCGTGTGTATAAGAGGTGGAGACCGACGACGCCACCCCCGATCCAATCCCGAGTCTCTCAGGACTAATCATATTCGAGAGCCGTCGTCGCGGCAGCGGCGCCTTTTCTTCTCGGAAGTATGGATTTTTTTTGTCGTGCCTGGTAGGTAGTTCGAGAAGAGAAGGGAAGAGAGAGAAAACGTTCTTTATGCATTAGATGATCGCGAGGGAGGGAGTGAGAGAGAGAGAGAGACGGTTGAGAAGGAGGTATGGGATCGAACGATGGGAAATGTGGGCGGATGATTTTGATTGGAGAAGTTTTCAGCTGGAGAAGTTTATTTGCACGCGTTTTAAATAAGGCTTTCTCAAGAATAATAATTCAATGATTTGGGGGTTTCAAGATTTACCCGTTTGCCATTTGTTATGCATTCAATAATTCGATGATAAGAAAACAATAGCTTTCTTAATCGCCATAGAAATTTATTTTTTGTATTATAGTTCCATAAAATTGGATGAATTAAGTTGTAACGGTCCGACTGTAAATATGTAAATATTGTATAAAGTGTATAGATGTTATGAATTTTGAAAAAAGTAATTAGGATCTAATTGTTGCGTGATGATACGTGTATGTGTGTAACAGAACGGTGTGTGTGCGTGTGACATGTTTTCGGACTTGAGGGCAGTCAATTCCGAAATTCCGATATGTTTTCGGAATTGAGTGCGATCAAATCTGAGAACACGTCGGAATTTCGGATTTCGGATGCAACAAGTTCAAATCCAAATAATTTTTCTTTTTTTTATACTATTTGGAGATTTTCAAATAGCTATGTAAAACCATTTAGTGTTTAATACAAATATTCGAAAATGTCGATAAACAACAATTCAAAAACAGTATGCCCCGAGAGCGAGATTTGAAATTCGCATTCGAAATTCATCTTCCTTTCCGTTTTGTGTTGCCTGACCTTAAATACGCCCTGACACACCTTGATTATAAATCATTAAAATATACAATAATTATTTAATATTTATTTTCATTTTATTTAGAATCTGACATAAAGAATAGCTATGAAGTAAAGATAAATATACCTCAGTTAGAATTTTTCATTGAAAATGATAAAGATAATTTTTTTCATTAAATAAATTAATAGTAGTTAATAATATTTAAGTAAACTCAAATAAACTTTTGAATCTAATCGAGAATTACATAATATAATGATAATAATAAAAAAAAATAGAAGGTGTGTGTGAACTTGGTCGCAATCTCTGAACTCTACTTTGTACATCTAGATGAAAAAAAAATTAAAAAAAGAACTTATTCGGAATTCCGTCGGAATTGACTGCCCACAATTCCTCAATGTGTTTTCGGACTTGATCGCACTCAATTCCGAAAATATATCGGAATTCACTAATTAATTGTGGCGATCACGCGTAGTTTTCGTATTAATCAGGAGCAGTCACCACTGCATTGAAGAGGCCAGCGACGTCCTGCCGGGATAAAGAGAATTCCAGACACTCTAGTGCGGCCGCACAAACCTTCTTTCTTGACCTCGTCACCATCGTTGAAACTGGTCATCTCCCTGGAATTCCAGGACACCAGCTAAGCCTCGGCTACAAGAACGTCGATTGCTCCGACTGGGTGTTGTATAAATTGTTATACAAAATTACTGTGATTGACAAGCGTGAGACATTAGTCTGCGCGTTCATATAAAATTCTGACCCGCCGACGTAATTCGTTTTGCCGTTTCGGCCTGACGACAAGTAGCGATTCGGATTTAACGCGTAAAGATGTATGATTTGACGATCGCGAGCGATAGAATTATTGTATATTAAGGAAAATAAACATTTATCTGATTTAAATAAATATATTGTACAATATTTTAGTTGATCGGGCATTATCATACCATAGACTTTTTACAAAGTGGGTCATAATTAGTAAAGTATTATAAAAATGAGTTTAATAATGCCTGATAATAGTAGTAACACCTATGAAGTTGTATAGATAAAAAATAAAGCTCATTAATTTTAATATAAATAGATACTTTAAATTACAGGTTTTTAGAGAATCTTTTGTGCTAAAAGGTTTATTTATAAAAGATTCTTTTTACAATTCCAGTACACTGTTTCATATAGTTGGAAAAAAGTCTAGTGTTTATTTGTTTATGGTTTGAATAAGGCAATGTATAATTACCTATATCGAATGTTTATGTCAAATTTGAAAAATGATACGCACGCAGATGATGCGCCATGTTACATTTACGTTAACGATTCTTTTGTACACAACAGTGCTTTCAAAATTTACTTATTACATTGAGATCTCTTTTAACCACTGACATTTCCCATCACTCACCTTACAGTTGCAAAAAACTTGCGAATCCGCAAATCTTTACAGTGACAACCTGTGCATACGTGACTTACAACTTAGCGAAATTAGCACTTTCATTTCCAAGATCGCGCCGATAAATCCTCAGACCCCGCGCAAAAGTCGGGCGTCTCTCTTTCAGAGAGTTGCGGCTCTGGTACAAAAAAAGAGGGGTGGGTGGAGGGGGCTCGTAAAGAAAATAAAAACGACCACGTAAGTCGACACGTGAAACATTACACACAACCTTTGGCAAAGTCTCGTGCACATATACGTGGGGAGGAGGGTTGGCATCTCCCAAGTGTCGCATAGGGGTCAGCGTATTTCATGGAAATGAGCGGCAGAACTTTTTACTTCAGCGCAAAGTAATACGATGTATGATGGCGTGTGTACATGGTATGTACCAACCAACATAATACGCGCGGAGAAAGAAAGTGTATATATAAGGGGAAAAGAAGGCCGCGAGTATACATCTTTCCGAATGTGTGCTCGTATATATTCAAAGGGTCGCCAAGTAAAAATCACATGCTAAATGCGCGAGCTGATGCAGCTCGAGAATCCTATCTCACGTCTGAGATCAAACGCCAGGAGGTGAGTGAATGTGAGATGATGCAGTTGTTGTTGTTGTTTTTTTACTCGTGGATGGTATATACATACTTCTGTGTGGCTAAGGCGGTCTTAAAGGGTAATAAAGCTACGTGTATGTCATGCAGTTTTTTGGATTAAATGGAACATGGTTGAAGTCTGCAGCTTTTAGCCATTAGTAATATCGTGTGAGCATTATTTTCCGTTTCTGTGAGATGTTATTTTTATTTTTTATTTCCTTTTTTTTTTATAAATTCTCATAATTTTTACAAAATATATACACGTCACGCTGCGCCCATCTAATTTAGTTGAAATACATGAAGTATTTTTATAAACGCGAAAGGATTTCACGTTGAAAATCAAAAAGTCCGCATTATTATTAAATTTCCCGGAATGAAGAGGCCAAATAAAATAATATATATTTTCAAAATTGAAAATTTCCCTCGCGCTTTATTGTACGCGTGTTTCGATAATTATTATTTAATACGTTAATTATATACGAGCGAATGACGCGAGCGCGGGCACTGGGAACTTTATACTTTTCAATTTTCCTCGGCTCACTTTATGCGAAATGAAATATAAATGCTCAATTTATTATTTTATAATTATTTTCATCCATTATGATAACTTTGTTTAATTAAAAAATATAATCCCTGGTGTTCGCGAAAATCTTTATAAAAACTCATTCGAAAAATGACGCTGAGAGAAACCGCAATTTTAGTATTAAATTTTTCCAAAATAAAAAATTTCGACGCATACGATCCCAATTGTACAATCAAAAACGCAAACTCGTTATATGT
The DNA here is from genome assembly GCA_035583055.1 of Torymus tubicola. Taxonomy (NCBI): domain Eukaryota; kingdom Metazoa; phylum Arthropoda; class Insecta; order Hymenoptera; family Torymidae; genus Torymus; species Torymus tubicola. The sequence goes on along the minus strand of JAWWEQ010000045.1, from coordinate 34,794,033 downwards.
AATCCAAAGATCAAAACAGCTCTCCCCATGGTTAACGAGTCAATAGAAAGATGAAGACGCCTTTTTCTCCCCCGTCGCGCGTATCACATCAAACAATGATTAGACTCGAACCGTGAGTGCTGCGTGTATGGTAACCGCGCACCGATTGCCCCCTGATGTCCGCTTCAATATATACATGTATGTGTATACAGATGCCCGTATATACGTATATACAACTCTGCTCGATGACTGACCGTAAATAACACTGTCGCCTGTGCAGAATGGCACTGCGTGTGCCCGATGTATCCCTCTGCTTTTAAATGCAAATCATTCGTGCAATTACATCTGTACCGACTCGATCTTTGCTGATACGATCGTGACGGTTTTGAGAGCGCGGGATGTTTGGTTTGCCGAGTGTGCAGTTTTATAGGAAATTAGTTTCGCCTCTATTCGCGTGCGGGATGTTTAATGGATTGGCCAAATGATGAAGAAGGTTGCTGAGAGATGTCGTAATTTTGATTAATGGAAACTATAGTGGTTGCAAAGTTTTGTGCGATGTTTTTTTTTTCAAAAAGCAAGCTTTTCTTAAACGATTCCTTTTTTTAATTTACTTGCTTTATAAGTTATCTTCTATAAAACTGGGTTAGCAATGTTTTGTTTGTTGGTTTGTTTGTAGTATTATTTATTAACGCTCTGGGAAAATATCCCCTTAAGCGCGGACTTACACAAGTAATATACATAATATGTTACAGTTCGGTAGTGTAGTTGTATGCACAAATTACAAACATTTTTAAAATAATTAATATTCATGGTAAAAATGATAAAAAAAGAAGAATAGATGAAAACTGTTTTGAAATTATGATAAATAATCTGCTTAACGCGATCAAAATAAGCTTTGTACCATAGGAAAAACTAAGATTTGATGCTCATCAGAATTTCAATGTAGTCTGCAGAGAGCGGTAGATGTTGTTAATCATTTTCTTGGATAACCGAAGATTGGGTGCCGTTTTTATTGTTTCTGATTGCTTTGGTATCTATCAAAGTAATTAGAGAATAGTAACATGCGACTTGTATGTACTTGTAGGCGGTCCTAAAAAACCAAAAGTGCGAACATTAAGCTTTCCTACACTAGCTTTAAATAATTCATAATCGCAAAATCTCCATCGAAATGAAGAAAATTATCCGCAGCATTTATCGTCGGCTGAGGGGAATAAGGCGCTATCTCGGCGAAGCGCTGAAAAAGGTGCTATCTCGCCGTAGCGTTGGAAA
>JAWWEQ010000045.1:34776440-34792685 GCA_035583055.1 Torymus tubicola | reverse complement strand
TAACACTTGAAGAATATTTCAGTCAAGTTTTCAAATTGATTTAGTATTTTACAAAAGTCGCTCATGCTACCTTAAATGAAAGTTTTTGTGGGAGAATCTCGTGGCTCGATTTCTGAAGTAGCGTACATGCGTTACTTCAGTTGAAGCGATACAGGTTATTTGCATCAGTGAAATAAAACGAGAGATATGCACGCGTAGATGTAGAGGTGCACGATCGATGCGGTACGGCGTAGCCGCATCGAAATTTCGCGCCAATTAAGCGTCCTGTATACAAGGATGAATTATGATGGTTGCATTAGTGCGCACTGGCGTATAAGTGCGTCGGAATAGCTTAATGCGTAAGCGTGCACGGGTACCGGGATCGTGTTTTTTGATGAACCGTAAATTAACGCGCGTTGGGCGGAGTAAAATGTGAAACTCTATGGTGTGAGGATGAGTTGTTGTGGTAAAAGGTTAGAGTCGTGAACTTTTTGATCAAATGTTAAGGTGGAATAAAATTTTTCATGTATTAAATGAGTGTATAATATTACAAATGATTTGTAATTAAGGGAGTCTTACACCTATAAATTTGGAAAAAAATCAATATTTTTTTTTATTTGATTTTTCGATTCTATATATTATTATTCTAAACTTGTAAAAAAGTTTCAGTACCATATTTGAAAAATTACCGAAGATATAAGCAAAAATGTCAATAAACATCTGTAGGAACGTGCCACCAATTTCTACCACTTTGGGTCTTATCACACAAACGTAAGCCAAATCAAAAACCAATTTCTTACAATCAATTTTACGGTTAAAAGAGAGAAACTTAATATTTCAAAATATTAATTTAAAATTTATAAAAATAATTTTTTAATAAATTTTTAACAAAAAAATACTACAAAAAAGCGTTTTGATTAGATATCTAACTGCGAAAATACGTTAATTGATTTAAGTTAATATATTGTATACGAAAATTTTAAATGAAATTCGTGAACTCAAATCGCGCGCTTAGTTGGTAAAAAGTGTGAAAGACGCCGCTGCAAGACGCCACGAGGATGCACTGTGATCGCTGCCTCGCAGCGTCAACTGTCAATGTCGGCTGCTCTGTGCACCCACGTGTTTTTATTTTGGATGTGTCATGTATTTAGGGTTATAAGTTTCATCGAAATATATATTCAGCCAAGTTGTACCTTGTGTTCATCCAAAACTTCAACCAACTGGATATATATATATATTAGATAAGTATAAATTAATTGAATAAATATTAAATTTCTGTAAAGCATAGATACTTTGTGGAAATTTCTTTTTCAGAGTTCCAGAAATTATTGTTAGATTCAGATTGCTACTAGAAGAGGCTACATGAAGAAGTCATTCAGAAGGACTAATTATCATGAAATATGATAAAATCATCTGAAGGATTAAGAGCTGTACAAGCGGTATGTACCACTAGTTGCGATAACTCTTATGTAGTAAGTTGCATATTTATAACTTTTTTCTTTACTAACTAAATATTTATTACTTTCTTTTCACAATCAAACATTTTTTATAATCAGCATTAAATTTCTCTTGTAGTAATTAAAATTTTCTTCGGATATTCAATATATTAAAGATTTTTTATTCTTCTTTATATGATTTGCTTTCATAGTATTAGAGTAAATTTTGAATTACTATTTTCCATTTATGTGTATGTTTCTTGGGATTTTTTTAATATTTTAATCGCAGCAGCTTATTTTATTGTATCAACTGATTTAAAATAATTATTTTTTACTGGAATTTGTACCTGTTTAACCAGTCTTTTCCAAGTTACATCAATGTATTGAAGATGTTAACATTTTAATACTGCCTGTACTGTTTGACAGCTTGAGTCCGTACGTGCTGATACAGAACATGGTAAGTCACATATTTTTTTTTTCAAATTGCATAAAATATTTACTAACTATATATATTTTAAATGTTTCAGGAGGGAGAAAAAATTGAACAGATGAAAATAATTCATTTCAGTGATTTTATTAACATGAATATTAAAGACTATTTATTCAAAACATTATTTTTTAAACTTTGGCGTAGACTTTCTCAGGTAACACTTGATGGATTTTCATGGGGTAAAGCTTAAAATACTCGTTTTACATTCAACTCTGCACCAAAGCACCAGTTTTTGGAATTTTTTTCTCTAATTATGCTTTTAATGCAAAAAACCATTTTTTTGTTAATTTTTTTGAGTTTTTATGGTTTTTTGCATTAAAAACATACGTAGAGAAAAAATTTCCAAAAACTGGAGCCTTAGTGCAGAGTTGAATGTAAAACGAGTATTTTAAGCTTTACTTCATGAAAATCCATCAAGTGGTGCTTGAGAAAATCTACGCCAAACATTATTTTTTGAAAAAATCATAGCTCTCATTAAAATGGGCTTAGGGACCTGGATTTGATTTTTTTTTAACAATAATTAGTTATATTTATAATATTTTTATGTATTTTACATGTACTAATATTTTAAATTGTTTGTTTAGGTAATTTTATGAAGATAGTCTTATAGGTGTAAGACCCCTTAATAATTGTTAAGAAATATTTTACGAATATGTTTTAAAAATATTTTTTAGAGTCAGTAATTTAATTATTACACACTTGAGTGTTTTACCTAATTTTTCAAACTCATTTTTCAACTAGTGACATCAGCAACATACATTAACAACTGCGAAGAGTTAGATTAATTTACGCGATTGACATAAATGTAAAAAATTGTGAGAACAACAACGTTGGTTACCTCTATTTTATTAACAGTAAATTTAAACTACGTGTGTATATATTATTTTTTTTTAAATCGGATTTTAATGTAATTGACATGCATCATGTGTTATCAAGGAGCGCGGTCGCGCTCTGAAGACAAGTTTTATATATTATTCTAATTACATTTAATATTTTTAGATAGTAAAATTTATAAGTTCAATTTTTATCTCGAGTTCGCCTCCCATTTTGAAAAGCGGCCTACCTGACACGGGCATCCCAAATATCACGTGTTGTTGCCGGAAACCCAGTCGATTATAAATACCAAATATTTGTAGGTAGAACTTTGATAAAGTCGCCCCAAGCTAAGACAGAGGTCGTCCCACGATTGCTCAGTTGCTCCGCTCCGTAACGTCGATTGTGATGCTCAGCCGGGAGCTCTCCCATTTCTTTTCGCACGAAAAAGACACGCTGCGACGCGTGCGTTGTGCGTGGGTATAGCTGACGCTCGGAAAAAGGGACACGAGAACTGCGTGACTGGCATAGCAGGCGTACGCAGCGACCAAACGTCTCAATTTTTTTTTCAGTAATGGGCATTTACGCTGAAAAAATTTAGCACTTCCGTTGTTTTTAAGAGTACGTACACGTAGGTAGGAGTATATTTAAAGGGACATATTTAAAAAATCTACAAAAATTCAATTGTAATATGAGTAAGAGATATTTATTATTTAAAAAATATTTACAATCCTATATCTTAATATACAGTCTTGAGAAAAATGAAAAAGTATGCAATAATAAAATATTAAAGTCATTTTAAAATATATTCAATTAATAACACTGAGGTAAAAATATAGTTAATATTGCCTTAATGTATTGTATAATCCTTATAACCATATTTTATAGCAAAATTTATTACTAATATAGTTAATAATGCTAATAAAACGTAACTACATTTTGATATCCATATTACGATATAGTCGTAGTGACTACGTATAGTTTTCTTAGTGTACAACACATTTAATAAGTTGCGCCATCTTAATCTAGCATGGTAATACCGCAAAATCGTGCCAGATCGTCGATGGCCTGTAGATCATCTATTATCTCGAAGTATGGCAATCGGTCGAAGGCGTTTTGCACCAGAAGTCACCTCGACTACAGAAAGATTCCAGGCTGAGTATTATCAATGGATGGTGGACTTTCCATTCTAAAGTGTACGACCACGCGCTAAGGCCTACTGAATATCTCTGGTCCTATGATTCGTGCTTGCCATCTGGCTTTATCCTCGTAAATGTCACGCAACATAGTTAGCATCCTTTGTCTTTCATTAACGTATTTTCGCCTTCGCGAGCCGCTTTTGCTGAAGATCATCCTCCACTTCTTCCTTTCTCTGAATGAGGCTGCTTAGCCATTCCCTCGAGGCTAAGTTTCGCGCTTTTATATCAGCTAGCTTTTTTTGTAGTTTTAAGATGGGCGAGGTATTCTGGTTACACTGGCTTTGAGCCTTCTGGCTTACGATTGTCCCCACCAACGGTAGAAATAATGGTTTCACTTGCGACGGCGTAATCGGTAGAGCTTGCTGAGGCTCGGCAATTCTATCACGATAATGTTGTCGTTCTTGGTGTCCCAATTCTGCCGCATGTGGTGAATTCATGATGCACGTGTAAAGGCGATTCACGTAGCTAAATATAGAAGCGTCACAAAAGAGCTCTAGAGAGATACTCACAGGCCAAAGGCTGCTTACAAACTGCGGAGGAATGCGACTGCAACGCCAAGTCAAGCGTGCGCCCTTACCGACAAAAACTCAAACCCTCTTTACCTACGCTATGCGTATCCATTATGATCGATTATGAGAATATAAGACTATGGCAGTCGACACCAGATTCACTTCTTTTTTTTTAATTTTTTGCTGAAATTGCGCTTAATAGAAACTAGAAAATGGAAAAAAATTAAACTCGATTAGACTCGATCGCATTCGGCGGTAGTCCGGGAGACGCAGGTATGCGAATGACAACGTTCACTTTTCAACTACTGAGTTTACCAAAATTCGTCCTTTCTATATTTAGTGCGTCGTATTTTGAAAATGTCGGCATTCTGTATAGATTCTGACTAGTAGCCAGATAGAATTTAATCAGGAAAATTTGAAAGAAAGAAAAAAGAGTTCTTGGAATTCTTCTGCAAAATAAGAAGAAAATTGTTGAAACTAATAATATTAGAACTAACATTTTGAATGATCTTGAAAACAAGACATATTTAATAGTTAAACATATATTATCGTAAAATTTAAATTTTAATCGTCCCAGTTAAAGAAAAAATTTTATTCCGGTCAAGTTCACAATAATTCTTATAGGGGAATTCTATCCAAGTACAATCAAAATTATTTCAACACAATGAAGAAATGATATTTTTTAGATGCACGAAAGTATTTACAGCCAGAATGATTGTTTTATTCAGACAACTAAGATATATAGTTCCTTAGATTTCCAAGTATATTCAAGAATAGCAGTACTCAAGTAACTTCAGCGCATGCTAGTATACTTTAGAATGAAAAGTCAACCAGAAATTAAGGATTCGTGCAGTCAGTCCCAGCTATATGGAAGTTGAAGAATTGCCACAGTTCGAGCTAATAGATCATCTACAGGCAATCAACTTTTCAGCACAACTATCTAATTTTTACGATTAGATTAAGATAGCACCATTTAATAAAGCAATTTGTCTTAAATGTAAAGACCAAATTTATGTAACAGTGCTTATTTATTATGAATTTCATATATTTTGAAATCAATTCAATATTTGTTATTGTAAGCTTTAATATAATTTTAAAACTGAATCTTAAAATATATAAATAGAACTGGATTAACTTTCTTATAGCAAATAAGTATACTTCATCTGATGAAAAAAGGAATTTCCATCGCTCGTTGATAATACTTCCAACAAGAAAAAGTTATCGGGCAAGCCTCAATTTCGAAAAATAATCAGAATAATGCTTTTCAAAACAGGTTTAGTTTTCAAATATATATTGAACGTGTTGGACGAATATACTACATATAATCGAATAAATAGTTATTCAATATAAAATTCTGAAAAAATCATTTTATTCTATATTAAAGATTGTTTTTTTATGCATGATTGATGCAATTTATAGTTTCATTTTTTGTCTATGGGAACTAAGATTTAACATCATGAATAGGAATTATTAACTACTTCTCAATATTTGTAATTAATATTCCAAATACATACATTTATTGAATAACTGAATTTCGGTATTCACGTGTCGAAGCGCAATAATGTAATAATTGCCTTTATAGAACCAAACCAAATATCATGGATTTAACGGTGATTTCCACGACAATGTTGGAGTGATTAGAACATGAAATTATTTCAACCATTTGATTGGTAAATTGACAAATTATTGTATTTATCGCCATATATTCAACGAGCTATTATTTCTCTGAATGTCTCACGAACTGTTTGCATTGGCATAATGTCAGTTGTTATTTGATCACTATACGTTAAGATGAATCATTTTATATGGAATTTACTCTGTATAACAAATATAATAGATTTTGAAATATTAGAATACGAAATTAATTTAATAAAAGTTGATGTTACTGTTACATTTGAAAGAATCTGAATATATATTCGGACAAAAGAAATTACTATCTTATAGTTTATTTCTTTAGTACTAATTTCTTTTTGATAAATTTGAAATGTAATTATTACCTAAAAATCAGAAATTGTAAAGTATGTGTGACGATAACTGCAATACTTCTGTGTAAGTAATTTAAAATTTAATTTAAATTGTACGAAACCAAATGAACCAGTTTTGTGATATGAATATTTATTCCTTTATCTTTCTATATATGCAATGCACGCATTATTTACACAGAGCACAAAATCGACGTAGAACGCCGCTAAAACCAAAAATGCATCGAGCACCAATTCGATAACTATTGCAATTGTCTACGATGACGAATCAAGTTGTGAGCCAGAACACCAACAACACTGGCCACTCCAATTATCCACGTGTGGAGCAAAACAGCGCTTATAAGTTCATCCAGTCGCCAGCAAATTGACAAATCATCCGTCCGCTTGTTTGCCATATAGTTTGGCTCTCGAAAATCCTCCCCTCCCCTGCCCCGAAGCGATCAATCTCATCGATTATTCCGCGTGCACTGATTCCTGCCCTTCCCTCAACTAGAATAGTAGCGGCAAAAATCCAGCGTGTATCGCACGCGCACCGACCAATTGATATATTCAATTCACGCTCGTTCGTTAGTTACGCGAGGTATTGCGATCGATCAAAAGTCGAGAGCGCTGTTATTTTTTTTACTCCTTTTTCAGATGGCAAACATTTTTTTTTTGGCCATCCCCACCGAGTATGTATGTAAAGCAAACATTTCCACTGAGCTTTACTAGCGCTTTGTTACAAACCGTGAGCGATTATTGTTGAAGAGCGTATGGTGCGTGCGCGCATGATTGAAAAAATGAACACTCAGTTACGCAAACTTTTTTTTTACACACGGCGGATTTTTCCCGCGATATCGTGTTTCGAAATTTCGCTCGATATAGATGCCCTCGAGCTTTTTCTCCGCGCGTTTTATTACGAAGTTTGCGTTTCATCGGATCATTGATGAATTTTAGCGCATGTGCATCGGCCGCGGTTTTATTTGCGCGCTTTCTGTCGAATGACAGCGTTTTGTGAAAAGTGCGAATTTTTTTACTTTTTCGAGAATTATTTTTCTTTTGAAGCAAATCGGTCTGAGTGCATATATAAATGATTCCGTCGTTTTAATATTTAAGTAATTTGTGTTTCAATGAATTGTATTTTGGTCGTTTATATTGTACAAAGTTGTGAATGGATATAATAACATGCAATTTGGATTATGTTTACACAATTTGTATAAAAAGAGTTTGCAATATTTTAAAAATAAACTATTTAAATGTATTAATGTAATATTTATTGAAATAAGTAAATAGCTTACTAGGTGAGGTCACGGACTCCGGATAACGGATTTTGCTCAAACTTTGTGGTATGTTTTTAGATGCTAAAATATGAAGAATGCTAGAATATTAGACCCTAACGCTTTGATAAATTGACAGGCTTTAACTTTATACTTATTTTGATGCATTTACGTTGCTTAACTTTAAACTTTTATAACTTTTGATATATTTAATATTTTTTAATTCTGAAAAAAGCAACGTAAAACTTGTATATTCTAGAATTCTTCACATTTTAGGATCTAAAAACATACCTTAAAGTTTGAGCAAAATTCGTGATTCAGAGTCCGTGACCTCTCCTAGTTATACATTGAAATAAGTAGATAGCTTAGGTTATTTAAAATTAAGTTAACAATCTAAGAAAGATATTTTACAATAATACTCTTATAGACCATTAAACTATTCCATGTTACATAACGTTTTGCTAAAAATTTATGAGTGTAAATATTATGTAATCATGCAGTTGCTCTGATTTTTACAAAAACAAAAGTGGCGCGCGAAGTGCGCTTAGAGATGACTGTAGTACAATAAAAAACCGTTTCTATGCTATGCTCATTAATAGTATTATTGACAAGACGCACAAGTACGCGACGAATCCATGTAAGACAAATCATTGTGACGAACGAGAGAGACATTATATACACCTCAACCCGCGTAATCGAACGATTGAAAAGAAAGATGACGAAATCACGCAATGCAAAAATAAAGAAATTAACAGGCACAAAGGATGAGTGAGAATGACATTATAGTGAGCGAGTGAAAGAGAGAGAGAGAGAGAGAGAGAGAGAGAGACACACAGTATGGCATGCATTGTGTATATGTGTACATGTGTATGTGTGTGTACACAACACGAGTGGGGCTTCGCGGGGCTTCCGACACGACAAACCAACGTCGATCGCCTTACCCGTCGATCGTTTTGCTCGCTGCTGAGGGAGAAAGATAAAGAGAAAGAGAGATAGAGAAAGGGAGAGAGGTAGAGAGAGAGAGAGAGAGAGAGAGAGAGAGACGAGAGAGGGTAAGTACCTTGCGCGGTCGCACTTACACTAATACCGAGCGTTGCCGTCTATATAGCGCCCTTGTCGATACGGCACATTACAGCCGGCGGCCGATTAACCTTCCTAAGGTGTCTCTCTCTCTCTCTCTCTCTCTCTCTCTCTCTCTCTCTCTCTCTCTCTTGCTTGCTCTCTCGATCTTCGGACTGTAGCACAAGAGGAGGAGAGTGAGAGAGAAAGAGATAGAGAGGTCTTTATCTTTTGTCGACGAGTGGGTGTGGTTGAGTTCGAGTGGTTGTGTATAAAGCGATATAAGGTTTATATAAGGCTTTTCGAAAGTTGACTTTCTGCGAGAATAGACCGTTTTGAAATTCAATTTGATAGATTAAACTGGAACTTTTTGAAAAATCTGTTAATTTGTAATCGATCAGTTTACAGCATAAATTGTCATTCGATAATTTAATATCTACTTATATGAAAAGAACTTTTACATTTAGTATCCATATTCATATATATTTGAAAAGAATAATTGCATTTTTAATAAAACTTTAATAGAAATATTTTTTTCAATTATGTAATCAAATTTTTAGAAGTTTTCGGTATGCAAAACTTTTAAAACATTCCTCAATGGAGAATGAAAATAATTGATTATTTAAGTTTATTTCAGAATCGTTGAAAAGCCATAAAATGGTCTATTGTTGACATAATTACTTTTTATCGATCTTTTTTAGTGCTTAACCTAGTTGCTAAAGTTGAAGTTAAGCTACTATTTGTGATGACACTTAAAACGCTAGTTATGTCAGTGGTTATGTCACCCACAATGCTATTAACCGATTTAAACTTTTTATAAATATTCAATATTTTCCTAAATACCGATTATTTTCGTAATAAACACTGTGTTGATTAAAAACATGAAAAATATTCCGTTGTACCAAGCAACACTAACGTCATTTAAACCAACGATATTTAACGAACTTTTAGAGAAATTGTTAGAAACAGTGTGTTTACTCGAACAATAACCACCAATTCACTTACTGTAAATCACCTAACAATCTCAGCAGTGAAACACCACGACGGCGATTAAAACGGTCGAGCCGGTTGCGCGATAAGTAGAGGTGTACAGTATATATACAGGTGCGCGCGCAGGCATTACGCGGAGCCGCGACTCGCTTCTCCCTCTTGCCAGGGAAGAGAGAGAGAGAGAGTGAACGCAAAGCGCTGCGGGGCTTCTGCATCAAACTAAGTCTTAATAGCGACTTGCTTCCGTTTTTCTCCGGCTTAAGCCTCCCCCCTCCTCCTCACTTCGCCTGTCTTTAACGACACGATAAATCGACTAATTTCACTTGCGAGCCGAGAAGGTAACTTTCTCTTTTCTTTTCGTGGGGTTGTCGTCGAACGTTGGTTGGTTAAGGGGTTCTGCTTCGATGCGATGTTCGATGAGCTGAATTATATTCTTTATTAGGTAAAAGAGATGTTAATTGAATTCATTGCTAGCAATCAAGCTTGCTTGTGTTTTATTAAACGTAAGGTTTAGGATAGCTGTTGGGGTAATGCTTGTAAGAGCTTTATTTAAGTATATTATTAATAAGAAGAGTCAATCGTAGTATTGACTAAATACAGCCAGAGCGTGATTTCCTAGGCTAAAAAACAAACTTGAAAAGAGAAGATGTTTTCGAAATATCTAGGCAAAATAAGTTCCAATAATAATTTTCTTCAATCAATAACAAAATGTGTTAAAATGATAACTAACATAGGGGCGATAAAGTAGGAAGATCATTCGAAGGTGCAACGATTATTTTGTAAGATTTTTTAACTATTATGTTGAACGCATTTTATAGTTCTACAACAATAGTCATAACACCTATATTGTTTGCAAGATTTCCACCATGTACACACACTAGTTTTCAAAATGATCACAAGCATCGTTCAATCGAACATGTCTAAATTCAATTGTTTCGCTGTAATGAGAAGGTCAATTCATCATTTTCGATCGGATTATTAGAGACGTATATTGTGGTATCAGCAGCAACGGACGTGCATCGGTGATTAGCAAATATAATTGTTAAGGGATACACAGTTGGTAAACTTAAGTAAAAATAAACGCAGCCACGTTAGTACAGTATAATGGAATGTTGACGTTTTTAAACTTATGAAACAGAAACACTTTATTCGTTACGTATTACAGTCGGAGCTTGCTTGTGCGCGTGCCCCCAGTGAAATCGCGTGCTTAGTCGCATGTGAGTCTTCTTGTGTTCCAATATTGGTTTCCCAATGCCTGCTCAAACATTAGATGTGTAACGATTGTTGAGGGAGCTTAGGTTTCTAAAGATTCACTTATTTTACTCGTGTTTTAACGCATTTTAGAATAATGTTAAATGGAGTTGTTAGTTTGAAAAATTCTTCTATTACATCTTTAAAAAAGATTTGCTATTGAAACAATTTCTATGCTTATTTTAATTCATCTTTCAATTTGTCTGGATCAGATTTGAATTGCATTTTATGCAAAAAAATATAAAAAATATACGAAAATAATAGTGAAAAAGATAGTTAGTATCTAGTAGAATACTTAGTTTTGGCATATTATTAATATTGTTTCTTCTCAGAATGCAATAATATTGCTATGCCAATGTAAGTGTTTAGCAATTATAATTAAAATTATTTAATATAACATCTTACGTTATATAGAAGTAATTAGATAAAATAATAAGAAGGAAAAATAAAAGATCTTCGGAAAAATTTTTTACGAGCCCTAGATAAAAACCGATAAGTATCGTTCAGGTGTGGCTATAATTTATTGTGGATAATCTAACGTGAATATAACTATACAGGTGGGGATCAGTACAATGAATACTCTAGCTCAATATTCGCTATCCACGGACGCTTTTCAGTATTTTTTTTATATCCACACAAATAATGTTTTTTCACGCGGAGTAAAACATCGCTTAAACGTAGTTTTATTTATTCTATTACGCCACAGCATTCGTTTATGTTTGATTTTAGTGGGAATTTGATTATTTGTTACAGTGTAGATTTTCGTTCAACGGTAGGTAAATATTTTAAAAAATGATAAATGACAAAATTTAAACAAAAATGTGTGATATTTTGCTGCTGGCAAATAAAGCGTTTTATTAGCGAGATTTTGTAGTTTATTTATATAAACTTCAATGTTCAGTTTATCACAATAGATAGAGTCCAAAAGTGAAATTGTAACTTCAATTATTTTAATTTTTAGTTATACATTTTTTTTGTTATTGAATTGTGGTTCTGTGTTTGAATTTTATTTGAACTTTTATTTAAAAGAAGTGAGAATTTTTTTGTAAATATTTTTTATAATATGAAATGTGTAATTTTTAACACTTTAAGCGCTGTACGAGTCAATATGGGTCATAAATTTCTTCCCTGTGATGCTGTACGATCCACATTGGGTCGTAATATTAATTTGATTCAAACTTGCTTTGCTTCAACCAAAAAACATTTTAGACATTTTTATCCGTATGCTCTTGTTGTATATACCCACAGGGGGTCGTACTTATTTTTCATGAAATTATGTAACTTAAGTTAAAAATAATAAAGTATTTCATATTAAAAATATACAATTTCAATATTTAAAAAAAATATACCGATTGGCATTTAAGTAAGAAAATGCTTGTACATTGTCAGCGCTTAAAGTGTTAATAATGATTACATTTCCTCCATGTTAAAACATTGTCATGGCGTGTAATAATACTCGGTTTATTAAAATCTAATTTCTAACAAATCCATTCTTGATTATTACATTTCGAATCTTCAATTCATCTAAAAAATAATAGGCTCGCTAGCGGAGGCCACGAGTTCTAACTACGAAAGCACGGGTTCTCCTCAAACTTTAGTTGTCAATCAAAAAGAAGATTCAATTAATAGACATTTTTTAACTTTTTTTTTAAAAACTCATTGAAAATATAGATATACTTTTAATGTAAATTATTTAATAACTACTTTTTCAAAATTTAGAAATTTTAAATCTGTCGTTTGTCATGGAAATTCAAAGTTGGACAACAAAAATATGTCCATACATCACAAACATATCCCAAAAAGCAAGATAGAGTAAAAATAAAAGACATTTCAACAATATTCTATAAGCGTTTAATGAAATTGACTAATCCCTCCATCGACTGATGCACTACGCAACTAAAAAAAAATTTTTGCATTGACATTGTAAAACTGACACTAGTCATTCATCAAGTATTTCCCAACGAACAACATTAGGCAAACATCGTTTTGTCAAAACCACAAAAAAGTTTAATCGCCATGGAACCTATGATAAACCTCCATTCGTGCTGTCAAATAAATAAAAAAAAAGTCCACCACGAACCTTCGAGCGATCCGCACGGCATTCGCCATAAAATTTTGCAGGTGCGTATTTGAAAATACTTCAAAACCCAATCATCGTGCTTTTATAATCACATAAAAATGAATCTGTTTCGTCTGTCGCCGTGGCACAGACTTGCAGGCCGCAATAAAACATTTGTCAATTCCCTTCACGCACTGTACAACATATACACCCACGTGCATGTGCACACGCATAGGGAAAGCGAATCAGGTTTCAAGTGCTTTTGCGAATTCGATGATTTTAAAGCTAGTCAGTCAGCCATAGCCAGAGCGCCGTTATTTTTCACCCTTCCCCCTCCGGTCCCGGGATTACAGTTCGCAGTCGTGCGATTGGATGGATACGTTTATTTTTGGGCGATCGTGAGAGAGAATTTTTTTTTATTCACGCGGGAGAGCCACCGCATCGATAGGATGACTCGTCAATTTTCCAAGCGACAGGGATTTTTACTCGATTTGTGTGTGCAGGTGTATGTGTGTACGTGTCTGGGTTTGCGGTAGGGCGTGCTATATATATATAAAGTTATGGATAAATTCGCGCGTCGAGAAATAAATGATGCAGTGGGTATGTATAACTGCGTGCGGATTTCGCACGGGTCAAACGACGCGCCGGTAGGCGCGGTAGTCGATCTATGGTTTTTTTTTCATGAATCGTTAAAAGTATAGTTGTGTTTCGTGAAATAATTGTCAGCGAGTATGACGATTTATACACGGTTGTTTGTGTTTGATTTCGACGGTTCGTTGACGTGCGCGATGAGTTTGGGGATTGGGTGAAGGTAAAAAAAAAATTGAAGGGTGCAATGAGCGCGCCGGAAGGATATAAATTAAAAATTGATGGGCAGTATATTCGTGGTTTGAAATTTTTAGTAAAAGCGTTAAAATGGTATTTGTTTAGAAAACAGATATATTTTTTTTTAAAGAAGAGTTTAATTTGGCATATCTCGTAAAGAATTTTTATGAAAGAGTATAAAAGATTAACAATAGCTACTGATGGGTATAAAAAATTATTAAATTTACTGGTATTACCCTTAGTATTCTTACTCCTACGCTAATTTTGTTAAAACTGTTATACTAAAAAACTGATTTTCAACAGAAATTGAAAAAGCTTTTTAAGTACTCAGTCGTCAAAAGTTAAAAACAGTTGGTTAACTTCTGCGTTAACGACCATTTTTTTTCAAATGAAATGACAATTACACGAACGTAGATGAACATCGAGGATGTATGTTGGTCAGTTACTAAGCGTCATTATGTATGTAAATGAGTATTTGAAGCGTACAAGGCACGAATATGTAAACGCGTGCGTATCATTTGCGACATTTTAGCGACGTAAAGTTGTTATCTCGTACACGCGCGTGTTTTACTCATCTGCAAAAGTGTTACGCTCTTCGAAGTTGATGAAATTAGATCAGATTAACGAGTTTTTGACTTTACGACCATTTCGAGGATACATAACGCGACTTTTATCACTTTTTTAGATCCTGGTCTTCTATTAAGTACTTTTTAATGAAAATTAAACACGCACTATAAGTTTATATTTAGAGTTGAAAACACGTATTTTTTCATAGGTTTGGCAAGCAATGAAATTTGAGTTATTTATGAAATACATAGAAAAAAATAAGTTTAAAAAGAATATTAATTTTTGTAAATAATTAAAAAAATTTTGATATCGACAAATAAAGTACTGTTTTCTTTATTGGATACTAAATCATTCTTTTATTATTGTTTAAATAAGCTTATATCGAGTGCCTCGAGTTATCACTGCAAATATAGGAGGCCACCGCTCTTACCCATGTTTGATCTGCACACAGATTACGGCTCTGGTATGTTTACCCATCACTTATAGAATCAATCTTATTCACACCAAACAATGACTTAAGAGATACTATATAACTTTTATTTAATCGAATTAGATTTATGTTTTGGTTTTATTAAATAACGATTTAAGTTAAAAGTGTATAATCTCCAAACTATTAGGTTCATTATAATATACATATACCAATAAAATTTTACAATTAGCGTGAGAAAAGTTAGAATCAGTAAAAAAACTATCCCTATATACAAATTCATTTTCAATTTTACAAAGGTATAAGAATGTTTAGATAATTTTGCATTTATCAAAGCATTACCTAGAAAATAAAGATATACAATTCTATTGAAAAGTATATTTAATATATTCATGAACTGAAGTATAAAGTTAGGAAAACGTCGACAATTTAATAATGTGCACTTGCGAACATGAGAAGAGAATATATTTTTATTTACTTCAGATTTGAAATTTGTTCGACAATTCAGTTGTGCGCTGTTTTTAAAGTTATTTTGCTCATAATAGTTTCGATGATTGATCCCAAAATAAATAACACTTATACCATGGAAATGTGTGCAACGTGTATAAAAGTAAACTCACCTCTTCGTGGAAATGAACCGGATGTAGGGCTGATCCGACTGAATGAACCAGTGGCGTCACTGGGCGACGGATGTTCGAGACCTTGGAGTCCGGGAGGTCGGTTCCAGGGGAAGGGCCAGGCCGCTGCGGCCGTTGGCAGCACACCCCGCATACCGTCGGCCGCCGCTGCAGCAGCAGCCTCAGCCATCTCGGCTGATTGTGCGGCTGCCGTTGACGCCGCTGCTGCTAGTCGCGAGTGATGCTGGTGCTGTTGGTGTTGCTGATGCAGGTGTTGAAGTGTCGAAGGGAAGAAGACGCTGCCGACGCCAATACCCACCGGGTAGCGGCTCGCTATCAGTGACGACATCAAGCCCAGCCTAATGGTGAGAGACAAAGTAGGTGAGTTGATGTCGGTTTGAAATGCGAAGATAATGGTTCTTTTATGCTAGAATTTATGGTATACTACGGTATACGTATTTTACGAATAGTTATAGGTATTGGATGTATAAAATCAAGTCAGAATGGTTCAGTGGTTATACGTGATTATGGGAGAATTACTACCACTTTTTTGTTGATGGTTTATTGTATAATTTGATTATAATTTACTAGGAGAGGGTCAGACCTTCGGATCACGGATTTTGCTCAAACTTTGAGATATGTTTTTGGATACCAAAATATGATGGAAGATGGAATATTAGACCCTAACGCTTCAATAAGCTCGAGTTACCGACATTTTTAGTTGCATTTTAAGGAAATATTGCAAAAATTGCTCGTTTTTATTTGTTTATTATTTAGTTTAGATAA
>JAWWEQ010000045.1:34731588-34776340 GCA_035583055.1 Torymus tubicola | reverse complement strand
TGTCTATTTTAATGTATTTTCATTGTTTAAATTTAAACTATCATAACTTTGGATAGATTCAATATTTTTCAATTCTGCAAAATGCAACTAAAAGTTGGCACTCTCTAGTTTTAATTTCATTGTTTACAATTGTATGTATGCTTTATCTAAACTAAACAATAAACAAATAAAAACGAGTGCAATTTTTGGAATATTTTCATTAAAATGCAACTAAAAATGTCGATAACTCGAGCTTATCGAATCGTTAGGGAGTAATGTTCCATCTGTCATCTTATTTTGGTATCCAAAAACATATCTCAAAGTTTGAGCAAAATCCGTAAGCCGGAGGTCTGACCTTCTCCTAGTTAGTAGAAATATCGCAACATTGGTCATACTATAAAAAGTTTATATTTATATAGGATGAGAAATTTTTTCAGGATTATATTTCGGACTTAACGTCGCAGTAATTTTAGTTGTTCCACGTTTTAAATATATAGCTTTTGAATTGTAAAGTATAATTAATACCGATGGAATTCAGAACGCACAAAAATGAAAAAATGTTATTTGAATAAAAGGTTTTTTCGAATATTGTGTGTCACGTTTTATGAAAATTGGTACGAGATCGGCGGAAATATTTTTGAGAAAGTACGGGGTGTCGGATTATTAATGCAGTCATGGTTATACGAGTTTTATTTATCATTTCAATTATTACTTATTTTTGTCTCATAGCATTATCAGAATGTTAAAAATTATATAGCATTTGCATTATTGAAAATTTGCATGCGATTGCCGATGATAACGATTTCACAATGCATTATTAATATTAAACGAAAATGTATTCTGCTCTTTTGACTTGGAAGAGCACATTTGTATTTCAATGTTTGAAAATATTCAGTTTTAATTAAATTTTAAACTTCTGTATGAGCGAATAATGTATTTGTAAACAATACGACGTTTTCGTATCAAATTTTCGATATTAATTAACTATGGAAATAAATGAAAACATTCATTTATGAAACGATGTTTATAGATTTTCACATTCTCTTTAGTAAATTTTCAATAACATTTTACATGTATGAAATGAATACAGTGCTCAAAATCACTGCTGAAATTTATTTAATTGTTTGCCTTCTCCTTATTTCACGACATTATCGACAGAAAATTTTTCAAATATTTCATTTAATTTAAAAACACATTCTTCGCGTGTAATACGTTATTTTTGCATTATTGTATTCTCTTCATTGGAAATTCATTATTGCGCTCAT
The DNA here is from genome assembly GCA_035583055.1 of Torymus tubicola. Taxonomy (NCBI): domain Eukaryota; kingdom Metazoa; phylum Arthropoda; class Insecta; order Hymenoptera; family Torymidae; genus Torymus; species Torymus tubicola. Next base: position 34,775,096 of record JAWWEQ010000045.1, on the reverse strand, counting down.
TTAATGTCACGTTTAATAATGATAGAGTAATTATATTACCTTTAACTATAATTAAACTTTTATAAATATTCTCGCTGTCTATCCAGCTCTCTAAATAAAGGAATATTTAAATGTGTTGAATTGAATGCAGTTAGCTTTTATAATGTCTTCCCGAACTTATTCCTCGCAATATTCATACAAGAATTATTTATATAGCTCTATTTTAATTTTAATTGTAAGCACAATTTCGAGTGAGTTGTTTTATATTCAAATGCTACCACTGTTTATATGTTTATTAAGCATATGTTTAAACAATTCTGAATAGTACTCTGATTTTTTATTGACTAAAAAATATACTATACTCAAAATTTTATCAAACTCTGATGAAAAGTTTAGAAATATATTAGTTCTTGCAGATAAAATAAAAACGTTGTACCAAAGGCACTTGAATCTTATGCATTTTTAAAAACATGAACAAGTTACAGTATGGAAATAATTAATTATTTATCATTATAGTGTGCTTCATCCCTGGATGAATTTCCTATCATTTACTTAGCGCTAGAAGCATCCCGATCCTGGCTGCTTATAGTATTAATCTATCGATTTTTCACTTCTACTAATACCGCAATCGAGGGTAAAGCAGTAGCTCAACTGCTCTTTCTCTTTGGACAATTAAAGGTGATGATTGCCTCGTGCGACTGCGCCTAACGAGAGCGTTGTTAGTATTATTCCGCTTTCTCTTTCTCTCTCTTCCCATCCCTATCTTTTTCTTCTTCTCTTTTCCTTTCTCTGTCCTCCCGGTGGGTCTCCACTCCACACCCTTAGGGGAGGACAGAGGCTTCGCGAAGCCATAGGACGTTCCTTGGCGCGAACGACCCCCTGTGAGACTCCGTATACCTTTTCTCCCGATGTCTCCTCTTTCTTTTCTCTGTCTCTTTCTTGGTCTTCTTTTTCTTCTTCGCCGTCGTCTTCTTCTACTTCTTTGTCTCTGCGCTTGTTCCGTTAATTCCGCCGTGAAACGCTTTGTCTTATCTTCGTGGTTAATGCGTCATTTCCTCGGGCGATTCCGGCCTGAGCATCCGACCACAGAAGTTAGCTTTTACATTGAGTTCTCCAAGTTTGGATTCTTTTGCTGAAGTGTGCGAATTATTCTTTACTCATTTTCTTTTGTCATTCCTTTCAATGAATCCGAGATAAATGGTAGATGACTTTTTATCATTCATGGATACATTTTCACGTCAATAACTTTTCGATGTAGAAAAACTATTGTTCAAAAATTCAAAAAATAGTAGCTTTGAAATAAATCTACAGAAGAAATATAAAATACTACAATCTAATCTGGTTGTCATTATGACAGTTTCATTCCTGCGACTTACAAACTTTTGTTAACGATCAAATATTTACTGTTGGATAAAAAGTCACCAATCCCTCAATGATACATTTTATACACATCTGAAAGCTAATCTTTAAGTCTCCTCACACATCCAGTCCATATAACCAAACCTTTTTCAATCCCTTACCTCCGACTATCTCAAGCATCACTTAGACAGTCAAACCCTCTCGCTCTCCAGCCTATAAAACCTCGATCGCCACGTGTGACACAGAAATTAGGAAAAGGTTTTTCTCTCGTCCTCCATCATTCTTTACTGCCTTCGTCCATCGACCACACGTGCGCAGTACACACTCCTCTTACACCATCCACTCTACTGATCCGAAAAGGAAGCAGAGGGGCGAGAAGAGGATAGTCAAAGAGAGACAGAGAGAGAGAGAGAGAGAGAGAGAAAGCTCGCGCACATCTAAGTACAAAGGAGGAAAGGGGCGCCACGTACGTATATTCACGTGTATAGGGCAGATGCCCCGCGAGAGATAAAAGAAATCCGAGGACCGCCTGTTTGTAAGCACGCGGCTTCCTGCAGGTATAAACAGCCGGCAAACAGCAAACAGCTCACGTTCTTTAAATACGTCCCACTAGCGCGTGCCTTTCCTCCTTTGCCAGCTTCCGATGGAGCTGCATATATATATACATATATATATAGATTCTCTATTGAAGTTTTCGCTCACGGTCGCTGTGAGAGGTGATTTCGGGTACTTCGATGGTTTCGGTATATAGTAAGGGTACTTCACAAAGCTGAAGGACTAAAGAGAAGTGGTATAAGGGAGTTGGAGGTGCGAGTAAGCATTGGCTAAGTGGTTACAGTAGTGACGATGCTTAAGATGATGAGAGTCATATGTCGAGTATTGGGATGTTAGTGTATTGGGATAGAATTTCGTTATTAAATGTGGATAAAAACAAATGATTCAAAGATTATAGACAAGAGGTATAGCTCTATGACAATCTAAGTGAATAATACATTTCATTTCAATAAATATTGGTTTTTTGTTGACCAAGTACCTCAATTTGTACGTTGTCGACGCTGAAGGCGTCCTTGTTAATTTTGCTAAACATAATCTCATTATGTTGCACACAATAGCTAGCAACTCCCGACAAAAGAAGGTACAAGCGATCGATTATCCCGCTCGGCTGATCATTAGCCTGCGGCCTGATTTGGAACTATCGATTCGATGCTCCTACACCGTTTTCTTGCGAGGCTATACATCCAACACCCTGCGCCAATTACTCACAAAGCAAAAAAAAAGAAAAGAAAATAGAAGACGAAAATGTCTTGTAGCCAATTAGACCAGTGTGTGCTATCCACCTATCCGCGCTCAAAAAGTGCAGTACGACTCCAATTTGCCCGGGTAGATCATAGAGCGAAAGTTTTTTTTTCACCTCCGTCGCTCGTCGTCGAAAGACGACCGCGGAAAGAAGCGAGAATAACCGGGGAACGAGAATCACGCCGAGAGAAAGATTTGAATTTCGTGGACAAGCTATATACCGTATGCGCGTACGCGTTCGTATACTAGTTTCTTTTACTTGCTAGCTCGGTCGCTCGGTTCTCTCTCTCTCTCTCTCCCCGATATCCTCTCTTCGCATTCGTTAACGAACACTGCCTGGCGCGCTTTCGAGGCAACTCGATACCTTTTGTTGTGCATCGTTACGTCGAGTATAGTTATAGCTTGCTTGCTCTCTCTCTCTCTCTCTCTCTCTTGCCGGCGGCGGCTGGCTCTGCGAAAGTGGTCGATTGCGCTCGGTGGTTTGCGCGCTCTGCGCGCCCGTGTATAATTGAAGCCTTAGGGCAAAGGAGAGGGAGAGAGAGAGAGAGAGTCAGCTACTTTCTGCGGAGAGAGGTGGGGAAGGGAGGAGGAAGGAGAAGAGGGTTGAAAATGGAAGACGCGAGAGCGAGGGCAAATTAGTCAGGCGGAGCGTAAACAATCTTGACGTCGCTTAAAGATTTTTTCGCTCGCCTGACGCTTGTCCGAGGGGCGCGATAGAGGTGAATCGTCGGTGCGAGCTCTCGAGCTTGTCTGCGTTTTCGGAAGTATAGTGGAAGAAGCGCCAGTATTGTAGTCGTTTAAGAAAAGATTGTAATATTTTTTTTCGACAGCGTAACAAAGGAAGTATGAAATGCTAAATTTGTGGTCGGTGCGGTTCCGAGAATAGTAATGTTTAGTGACATCGGGCATGGAAGTGCCATGACGTATTGTATCATGTGGTTCAAATTTTGTAGAATTTTAAATTTTATATGTTAACATGAATGTTGAAATCTTTTACAGTAAGAATATGAGGATAAAGAAAAATAGAACCAATGAGTCAGAACCAGATTCAAGAAGCAAGGAAGCGAATCTACGACTAGTTTCACATAAAAGTCAAATAGTATTGAAAACTTTTATATAGTAGAAACTAGAAACTGAATGTTAATAAGAAGAAACAACGGACAAGGAAGTATACCATAAAATGATTATCAAACAATAATTTAATACAGTTTAATTTCAACTACGATCAATTTAAAGTACACCGTTATCGATGAATAAAAGTAATGTATACAAAGATGAGCCTATTTTGCAGTTACTTATTATAAATTTATGGCAAATCATAAATATTTAACGAATATACCACATTCACGGTTTATTTACACACTCGCCTTATTTTCTTCGGCACAAATTGCCTTTTATTCTCAACCGGCGCTTTGTTACTAGGATAAAGAACTCGTTATAAAATAAGGCGAGCACGATACGTCGGCCGGTCGATGGGCCGGAAAGATGATTATTATGTCGTCGACATGTGTCAGCCCTTTTAGAGTGTCATTGCGATGACCCAACAATAAGTTATTGCCTTATTGGCTTTCATATACCGAGCGCGCGCTCGTAGCAAATCCGCTGATTGGCTTCACCGGCTAACTATACCAGCAGCTGAGCGCCGGATTACTTGCTCGCGTGCACTTTCTTGCTGATGCTACAGTGCAGCTTTATGCCTTTAATTTAGCTCGCGGTCGCGCGGAGGAAAAAATTTACGTCTCTTTATATACAAAAAATTATGCGGGTATATTTTTGGTTTTAGCTTTCTTTTCGAGCATTATCTGGTTACTCGTAAGTGTTTCGCAAAAGAAAACTTGAGAATAAAAGGTATTAGCAAGATACTTGCGCGTACTTATAGCGGTATATAAATCAATCATTTTCATGCAATTTCGTGCGTTCAAAAAATACTTCGCTTTATAAAATTAATGCGTAAAAGATCGCAAGATCATGCGTTTGAAGCCATCGCACCGTGTATCGCTGTAGTCAGTAAAATTTACTTGGCTAAAAAAATAATTTCCAATAAATTTCACCTTCAATCACGAGCAAACGGATCTGCTAATATCAGCAGGTCCCCCAGTGTGTCTTATTTGACGCGCAGAGACGAGCTCGCAATAATTCACCTTCTCCCATCCCATTAATAATAATTACACATTTTCTGAAATCTCTGTAATCCGAGCCTCGCTCGCCAGCGCGCGAACAATAGAAAATTTTTCCCTCAACTCAACGCGCTTACAGCAAAGATACATCGCGCGCGCTTACAATTTCAATATCGCCCTCACTCGCTCGGCTCTTCTCTTCATCTCGGAACAGCAGCAGCAGCAGCAGTAGCAGCTCTCAAACGAGCGATAGCATACAACGGGCGCTTTATCGTGCAGCTTCCTTTGAAAGCCGCGCGGCAGCGATACGAGCCTAATTAACGAATCATTCATCGTCGGGGCTGTAATTATCGAGAGGCACCGCACTGCATACCCTCCTTCTCGTTCTCTCACGCGACGCGACGCCATTGCGCAGGCGCTACCGTACGGTGCGCCCCCTTTTTTAGGCCAGCGGGGAGAAGGTGGAGGAGGGTTGGAGGGGGAGGGAGGACGCGTGAGAGAGGGAGAGAGAGAGAAGAAAATCGACGGCGGCGCGACGCGCACGCTGATGTTTCGGATTACACCGGCGGCAGCGAGCCGCGCGTGTTTCTCTCTTTCTTCTTGCGTTGAGGCAAGGGTTGTTAATTACGCGAGGAGGGTGGGATCTTTTTTTTTTTTAATGACAAGACTTACGCGTGTTTCGTATTGGTCGAGGGCTCGCGTACACGAGACGTGCAAGGGACTTATTATAATAATTTCGCGAGGGTAACGAGAGCTGCTGATGCCGCTCGCGTAGAAATTATTGTGATAGATTTGTAAAGAGATTGTTGTAAAGGCTACGCGCGTGTAGGGAATGTTATTAAGCTGGAGTTTCTTTTGTCATAAACATGATATTGAAATATATTGAGAACAATTGATGAGGGGCTCGACATACGTTTTTCACGGTACTCGCTATGTTTTTTGTCAGTCTTATAACGCGTTATAATTAAAAGAATTTTCGTAATTTCGTTCGCGGTTGTTGTATATCCAGTTTATGTTCAATATTTTTTTTATTCTTTATTTTAATATACTAGTATCATATATGCGTATATTTATGTTTCCAGCAGTTATTTTAATTAGAAGATTTTTCAGGCTATATAATTTGTGGTAGACTTGCATGCCGTGTTCCGGACAATGAAAGTTGTGTTCTTTTTTAGATTTATAAAGTTATTTTTAAGAATATCATGTGCCATAGATAATTTTTTCAAGCTAAATAAAAAGATATTTTTGTAATGATGAATTTATGAAATTTTTTTAACGAAAGCATTTTATTGGCAGAAGTTCACGAAAATATTTTTTTCCTACCACATCCACTTTCTAGTTACTTTGGCCGAATGCCCAAAAGCTTGCTAAGAATCGTAAAAAGATCTCTTCATAAATGGAAGAAAAATAGTCTACTCCCATAGCGAAGTAAACCCGAACTTTAAAATATCCGGTAAAAAAAAATCTTTGAACTCGAAAACGATTTCGCACGCAACTAAAAGACAAAATCCCCGTGAAGATTCTCCGTAAAGATGACGGCGAAAATCGCGTGGGCAGAGAAACCCGAGCGAAGCCGAAAAACATCTCGAATTTCAACACCTTGCCGCGTACGCTACTCTCTCCCTCTGTCGTTTTCACGAAAAGCATCATCCTCAAGATAAAACAAGGAATCCATCTTTCTACCTCCCCTCGGATAAGAGAATCCGAGAAGGCCTATCTATATACCTCTCATGCGATTTCTGCTTACGCGTTACGAGGTCCCCGGAAGGAAAAGCGTTTTTCCCTGTTATATACGCACAGCAATAGCCCCGCACGGGGACGTTAAGTGCCCTGGAGAAGAAATGATCCGTTAAGGGATTTGCGTGAGCGCGCGCGCAAGAGAGAAAGAGAAAGAGAGAGGGAGAATTAGAAGGTGCGCGTCGACGGCTGCTCTTTATCTGTCTCACCGCAAGCGTGAAGAGAGAGAAAAAGAGAGAGAGGCTCGCTCTTGCGAGCTGTTACGAAAATCCAAGCCGGCGCGAGATCAATTATTCCAATCGGCCGTGAAAAATTGCGCCCGCCTCATTATGCATTATCGGCTTAGGATTAGGGACCCCGACACTTGCGCGAGCTCATATACCTGGGAAGGACACCGACGTGCGTCCATTGTCGAGAGGGACAATGAGGTGAATGGCGCCCGGTCTCTTGAGTGGACGCGCGGTTTTTGCGACTAGAGTGAGTGAGAGAGAAGCCTGGAGAGCGGCTCTGTTGTGTATGCAGGAAGTTTATCGAAAATACGCGCTCGTGAGTGAGTAATTCGCTTTTCGGTTTGTGTAACTTTTATTGTGCGAGATTCGAAAATAAGCTTTAGTTGCCCTGCGACCTCTTAAGGTAAATATATTGCGCGAACTTTTGTAAATAAGGACGTTCTGCTTCCTTTTTAAAAAGTAGTTGAATGGGGAAACGTATTATACGGTAAGGTGCTTGAAAAGTACTTCTTGGAATGAATAGCAGAGATCGGAATATTAGAGAGCTTATGGGAATCAACATCATGAAATTATGATAAATAGAATGTAAAAAGGAAGGTCTCTAGTTTACTGTAGGTAGATTTCAAAGAGAAATTCGATAACATTTTTCTATTCGTAAATGAAAAGATATATTTTGATAAGTTTTGATAGCTACGATCAATTTCATAATGGGTTGCATAAAAGAAAAGAATTTATTTTTCACAAAGTACTCTTCCAAAAAGAAGCTGTCTAAATAACATCTACGTTTTTTATGCTCGCAAAAACTTTCACCACGAAAGTATCTCTTGAATTCTAAAATGCTTCATCTTTTCTTCCATCCCCTTTGCTCGATCACTCCCGAAACATCACGATCGAACTTCGGCAAACGGCTCCCGACGGATCAGCTCTTTGCTTCTCTCTCTCTTTGCTATTAAAAATCGAGCGACCCCGTCGATTTGTAATTCAGAGGCTCCTCTTCCCCTCTCCACGTTGCGTCTATATACGTTCCCGGATATAATACACGCGGCCCTTTCATCGCCTCGACTATATAAGATCCCGGCGACCTGAATAATGAATGGGGACCGAGGCACAACTTCTGCGTGCCTCCTTCGCGCGCAGTGCTTCGGTTCGCTGCAGTTCACGACGCGACTCGTATAGCAGCGTATTCCCCGCGGGAATCCCCAGGCTCGATCGATCCATTATGCACGTCTTGGCTAATTGATTCGCGCTGCGCTTCGGCTACGCGCACAGGCTGTAGTAGCATCAGCGAGCTCTTAGAAGAGAGACTTGAGTTTTAGAGAGCAAGCGCGAGCTATAGTTTAAGCGGCTGCAGGTTTAAGTGACGGCGATTACGTGCGAGAAGAGAGAAAGAGAGAAAGAGGAGAGTGCTGTCTGTTTAACTGGAGAATGTTGGTATGAGGGTGGACAGAAATTTTAAGTGCTGGATTTGTGATTTATATTACTTGTAAAGAGGGGGGTTGAGGAGAGTTTTGGTTGGTTGTAAAATTCACCGACTGGGCGCCAAAGGAGGAAAAGAATTTTCTCAGGTTCCATTTTCTCTTTCAACGTTCATAAGTTTATTAGTTGAGTAAGAATATAATTGTAAACAATAGTATAGCAGATATGAACAATTATTTTAGCTTCATAATAGAACATTACTGCTTTAAGACAAAGTGTTAAAATCAATTTCACTTTTGTCACTAATAAAAGCGCTCATTAAGATGGTTCAAATCAATAATATTTTCTATAATGCTTGCCATTGCACGGATTGGGCTATAATTTAAAAAATTCATGTCTAAATCTTTTCAAGGTCAATTTTTAACATGATAGTTTAAAAACATTTTGCTTCAAACGATAGTTAACTATGGGCACGGCCACAAGTTGTTCCTCTGGACCAGATCATGATTGTTAAATGTGATTTCTTAATTAGAATTGCACAATGCAAATAATTTGGTTTCATTTTCAAGCATACTATTTTTCATGTTTATTCTACAAATTACAATTCTATCACTTGAAAATATCTTAACACCTTAAAACAGATTGCATTCATCGGTCTCTCTGAAACCCTCAACGCACCCATCATCATCATCATCCAATCCATCCCATTAACAACTCCGCAGCTTTGAACCTAACGAGTCGAACTCCCTTATACATACATATAGACTCTCTCTCTATATCCACTCCTTATCGCTTCATCGCCGATGACGGCAATCGGGGACCTGTGCGCATAGCAGCGGCGGACTTAATCAAATGGCAAGCGGCTGGAAAACAGGCAATTCGAGGCGTAGGGGCGTGACGCACGCACGCGCCCCGGCAAATCTGATAAAATCATCTCGAGCTCCCCCTCCACTGGCGGCTGCTCTTGCCACCCCGGGAGAGAGAGAGAAAGAGAGAGAGAGAGAGTAGAGCTCTTTTTTCGGCTCTTAGCGTCTCGTTTTTCGTGCGCCCGGTGTCAGCTCGAGTGGATTTTCAAGGATCAGCCGTAGTGGATGGATCGTGGTATATAGCAGCAGAGCTGTGGCCTCTCTGCGATGTTTTGCTCCCCGGGTAATAAGGTTTAGTATTTTAAGAATGTCGTGAGACAGCTCCTGGAAGATTGTACATTCTTGTGTATGTTTCAGATTAAGATTGCTGCGATAGCACGAAAGATTGTTAAAAATGCAATGCCTCTTTCAAGCGGTCATTAGGTATATACGAAATACCTGATTATACAGATTTTAAGTTTAAACAACGCGTATCGCACTTATATCAATTTGGTTGCATTACCCGATAATAAACGGCATTACTCCAAAAATCACGCATAAAGCAAACCCTGTCAAAGTAACAAAACCCTATAACATCATCATTCCCCTCAAAAATCCCATCGGCGCCCAATATTCTCCCTGAAGCGATAATCTCTCGCACGCATCTCCCATCACTTTTCTCCCTCTCTGTCTCTTGCCACCCGCCGGCGCATTTGCGCGCACATTCGATACCCGCTCGAGAGTATTATCACTGGCAACGTCGGGGGCGGCGAAGTGCGTACACACATAAGAGAGCACACGTTGCTGCTGCTGCGCCTGTTGCCACGGCCGTTATTAAATGAGACAGCCTAATAGGCCCATTACCCCGTCGGCGTCCCGGTCCATTCCCACATATATATACATACACATACAGAGCGTAATCTGCTCTCTCTCTCCCGGTCTGCCTGACACGCGCCCTTCGGATGTGTATGTACACGCATACGCGTGGGCGCGGGCGCCGCGACGATTTTATTATCGGCGGTTCGATGATGGGAGCTAACAAGTTGCCGGCGAGAGTGGTTTTGGGTTGAGATTTTCTTTTTCCGAGGGTAGGGGAAATGAAGTTGTGTATTCTTGGTAAAAGGTGTATATATATAGTTTAATGTGATTATGGTACTCCGATGAAATGTGGTATTTTGATACTGTTTGTTGGCTGCCGGGTACTATTGATAGAGATTCATTAAATAATAACCGACCGCATGTTTGAACGGTATATGGTATTAATTAGCGTTGCCATTTGTAACGTAAACGAGTTTCCAAATACAATTACTGACAAATCGTTAGTCGCGGTGATTGATGATATCGATGAATGATTTGCAATTCTACTGCTAGATGTCGTATTTAATAAAAAATGAAATGTATATGAAATACGATAGATCGTTTCGTTCAAGAAAAAGTATGTGTATGTAGTGATGAGTAAGACTATAAAAATTGATATTAAAATATTAAAACGTAAAAATTGAATTGATATTCTTTAATTATTGTAAAATAAATTGCTAAGTCGATATCTGTAGGAATAACGGAACCAGAGCTCACTTTAACGAACTATTAAAATATGCATGTTATCAATATGTTATTTCGACCTGTTTTTATTTTAGAATTCAGTTAATTCAATTGGGATGTATTGTTGCCTCTCCATGCTGGAAAGTTTATTTATATCATACACGTTTGTACGTGTCAATGAATGTTGGGCGCTTTATTCAATAGAATTAGATTGGAATTGATCCGATGAAATTTGAAGCGTTACAAGTTCAGCAAGTTATTTTTTTTTATTTATAGAGATACAATGTCTGAATGTAGAACAATCTTAATCTGATTATTAGCTAGCGATTTGGATTATTCTAATGAACTTCGGGCTTGACGCGGTAGCGATTAGGATGACGCAAACGTTTATTTATATAACTGTAGATTCAGGTATCATATGACTGTTTATTTTTTGGAAGATCTTTAAATAAATTTATTGATACTTTTTTTACTTAGCTGTAAATAAAAACTATTCTAGAATTTCTGTTCCTTGCAAAAAAAAACCTGGCAGTGTAACTTAATCTCTATTTTTATTTAAACTTCTTTGGGGTTAGTTTACAAGATATCATTATTTTCTACTCAAATTTTTAGAATCCAATTAAATTTTCTAAAATTAGAAGAAAATAGATATTGTACTATTATGTTGTACGAATTGCGGGCAAAGAAGCGAGCGAATAAAGCGAGTCGGAAAAAGTAGGACTAATTTCAAGCAACCAAGGCACTGTAAACCGACGAAAAATTAATCTTCGTCCCGCAACAATGCGCTAAAACTCTTGATTCAGCCAATAAAAGGCCGTTCGGAAACCCAGTGTGCCTCGGGGCCGAATCCCCGGGAGAATAATCGCAATTTTCTTCTTTCGACCTCTCTCTCTCTCTCTCCCTGCATAGGGCACTCGTTAAAAAAGCCATCGCTCTCTCCTATCCCCGTGCACACACACATGCCACATAATAATGGAAGACGACACTTACACAGAGGATATCGATCAAAATGCAGGGACGAATACGCTGGGGAAGCCTCAGCACACGCGCACACACGCTAATTTCCATAGATAAAATCTGATTCGGCGTTGCGTTCGCCTCTCGCACGGTGCGCACTTTCATTTGCCTGGTTGATCTGGATGATTTAATCGAGCTTCCATCATTCGCGCGCGCGTAGCCGCGTGTGTAAACCCGTAATTACGGCTCTATTTAGCGCCACTCGCTCGCGAACCCGCTCATTAAGATCCATTTGACTCTTGATGTGATTAAAATTACATGAAAGTAATAATGTTTGCCATGAGCGCTCGGAATGAAATAATTGCCGCGCGTCCATGGGCAGCGCTAATGTTTGCGCCGATATACAGCGCGACGGTTTGTTGTGCTGTGTTTGACGGATGGATATAATGCGCGAAGGGTTAAATGGCAGTTTTTAGGAGTGACGCGCGCGAGCGTTAATGAGTCGAATAAAGTAATTGGTTTAGGGATTTGAAGTGCGACTATCATGGCACTAGGGTATATACCTGTGTTTAATTTTTTATTTTTTTAGTATGTTTTACCAGTTTTTAATTTTTTATTTTAGTTAGTATAATGTTTTACCAGTTTTTAATTCGAGTTTGTTTTACGGTAAACAATAGTGACGAAAAATAAACGTTGTGTGTGAAATCAGAATTAAAAGGTCGAATAAATATATGTGAAACAATATATTTTTCGAAGATTATTTTTGATAAAAGCTGGAGCATAAATACGTCGATGAAACGTTGATATAATTTTTGTCTGATTAATCATTGACATGACTCTTTTGAAGCCCCAAAAATGATACTCTTGTCATTCAATAATTGTAGTGAAAATCGCGAACTAATTAGTTTTTTTACTTTTTATTCTCAGAGTGGCTTGATTTGTTTACAGTTGCCAAATAAAATTAATTCGAATAATTTTTTTTTTAACAGCAATTGAAATTCATTGCATTGTTTATTCATTTGGATACGACTTGATATAATTGCCAACTGGGCTTTAAAAATCTTTTGAAAAAGCTGATGCGCGCTACTAATAAAACACTTCCAATCAAGTTGAAACCTTTGTTATTGCTCGCAAAATTTGCCGTAATTGCGTTGCCAATTGAAACTGTTAATTTTAATAGCAAATAAACATAATAGAACCAATTTCTTTTTACTTCGTATTGCAATGGGTAAACATTAAAATGCTTTTACATGGATAAAGACTTATATCATTTTCTATTAATTTTGCACGATATTATCATGAATTTTCATGCAATTGTCACTGGCTTTTGTTTATTATGAAAAAAAATGACTGAATTACTGATGAATAATTGAATGGTAAATGAAATATGTATTTTATTAATTAGAAATTACAAAGTTGAATGAGATAATATTTATTTTCAAACAATGAAGAGCAACTGTAGTACAAGTGCATTAGCATAACGAATACGTTTGATAAATATAATGCATTTGATGCACGGAATAAAAACTATTAATTAATCCAAAGTCTAGAAAATTAATATCACAAATGTAGCTTATCTCACTTGCTCAAGGTCTGTCGATTCAATCTTATTTGCAAACCATATCATATGCGTATTACTTTTAGATAGATAATATAATATAAAATATAAAAATGTGATGTTGATATAAAGCTACGGTTTACCACAAAACGTTGTTACAAGGACAATAGTGACGAATAATTCTTTCAACTTTAATATTTATGAAACAGATGTACTTTCAACAGATGTAATTATTTGGCCAATCGATATAATTTGAAGAGAAAGACCGAGAGAATCTTAATAATACATAGAAATTTATTCAGAATTCGGAAATATGGAACGCCAAGTATCGATAAATCGCAACCACACATCTCAGAAATACCAATTACGTCGAACCCACTCGGCTCAAAGGCTTCTCCTTATACCGCAACGTCAAACGGCTCGCATACATAACGGCGCTCTCACACGCTCTCGCGGAAGAATCATCCGTCGATGCTCAAAAAGAAAAAGCCGTCTCTCTTTCTCGCGCACCTCTTGCGAAACCTACCTCCTCTCTCTCTCTCTCTCTCTCTCTCTCTTCCACCCACACATATACACACATAACAAGCGGAAAGGATGCGCTTGGCTCTCTCATTCAGCGGGATATTGTGGTTCGTGTTTGCCGAGAGTAGCGCTCGCGCGCGCGTTCCCTTTCGGCTTTTCAAAGGGGCCAAAGTCGAATAGACGGCGCGCTTCGTCTCTCCCTCCAAAGGCAGCCAGAGCGTCCATCGACAAAAGTTTTTGATCAATACGCGCTATACGGTGCCGACATATACATACGCGGTGGCAGCAGTAGTAGCAGCAACAGCAGCAACAGCAGCCAATGTGCCTTCTGCAGATTAGTACGACTTTTGCCGGCCGCGCGCTCTCGCTCGCTCGCTCACTTTTTATTCATGGAAAATTGAACTCGCCAGGGTCCCGCCGACTCAAAGGAGCTAAGGACGTATAACCCATGTGTGTAGGGTTATTAATATCGGCGGTCTGAATGTGGAGACGAGGATGGTCGATTTTTGGGACGAGAGGAGGATGTACCAGATGAGGTGGTGGTGTCTGGAATCGGTTCACGGGGAGATGGGTTTAATTATTTTCAGGAGAAGAGATAGTGTTGATGGTGGTTGAATGGTAACACCTCGGGGCTTTTGTTAGTTCGAATGTTTTCCCGAAACAGGAAGATACGTTTTTTCTCTCTTAAATAAATTAGAGAAAATATAGAGAAAATTGGTTTAACGATTGTGCTTATGATTTTATACATTTTCAAGTTCAGACAGTTAAAATAGCTTTAATTGAAAATAATGGTGATAATTTTGAAAACAAAAATATAAATGAAGTTATTTCAAAACTTGATTTATCTTGTTACAAAATACTCGTCAATGTAGCTTTGAGATTGAGAGAAATTCATTTAAATTCAATTAAAACTGTTAACAATGACGTATTCTGTTGAAATTCGTGAAACATTAATTAAGTATTTGAGCCTTTTGTTTTATTAATTTGATTTACTTTCGAACAATGAAAGTTGGCTCTTTTACGAATAAAGTGTTCTGGAATTATTTAAATTTGGGATTTATTGTATATAATAATTAACTGTAAATCGCTGCAGAATGAACGAACAATCGAAGCGACAGCTGTATTGACGTGAGCCACATAAATATATGCGATAAAAATATAAGAATTCTTAGCTAATATTAATGATTATAATACCCAAAAAGTATGTATTATTTATTGTAATACAGAGTAAGTTGATTTGTGATATTTGTAAGAAAAATAAAAAATACTGTATACCGTCAGCGCGCGACGGACGTCGTGCCAATCTAAGCCATGAATACTAGATCTAGTTTTTATTTTGATAATTAAATTGTTATTTTATAACGCGACTATGGATTTAATACAAGAAAAAGGTATGCTTATTTCATTCCACTATGTAGAAGTAATAGTATAATGGTTCCGAGAAAACAACAAACCAGGCAAACGGCCGGGGTAGCATCAATTATGTAAAAGTCAGTTTATCAAATATTTCCACAAAAATTTTTTCTCCATCAACAAAACAACAATAGCTTGTCAAATGTTTGATGGGAGGCTCTGCTAGTAAACAAGATCATCCTAAAAATTTGATATTTTTCAATACAATCCGTTTTATATGAATATTAACGTTACCCGTAACGAAATATAAACGATGTTCTTCCATTCCGTGCCCATAAACAATTCAAAATCAAGAACCGATCTAAAACTATACTCAGCCAGCAATATACATAATTATTCACTCGATTTTAATCAATCCTCAACATTTAACATTTCTACCACCTACTTCCGCGACCTAACAGCTTAAAATTCTTCACTAACCTGGAAAGCATGGTGAGATCAGCAGAGGCCTGGTGTCCAATCAATCCCCCAGCTGCTACAGCCGCTGCTTCACTACTAGCGAAGCTCGCCGCGGTCAACGGACTGGTAGCGTTGCTACCACCGCTGGTCTGAAGTCCCGGACCTCCGTCGCTAGCCGTCGTTGCAGCTGCTGACGTAGCCGTTGTCTTCGTACTATTCCCCAGCAACCTCGGACTACCACAACCATGTCTATTATTGGCAAGCGGCGGCGACGCGCGTCCGGCGGAAGCTGAATCCGACGGCGGCGATTCGGTGCGTCCGAGGATGCTGGAGATGCTAAACGACGTGTACTGAGGATTACATGCTGGTCGTAACGTCGCCTTACCACCTACGACGTCGAAGCCGAAAGGATTGGTCGAAGCTAAACAGCCGGACTTGCCGTTCTTGCCGTCCTGAAGGAGCATGTCGCCCGGTGTTGTTGGGCTGCCCCGCGATGTCTCCAAGTCGAGATCCTCTTCCGACACCACCGACACCTCGATCTCCGTTTCGCCGGACATCGCGGGTGACGACGGCGACGGGGGACTCGTGGCTACTGCGGGCTTTATGGTTATTAAGCGGATGGAAATTTTGCCGATTGATAATCACGTCGGCAATGATGCTGGGACATGCTCGGTGTGACTTCGCTTGTTGAGATGCTTGCTTGTGGTACACTACGGAATTAGGTTTCTTTCTTTTTTAGTGGGTTTTGATGCCGGAGGATAAAGTTTTAATTTTACCACAGGTAATGCCGGTAACGATTAATAATTTAACGAGGTTTTATCACATTTTCGCAAATTGCTGAGCACGTGCAACGTTCCGAGTCAACATCATCTGAGGTTTGACTTTCTTCGAAACCTTTTCAAATCGTAATTTCTAGTTCGCATGTTTCGGTAATATGTTCACTGTTGAGATTGTCACAAGGTCCTATTGTATGCACTATTTCTTATCATCGCGGGTAAGGACTCTTCTAACTACTCTAATTGTCATGCGACAATCTTCACTTTATCTATGCATAATTCACCTCGAAAACAGTACGTTATTGCACACAATTTCGATCCTCAAATATCACTGAAGTATACAAAAAAATATTCGGAGACCCCCAGTGTCATTTGTCACCGATGCAAAACTGTCAAGCGGCGTACTCTTATCTTTCACTCGTCGACGAAAAATCCATCGTCTCCAGCACGTTCAAAGT
The DNA here is from genome assembly GCA_035583055.1 of Torymus tubicola. Classification (NCBI taxonomy): domain Eukaryota; kingdom Metazoa; phylum Arthropoda; class Insecta; order Hymenoptera; family Torymidae; genus Torymus; species Torymus tubicola. The sequence continues at coordinate 34,758,492 of JAWWEQ010000045.1, read as the reverse complement.
CTCGCCGGTCAATTCACTACGAAGCATCACGACCACGGCACCATGTCACTTTTTCTCAACTACGTCCAGCACCACCGCTTTGACAGACCACCGCGCGCGTTTATAACCTCTGTTTGTCGAGCAATAGTATAGCAGCAACAGCAGCAGCAGCAGTCTCTCGCTCGAGAACGCGCGCACGCAAGTGGGCCGGCGGCAGCGCGCTCCGGAAAAACGCCACTCCAGAGTCGAGAGTGAGTGAGAGAGAGAGAGAAAGAGAGGCGAAAGCTCTCTCACAGGTATATAGCGGGCGAGCGGCTCGTTTACACTGCGCGAGTGACAGACTGCTGATCGGCGTCGCGAAAACCGCACGCGCGCGCACACACACATAGATAGAAGCGAGAGAGAGAGAGCGTAAAACACTGTGTACACGCGGTGTCAAATCGCGGAGCGCGTGCGTGTGGAGGGTAGAAAGAGAGAGAGCGAGAGAGGGGGAGAAGGGAGAACCGAGGGGGATGATAGTAGCACGGGTAAGAGGGGAGGGGTGTAAGTGCGCCGGCTTGATCTGCTGGTTAGTTGAGAGGACGGGTGGCGGCGGCGGAGAGCGAGCGAGAGAGAGAGAGAGAGAGATAAGTGTGTAGCGCTCGCGCACATATACACTTTTGTACACGCGCTCGTGTGTGCGTGTGTATATGTATAGAGGGAGAGAGAGAGAAGTGTCTACCACCGCCGCCGCCGAGGGTTGATAGCTTTTTCGCGCGCGCGAGCGGGGATGGCGGAGTAAGAGTAGAGCGGGAAATTTACCGTGTCTCGGTGAGAGCGGTGGGCGTGGCCGTGACGCGCTGATTGGTCACAGCCAGGGGCTGCGCGCCCCATCGATCCCCGCTCTCAACCAATCGCTACCCTCGTCGTAGGGGTTGGTCGATGGGTAGAGTAGGGGTAGAGCTGTTCTCGCTCTCTCCCTCTCGGTGTGGCGGTGGTGGTGTCGCGCCGCAGCGTGTTACTTATCCATTATAACACTCCAAGATCTTGATTTAAGCCTGCAGCGAGCGAGCGAGCGAGCTTTTAACCAATTAGCCTTTATAGCCCGCGCGCGTTCACTCGCTCGCTATACTACTACTGCTGCTGCTGCTGTTGCTACTACCCCCCTTCCTACTGGTGCGGTATGGCTGCCGTCGCGTCTTCGCTGAAGGGGTGGAGGAGGGGGAGGAGGAGGGGGCATATATATTGGCAATTGCGAGAGAGAGGGAGTGTATTGCGTGTACAAAGTTTGTCGTCGCGCGAGAGCGAGTCTCTCCTTTTAGAATTCGCCGCGGGGGGTGGAGCTCGCTCGCTCACTCGTTCTCTGTCGACTCATTTTGAATCGCGCGCGTGTATAAAGGAAGAGAAAGAGAGAGAGGGATATACATAGAGCGCCAAGAGCTAATCTCGCTGTTGAGACGTTTTTTTTTATTTTTCCTTTGATTCCAGCGCGTACGCGTGTGTGTATGGGGGAAGGTTCGTTTCGAAAAATTCGTTTAGGTTTTGCTTTTGTGACGGAAATAGCGTTGGGAGGAGCGGAAGGGAGAGGTTGGTTTAATGGAGCGCGGGAAATTATTTTAAGGAGGGTGTTGCCGAGATTTCAATAGGGGGTTGATTTTAACAAGGTTGCGAGGAAAATGGTTCTAGGTGGTTGGAAGGAGAAGGATTTGTTTAATTATATTGGCTGATGCCTGTCTATACGTTATACTTTTTCAATAAATTGGTTTTGCATTGGAGGTTTATTTGTATTCTTGGCTTAGATAAATTTGAAACGAGATATTCTGTGCAATTTTAGGAGAATATTTATACAGTGTTTCAAAACCATTAAAACAAAAATAGCTCATATTTTATTTACTTGCGTAACTTTTAATTGTCATAGAGTTTTTCCACTCGTATATGAAAAAGATGTCGAAATTTATTATAGCAAATAAAATACGGCACAATAGGATCGAGTTCAAATGACTTTTCGTACAATTGCTGCAAACTTTTTTTTTCATCCCCCAACGCAATTTAATGTATAAAAGTTCAGTTTACGCCGAAACGCTTTTGAGTACAACTCTTTCACAAGCATTTCTTTAGAGCCTCGCGAACAAAAAGAGCATAACTTGACGCGCAGAATCAAACTCTAAAACACAGTAATTACGTAAAGCGTTCGCCTCATTTACAATTCACTGCGCCTGCTGCATCGGATGTCATTAGTGACTCTAACGAACGTCGCATTCTCCCCTAAACTCGCCGTATACAATTCGAGCGTTGCAAACACGCGGGAAAATAAATATCTATACTCCACGCTCTCCTTCTCTTCCTCTTTTTCTCCCACTCTTTCACTTTCTCTCTCGCTCTGTTCAAAGCCGCGAAAGTTATTAGGTAATTAAAAAAAGCAGTCGTAAAAGCCTCGGCACTCTGCTTTTCGCTACCCCTTTTTCGGCCGCGCAACGGGGAGGGAGGCAAACGCATAAAACGCGGGACTTTAATGGCGAACGCATTTTTGCGCCTCACAATTCGTACGATTGTTCGGCGATGATGATGATGATTTTTATGGCCGGATAATCATTGTGACTGAAAATTTTTGGGGAAAATGTTGCTGGGAACGAGACAATTAAATTTTTTAATTTCGTAATGACGATGGAAAATTCGGGATGCGCAAAATATTTTTTGTTCCGTTAATGATCCTTAATTTTGCATGTACCTGGGAAACGGGAAAAATGTGTATTACATTTTATAATATTTTTGAATGATTTTTGACATTTTGGTTCTTAATTGGGGATGCGATTTCCGATGTCAAAAAAAGGAAACAACGGATAAACAAAAATTAGGTTTTTTTTTTAATATAATGGTTTTAATACTAGTGAAATCTACATATTGGAAAGCTATAAATAAATAGATTATTGGATACCTAAACAGCAAAAGCCTTAAATATATTTGTTACAAGCATAAAGTATTAGGTTTCGAATGACTAATTTAAAAAGTTATTAAAAATGGTATTACGTTGCAAACATGAATATATCTGAAAATAAAAATCGCAAAAGAAATTTAGTTAAAAAAGAAAGAAGATTGCTAATTTATCCGAATATTACAGTTGTGAAAACTGTATGTGTACGAAGACGAAGATGTGTAATCGTCTAACAATCTTCAAATAATTTTTATTGACGGAATGTTAAGATTTCAAATAACTTAACGCATAAAAGTGAAACTCGGACTGATCTTTATACATAAAAAATAAATAGAGAATAATTAATCTTGTGATATGATTTTATGTGTACATAATATGCACAACCTAATTTGACCGAATGGGTTGCATCTAATTGTATGAAGACGACTCGTATCAAGGACGTAAAGTCTTGCGTCTGAGTTATGAACATTGTTCGACATAGTAGGTTAAAGTAGCTTAAAAGGATTGCGTTTTGCGGGCATAAAGTAATACTTTTCACTTTATGCCTACTAGGTGTAAAGATCTCCTTTATGCCCGCTAAAAGAAAGGCTCTATTTAAATCAGACATTCTTACGTAGGTATATTATCACGGAATTTAACGTTATTATTAATTTAATTAATCGATTATGAAAACAAAACAAAGAATTGAGAAAAGAACATAAAAAATCTTCTGAAAAGTATGTGTTGGATTGTTTTTTTACCCCAGCGTCAAAGAACTATATAGTGTATTATAAAGTATGTTCTATGTTATTTATCATTTTAGTGTTTGTTATCTCAGTATTGAAGCAGAAGCTGAGCCATGTTTTAAAACATACAAATTGTATACTACTGTATTAGTATTATATTGAATAGAAAGAAAGTTTTGCCATCATTAATTTACGTTTGGTATTACATAATTCACGAACATGACAAATCTTTATTAAAAACTTGAAATGTTTATGCTTTTGAAAAAATTAAACAATATTTTACATAGCTTAAGCCATATAATTTAGCCTTCACTTATATAATTGTAAATTTTATTTTCTAAATAATTAGTCATACTATTATTTGCAAAACATGGCAAAACTGTGACACATCCTGTAAATAAAAAATAACCATCAAAATCCGCAAACTTTATTAAATTTAAAGCAAGTCGTAAAAATGAAAATCCACACATATAAACTTTGCGCCGGTATTCACTCGTAGCCAGTGCGCAGTAATTAATACGAAAAGCCCGCACTATTAACAAACATCCATAAAAGAATGAATGCACGCGCACATATATATGTATACATGTGCTCCGCAATCCTGCGGTTGCGCTCGAATATTCCCGCTGATGAATTTTGCACGGCTCTGTGCAGCTCGCGCGATCAAACTTTGATCGTGGCAAACTTTGATACAGAAACCAGCAGTCGAACGTAATCGCGGCCTGGGAGCATTGTTACATTCGGTGAGTTTCGAAACTCTCGTAATCGCCCCGCTTATCCATACAAATCAAAACAGTTCGTTTCATCGAATTTCACGCAAATTTTCAACAAACTATAGCCGCGTCCGTTTGCGAATGGAACGAGAGAGAGAGAGAGAGAGAGAGAGCTCCGTGATCGAGCTAACCGATCGAACACGTTTTAGCACTAATTGCGGTTGTAGTTTCATATTTGTCCCCTCCCCCCTCCCGCCATGATCCGTAAGGATATTATAATGGTATAAGAGTTATGAGAATTATTGGATTCAAATTACTATTGTTTCTTGTTTCTCGGCTGAATGTTTAGATTGAAATTTGAATAAACATACAAATGAGGCATTTATGATTATCATAAATCAGCTAAGATTGACTGCGTTATTGAAAAAATTAATTATTATTTAAAATTTATTTTATCTGAAAATGCTATAACATAGATTTTAATAATTTTTTTGGGTAAAAGACCTCGGAAACACGATTTTTTAATAGTTGGGGAGTAAAGTAAACTTTGATACTCATGAATTTTTATAATTTTATCTTATTAGCATGCCTCAACTCTTTAAATTGATTATTTTTTATATTTCTCTACATAAGAAAATAAAATATTAGATAATCAAAAAATTGCAAAATTTTTGCTGTTTCTCATAATATTTTTCAAGTACCTATAACAATGGAAGATAAACATAAAATGAACAATGAATTTGAAGAATCACTTAATTTCGATTCTTTATAGTATATTTCTATATAATGTGGCTAAATACAGTTACAACGAGGTAAGATAACATTAATGCTACAAGTTCTGCACATCTTTATTATTTCATTCGCTGGCTTTATAAATCACCTCTTCAACACTTTTTAATTATTTATTTAGCCTAAGAAAAGAAGTATAACAAAAAGACAGTGTTAATTAATTTATTATTATCATTAATTTAAATTATTTCGACGGCTCCTATTCATATAAATCTAACTCACCCTACAAGATTATGAGTTTAAGTTAGAATTATATTGAAGGCGGCTTGAATTAGAATCATCTTGTAATGAACTTTGAGTTGGCATTATATTGCACGTGCACTCGAATTAGAATTGTCTTGCAATTTTAAGTTCGAATTTTATTGCGTGCAATTACGAATTAAAATTATATTGAATGCTCGCGTGAGTTAGATTTATATGAATAGGAGCCGTCGATTTGTTTTTAGTTGAGTTAAAAATGTGTAATATTTTATTTAGAATTATAAAAATTTTAACACATTTTCAGAATAATAATGCATTCAGTCATACAGCTTCTAAAAATAGCAATTTTCAGAAACTTCCACGTTTTATTTACTTAATTATGTTTTCATGTGAACCAAATACTTTACATTATATAAGGACATATAAATATTAACAAATTTAACAACCTCAATAACCTTATTCACCGATTTTCCTATTTTACCATAAAAACATAGGCAAAGTCAGATCTGAAAGGACAAAAACAAGGGAACAAAAAAACCGTCGCTCGCACATCCGTTCGCTCACTCTCTCGAAAAACCGTAATCCCTATTTGGACCACAACAGCAGCGACGACGACGACGACGACGACTACGACGACAGTGCGGCACTCAGCAGCGGAAGCCTCTCAAAAATCGCTACGCGCGCGCGCGCATGGCTGGACACCCATTTATTTATATCGCCTCAATCGACATCGATTTTCCCTCTCATGTGTTTCATCCACGCGAACGCGCACACTTGCATAGTCCGGCTTTCATCTCGCTTTCCTCGGAAAAGTAGAGAGAGAGACTCTCTCTCTCTCTCTCGCTCTCTCGGTAGCGCGCGACATCGCGTATTTTACTTTGTGCCCGGTGCGTAAGAGGATTATAAGCTTTCGCCGAGTGTGAGAGGGAGAAAAAGATCGAGGGAGGGAGAAAGAGAGAGAGAGAGAGAGGGAGAGAGAATCAGGGAAAAAATAAGGAAACCCGAAAGCGAGAGCGAGTAGCAGCAGCAGTAGCGGCAAAAGCTGACCACCGCCGTGGTGGCGCGCGAGAGGCGCTTTGAGGCCAAGGATTACAACGAACGGAGGAAGAGTAAGCGCAGTGTGTATGTGTGTGTGCGATGTAGCGGCGTTGAGAGTTGCCGAGAGAGAGAGAGAGAGATAGAGAGAGAGAGTTCGTTTGAAGGGAAGGAAAAATTTTCGCGAACCGGCCGGTTCTTTGCGAGCTCGCGGGGTATAAGGTATCCCTCGGGTGTAGCGTGGTTGTATCGAGAGTTTCGCAGAGGATGTGTAGTTATTGGAGGGAAGCGGAATGATGATGAAAGCGAGTAACTTGGCCATATCAAAGAAAATGCCTCGGCTCTGTGCGGTTATATTATTTTTTATGATTAATTTGTTGAGTCGGCAAGTTACCTAGAAGATATAAGAAAACGAAGAAAAAAATTATATGGTTTGAAAATATCGACATACGTGCAAATATGTTAATAAATTTAAGTAATAATATATACTACTGTTTCTGTAAGTGAGTGTTATAAAATTCATTAAAGAATACGAGTATTAGACAAGAGAGAAGAAGACTTTTACACTAAAAGTAATTTAATATAAAGTATAAAAAAGTTTTTCACTTTAATTCAAGCATTTCCAGTTAAAAATAATTTACTAGTAACAGAACTCTACAATAATTATTCCTTTCATATAATTTGAGAAACTTTTGAGGACGAATTTAAAAAAAATTAAATCTGAATCCCACAGAGTTGTAAAAATTAAAATTAATTGTAAGAATTGAAATTGAAAGTGAAGGAAACGTTTATCAACCTCTTATTTTTCATAAATTATTATCAAATAAAAATCTAAATCCTTCAAGAATCAGTGTCGTATAGGAACCTCGTCAGAAACCAACCGAGAATTACACAATCGATTCATCCCCACCATCTTCCTTTCTGTATATACCTTACCTGCCCCTAAATCGTCGGCAGCTTACCCACTTACCTTCGAAAACTCATCCGTAAACAAACCCCTCGAGCCGCTCGAGCACTCTCTCTTATATATACCCTCTTTTCGGCACTCACCACACTCGACTGCCAGGTACATATACATACACATTGTAATAGTAGGCACGCGACCCCCTGGTGCGGCTTACCTGCATCATCGGCTAATCAAGCCGGATAATGGCGTACAAAGAGGAGCCGACGCGCATACCTCTATATATATGTAATATAGCGAGCGATCGCGGAGAGAGTTTTACGAAGCGTAATTATCTCGTCATACACCCGGTTGTTGGTACTGCTATTTCTTTCGTTTTTTTTGCGAACCCTGCGTCTGTTTAACAATATTTTTCGGGGTCTCAGTTACACGCGGGTATACAATGGCTATGGTAATCGAGCAATTAGGGGTGTACCCGCGAATGCCGGTCATTCGTTGTATGCTTCCTGGGCTCTTTGTTGGGGTTTGTTTATTTCGAACCCTGGTGTGTATTATCGCAGATTTTTTTGCGCGCGATACGGTGTGCTGTGAGCGAATTGCGTTAAACTAACCGACCGAATGATACTGCAATGATCTCGGTTACAGCGGTTTTTTGATTTTCGACGTTATTTTTTTTTCTTTCTTTTTGAAAATTTGCCATGTTTTTGCAGAATTCTTGGAATAATCATTTTCCGTATGTATAAAGTGAAAATACATTTTGAAATATTTCATTTTCGATACTTTTTCGCGAATATATTGAAAATATTTGTACGAATATTTTTATATTTTTTGAATAAAATTTAAAATATTTACCGGTAAATGAATGCTGGGGTTTTCACTAAAAAGTTGCATTTTCAGAATAATTTTTGTTCTCCAGCGAAATATAAAATATACACGTCTGTAAAATAATATAAATAAAATATAATGCGTCCCATTAATACGTCACATTTGTATCATTTTAAAAATGCTATATGTATCTCTTAAAACGTAATAATAAGAAAATCATGATGATATAAAATTCTACTCCCCTTCGTTGCTCATAAGGGGCCGCGTTCTATTCGAGAAAACCGAAGCGTATCACCGCAAACTACTTTCATCGCACGCACAATTACCGCGAACTAAATCATCTTCCGAAAATTCAAAAACAGCCGCGCGTCATAAAAAAAAACTTCAAAACGCGCTGCTGTAACACAATACAAACGAGCCGCGAATGCGTACAACGTTCGGCATTCATAGGAGGAGAAGAGAATCGTCAATGAAGAACCGCCGCGCGGTATATCAAGAGGCATAACGAACCGTGAAGAAATATCTCGGGGAAACTCTATCGCGTACTATATAAGGTATATATATATGGTTGCACGTGGAAATCTGCGCGTGCGAGTGGATATAATGGTGAGAACGCGGGATGCTTTTTGAAAACGAACACTGGAGGAGAAAGAGAACGAAAAGGAAGGAGGGAGTAAAAGGGGGTGTGGGAACAGTATAATCGCGTCGGCACGCTAATTACTTTTTACAGGATCGCCCGGTAGATTTTTTTTGCGCTGGTTCGATGTACCCTTTTGTGAGTCTATATGGCGTTCCAATGTGTGTTTTATTGTTTTTTTTTCCTAGAGGGAAAAAAATTAATTTCTTTCGATCTTTTAATTAAAATTTCGATGTCTCGTGGGAAAAATCGTGGTGCTGTTCGGTGTGTGATTGCAGTTTGACGTTTTTCCAATTGTTCCCTGATAGGATTGAGGAAAATTTTAATTCTTTAATTAATTTAAAAATGAAAGATTCCTCAAAGCCTGTAGAGTTAAAGAATCGCTGAATATTAATATGTAATATAATTCATATTTTGTTAGATAGATTTCGTTCCGAATAGGAATTTAAATTTGATGAATATAATAAGTAGCATATATGTGAACTGTCTTACAATGCATAGATGTCTATAAAATATAATAGTTTATTTATATTTTAATGGTTTTTGTCACAAGTATAACAATGTTTCACTGACATTGGTAAAAACTATGAACTAATTTATGGACGTTGACAAAGGGTGATTCTACACTGAGAAAAATGATGTATTAAAAATTACTATAATACATAGTAACGTCGAGATATACTTACAATATAAAAAAATTACTATATTTTATAGTAAAAATTCCTATATACATTGTAAAAATTGTTACGTAAATAGCAATTTTTTTATATAACATAGTAATTTTTTTTATATTCCAAGTATATCAAAATTGGTCGCTATATGCATAACATAGAATTGTTTATATTCTTATTCTTCTTACTTATGATTCCAACAGACGATTCAGGACGAAATACTCATACGACTTACCTATAATTTTTTCAAAAAGTACTTTTTCTAACTTTTTCAAACAATCTTATAAAATAATCACTTATTACTTTTAACCATCGAATATACAATCTAATCTTTTTAATCCAACTGAAAAAAAAACAAAATTTAAATCAAATACGACGCCCTGATAAATCACAGCACGAGAGTTTCTAACCCCGGTCAAACGATTCAACAGCATCGCCCCCTAATTACCTACCCCCATGCACACTTCTCGAACAGCTTCCTCCCTCTTTCGCAGCATTGTGTCTCAAGAAAGCTCTCGAGGCGTCGTTACGGAGGGTTTATACAAGCGACGTTATCTGCTTCCGGCCTGAGTGCGATATACAGCGAAACAATGAGCGATTAACGAGCACCGCACGAGCCGATTTAAAAGGTGAGGGAGGGGAAGAAACGTCGGATGTCAAAGCGCGCACGCGGAAGTAATTAAATAAAAAGAAAAAAAATGTAGGATCCGACGGTCGCACTGTGTATAAGACGCTGGTGTGCGGACACTTGTTCGCGAGTGATGAATCGCGCAAATCGCATTGGAGCTTGTCTTGTTTGTGCGCTGAGGTATTACTCGTCGTTTAGTATTTGGTGGTAGATGGGTGGATGATTATACAAGCTGTATATCGAAGGTTATTGTATGTTTTTTTTTTTAAATCATATTTCTTTTTATTCATGACTTATACAGGTATTGTATTCCAATGGTTACTATTTTATGAATTTTTATTTGATTACAGGAAATTTTACAGAATTTTTTTGATTTTTATTAAAACTACAAAGAAATCTGAATATAAAGCGCGATTGCATATTTTATTTTTTATATCTGTTCAAACTTTAAAATTGATATTTGATGAGGAAATAACAAATTTATAGTATATGATCAACTAATCTTAACTTCCCTGATGGAAATTTGTCTATTGCGAATAAGGGTCATAATTTTAGTAAATAGATAAAGAAAAAAGGACTAGGAAGTGACCATAGTAAAACCTCTTTACTTTCATTATTGTACACTTTACTTTTACATTTTACAAACATTAAATGATAATTAATTATTAAAACATAAATTATATAACCACTCGGAAATACATTTACAACAACCCATACATAGATATTATGAACAATGTATTTATTGTCATAGATTATATTGCTGTTATTCCTTATTATGATAACAAGCCTTTTCTAAACGAAAAAAATATTTAAATACTAGTTTTCATTTAATAGACTAAAAAATAATAATATCAATAAAACTTAATATGTTAACTATTGATATGAGTTATACATCCACGAGATAAAATTTTTCTAGTTCGTTAAAATAATAGTTTTACTCGAGTTTGTTATTACAAACTCGAGTTGAGAGTATCAATTTTTTCTGACAATAATGAATTTTTTTTAGATGATTAAATATAGCTCTATTTTGATCCAAAATAATTTCGCTAATAACAATTTAATATGAAAATCGAAAAAATGAAATAGAAACTAGAGAATAAGAGCTTTTAAAATCTTTTTTTAGAATTAAAAAATGTCGATTTCTTCAAAAGTTATGTAATTTTGAAGTAGAACTTAAAATTTACTAAACTAAAAATTTACTGTAAATATAAGTGCGGATTCAATGTTTGTTTTTTTAAATTTATTAATAATTTTTCTTAGTATAGCAACTTTCTAATAAAGTTTAAACTTGTTGAACATATAAATGCTAACATAATTTCGCAGCATGTCAATACATTTTTCGTTCATCCCCCTATTAAATAATTCGCTCAACCCTTACTCTCGGATTTCACGAAAAGAAAAGCACATCGTGGACCAATTACCAGCTTATAAATAAAACGCTCGAAATAAGCCTGAAATATATTCAAGAAACGCGAATCCAGCGTAGAAACGAGAGAAGCCGGGCCTGAGAGGCGCGGCGCAGGACGGCAATTTCCTGCAGCAGCAGTTCGCCGCGAGAAAAAGCAGCATCTCTCTCTCCACCTCGGCGCGTCCGGAAAAGAAAGAGAAGACCGGCCTGCTTCTTCCTTCCCCCGCGTGCTCGCAGCTTTTAAGCTACCAGCTCGCCGGCGACTAATTACGTCACGGCGTTCAGAGTAAACGTGGATTAAAAGGAAAGAGAGAGAGAGAGAGAGAGAGAGAGAGAGAGAGAGAGAAAAGAAGAGAGAGAGAGAGTTTGCAGCGTAGCTCCCGGAAAGTTCCTTTACCAGACCCGAGATTAGCGCCGCGATATTTTGCGGGCTGCTTCAATTTATGTACGCTCCTCTCTTCTTTCCCGCGCCCTCCGAGCGGCTGCTCCTCCTTCTCCTCGTCTTTTGTTAATCAGCGCGAGGAGAAGCCGGAAAATTAATGCCGGAGAATTTGTTGCTTGGCTAATTGATACACGGGCCCGTAATTAACTGGCAATTTATTTTCTCTCGCCACTGGATTACTCGCCAGCAGCTGTTTTCCTCCTTTTTCCACCTAGTCCTGAAGCTCATGCTTCTTCTTTTTTTTGTCTTGTCCGACGAGAAGAGGGCTGTTTAAGTGCATTATGCAAGAGACTCGAAAAATCTTTAATGGAGTTTGTGATGTTTTGTGTACAAATTGTTAGCTTTTAACGCGCTAGGTGCTGCGAAACTGCTGCTATACGACTATACAGTAGTGTAAGGGGTTTTGCTATAGTTTTTTGTTAGATGGAGATGTTGAACATTTGATTGAGGTTGGTTATTTGCAGTGTTTTTCTCAAAATATATACACTTATATAAATTTTGAAACTTACTATATCTGATAGTTTTAAAGGGATGACTGAAATTATTTTGTTGTTCAAGATTGCTAAATAAAAACAGTTGGTATAGATGTATACGCGACTGTTGTAATGCTAATTGGGAACGGTGGCAAATAAAAAAAATTATCAAATTAAATTATCATTCACAAGTATAGTTTAATTAATTCATGAATGTGAATAATATTCTTATTGATACTAATAATCATGATAACCTTATACCAAAAATAAAAGACGAAATGATAATTTGAACTAGCAGAAATTGTCTGTACGTTGAGATATATTGTTTTAGTTCTTTTGCCTTTATTTTAGAAAAAAAGCGTTTAAAGAATCAGAAGAGTATTTTCGACATCTTTCTCGTTATATTACCATATATTTGCTGACATTTATGTATCAATAATTTGCATTCTCCCTAAAATGCTAAAATATTTCAAACTCGTTCTCAAAGGACACATTATATTCAAGCAAAATGCGCAGTTCCACATTTCCCTATCCGATCAAAATACGTGCATTTCCTCACGTGTGTCGTGGCTTCGAGCAACATACTACCCCTCCAGCCGCGATCATATTTCCTACGTAATAACCCTCGCATGCGCATCCTCCAAAATATCCCTATATAACCCTTCCGTGCTTTAAAATGCGTAATAAATGAAAAATACTTCGAATCTCTCTCTTCCTCTCACTTTTCTCTCCCAGTGTTTCCGGTCCGACTGTGTGCACACCACACCAGCTGCGAAATTCTTCTCCGAAAGAGAGAGAGAGAGAGAGAGAGAGAGAGAGAGAGAGAGAAGCCCGCCCCGCGAAAAATCCGTGTTACGATGGCGACCACAGTGGAAAAGTATACGTATAATATATACATATACGGCGCCTGACCGACGCTGCGACGAGCAATCGTTCATTTGGGCGCGAAGAACGAGTGACGTTTATTTTTCTGACAATTTTTTCGGCTTTACGACAGTATGTATGTATGTGCATGCGCTCGCAGTGCAGAGGAGGAAATATGTACGTATGAATATTTCGGTGATGCACTTTTTTCTGTAAGGGTCCTGCTGAAAATAGTCAGGATTCGTTGTGGAATACAGTTTTTATGTTTGAAAGATGGAAAAAAGTCGGTAGTAGTGAAAATCATTGTCTTGTGAATCACTATATTATAGTCAGAGAAATGTAATTGAAATTACGAATTAATTAAGAGTATGAAAATGAACAATTTTTTGTTTTAAAAAAATAAAAAAATGTTGAAAGAGATTTTAATAAGAAAAAGTAATTTAACTGCATAGATAAAATTTACAAAATAAACTTGGATCAATTTTATCAGGGCGTAGAAGTAAGTACAGGAGGACAAAATAGTTATGCCAGACAAAAAAGATATTAGTTTTTATCATGTGTGTGTACAATATTGGAACTAATTCCACAGCGGCATACCTTCGGCTCGAAAGGATCGTGCGCCTGTCTTAGAGTGCACCTGCTGAATTTCAAGAATTTTCATGACTCCCCTAGCATATTAGTTCGACTGTCGTTTGTAAAATATCTCAATTAAATAAGACGGGTTGGAAAAATTAAGAATTTTATATAGAAGCACACAATATGAAGTACTGCCGCGTCGTGTCAGTACGCAACTAGCTGAGTTTGCGGTGAAGAAGAGCCACGCGATTATTCCGTTTTTATCCAACGATTTATCTAAGCCTTCAGTTTTGTAATCTCTGTAGCCTGTATTTCTACTCGAAAATAGCGTCAATTATCATAACACAACAATAATCGGGAAGGGGAAAAACCAGTGTATGTATCACACGCTGATAAAGTAGTTCAGTGGTGCTGGATCAGAAAAAAATGCAAAGAATACAAAACTCGTGATAGAAAAAGGCTTTCAGACTTAAGAAACGTCTACGGCCGAGCTCAAGTTAATGTTGGACAAGTTCATTTTCTTTACAACATTTATTGCAAATATCCTCTATTATATTAAAATGACATTTCCTCACTTTTTTTCCCGGCCCGCCCTGAAGAATTTTTTAACAAATTTTTGAAGAATTTTTGAACTATTTTTGAAGAATTTTAGAAAAGTTTTTGAACAATTTTTGAACAATTTTTCGACCCATTTACGTATAATATCCAGAAAATAATGAACAAAATATAAGGACAATTCCCAGAATATATGATCTACTTTCCCGCACTTGTATCGTAATGTACTACAAAAATTTTTCTAAAATTGTTCAAAAATTCTTCAAAAATTTGTTAAAAAATTTTTCTAAAATCTTAAACAGACCGAGCGAGCGTCAGTGAGTGAGATATTTTCGCTAGTAGTAAAGTATAGTAATACATTGTTACAACAACAATAAAGATAATTTATATTTTATATATTCATATTCATATAAAGAATTTTATTACATACACCAACCAAAATAAATATCATACCAGGCTTGTCTAGAAAATACATATTGCATTAGACATATTGTGATTCAAATTTTTATTATTTTTTGTTTACAGTTTTGATGTTATAATATATAATAATGCACAAATACGTTTGTCAAATAAGTTGAACATTTTTGAAAACTTGTATTCGTTTACCTCTAAGATTTGAACTGTCAGCATTAGCATGTTTAAATTATCACGTTCGAAGGAATAAAAAATAACGCGTTGTATTCCGATATATTCATCACGCATAATAACGAAACAGCATCGCCCCGAGCTCATCAATTTTCAAATTTACAAATTGTCACCTCGTCACGTATCGTATTACTTTCTCCGTCGCCCACTCTCCTCTTTCATCATCCAATCTCAGAAATCAAGCTGCAAGAGTCGTCCGCTATATCCGCATACACCTCGCCTGCTCCTCCCCTTTCCTCGTCTCTCTCTCTCTCTTTCCTCTTTTAATATTTCATCTCAACACTTGTACGCACGCGGCGTCACGGAAGTTGATGACGAGCTTGCGCGCTCGCCTTTTTCCCCATTTCGCGTTTTCACGAAACCGAGCAAGAAATAAGACGAGCTCTCTTCTCTCTCTTTCTCTACTACATCTCTACCTCGCTTTCGCGTTTACTTCTTTGCGGCTCTACTACACTCTGCTTTGCTCTCCTCTCTTTGCTTTCCCCCTTCTCTCTCTCTCACTCTGCGCGCGCGCGTGGAAAATCTGAAATGGAGTCTTGGATCAGTTGTGATTACGGCGCGCGGCCAGCCGCGGAAAAGGAGCCGACAGAGCTCTGTGCCCGCGCGCGTGTGCGGGTTTTAAAAAGAAAGAAAGAGGAGAAGGGATGAAGGGAGAGAGATAGAAAAGCCGCGAGGTTTCTAAGAGGCGGAATTAAGCAGAAGACGCGGGATAAATGTGAGGGGGCGGAGCCGAGGGAGTATATAGCGCGCGTTGGGCGCCAAATCGAGGCGACTCTTTTAATATCGCGCCGAGGATATTTTTATTCGTGCATTGTCGGTATAATGCCGCCGGATTTTAGAGAATAATGCATTTTCGGTGAATCAGAACTCAAGATTAACTGTGGCTCAGAGCAGACTGAATTGCGATTATTTAACCGGAATGATTTATTTATTAGAATGTTTACTGGGAAGGAAATTATTTTTTTGAATGAATTTTGCTCGATATTACTTGGCCTTTTTAATTGTTTATAATGATAGTAATAAGGTGATGAATAGTTAAGTTTTCTGTAGTACACTAGATGGCGTATCTTAAATCCATAATAGTAAAGCAGATAATTAAATGTGCTTTTAGATTGACATATATAAAAAAACAATGGAATAAACAATTAACGTTATAATATTGTCATTTTAAAAATAAACATTTAACAAAAACGCTTAAGCACTGGCAAAAAATTTCACAAAAAATTAAATACTACTTTCCTCGCAATCTCCAGGCCACGCGGCGACCGATTTGGCCGAGTGGCTCTCGCATCTCTCGGGGAAGCGGAAAAAATATTCCGCTTTCCTCTCTCTCTCTCTCTCTCCCTCTGAAAAATATAGTCTTGGAAAAAAAGAGTAGAGCACCGCGTGGCGAGGAATGAAAAATCACAGAGAGAGAAATTTCCTTGCGCGCAAGAAGAAATTCTTGTTCGCGGAAGAAAACTCGCACCTCATTAAGAGGATAAAAAAAGCTAGCGAAGCGTGTGTATACAGCGTACACTATGCGAACTGAAGAAGAATAAAAAAAGAGAGGGGCGAAGGAGAAGAGAAAGGTACCGGGGGTGTAGAATTATAAAGAGCCTGGCGCGCGCAAATGAAACCGCACGTAAAACCAGGAGAGTCGCAAGAGAAGACGCTCGAGTGAATCGCCCGACCGACACCTACGCGACTTCGATCCACCGCACGTAATAGCTATAGCATTTTCTCTCTCTCTCCCTCTCTCTCGCTTGCTTTTCAGCGGGGGCACATAAAGCCCGAGTAGACGCGGGGTAAAATTGCACGTCCGGGAGATAAAGAGCTGGTGAGAGCGTGGGCGAATCGATCGAGATCTTTTTCAGCTCCCTCCCTCCCTCTCTCTCTCTCTCTCTCTCTCTCTCTCTCTCTCTCTCTCTTTGTAAACGCTTGTTCATCGCTCTTAGCTCGCTTTGAGTCCACGCTTCGAATGAGAAGATTAAATTTTATAATTCAGTCGATTAATGAGAAGATATTAGACTGGACTTTTAAGCTTAATACTAATTGTTGATGTTAAAATAAATTGTAATTAAAATGATAATGTTGGGTTGTCTTTTTAGTTTCAAAAGTTATGATCGTAACATTTACATATGAGTATGTGGTTGATATCAAAATTCTGAAGATACAATAATTATTATTTGTCCATGCCCATAATATACTTACCATTCTCTTGTTCTAATTACTTCGTTATCATTTTCTTCGCTAAAGTCGAGTATTTAATTCTATGCTAAAATAATTTTACAAATAATACTCCATACCTAACAAAAAGTTTGCTATCCAAATGGCGCCCAATCAAGTGCAAAATATTCTGCCCATCCAAGTATAACGGAAAAAATACTCGTCGCATCTGCCACATCTTGAAGCATCAAAAGCCCACAGCAAAAGTCGATCGCATCTTTGATCGCGGCACAGGCAGTGGCTCACCGCCGCCTACATATACGTTCTCCTCGTGTATTAACGATGCCACCGTCGTATACCCGCCGTGTACCCGCCTAATACCGAAGCTTTTACGAGCCATGTAAATCGTATTAACAGAGACCACAAGGTGACGGGCAAATCTCTTTTGTGTTAGCTTCCATTATACACACATGCTGAGCGACTACGACTTATGTGATTGATAAAATTTCGTACATGGTGTACGAAAAATCGAAGCAGACCTGAGACTATGTAGCCTAATCATGCGATGTATCGTGTCCCGGTGTCAAAACAAATTTATTATCCACGTCGCGTATATGCTGGACGTGCTGGATTTAATGGCATATTGGCCATAGCGTTATCGGATGTAATCTGGAGTCCAGTACGCGCAGTTGCGTTCTTGATTCTCGTAAAAGCTCGATTAATACGTGGCACGAATAAGATTTGTGAGCTCTTGCATGCGGTGTCGAGTGGCGGGACTGTAAAAAAAGATAAAAGATTGATATTTCACGTGTCTCCGGTAAATCATTATTAAGTTTTTTTAATGCCAGTGTGTAATAATGTTAATGTGTTTGTTGTACGGTACGCGTCTTTCGATATACGAGTGGGCGAGTAATTAGATCGAATAGAATAACAATCATTAAATGTAATCTAGGGCAAAATGGTTATTTACATGGTTTTAAGGAAAGTGCGGTGGATTGCTTTGCAAACATTTGTAGTATTAGAGCAATCGCACTATGATAATAAACAATGCAGGATGTTATAAAGCTGTAACGCAGAACCGCAGGTATTATATAGCGGCACTATTTCAGCATTGGCCGCAATTGATTAATGTTTCCTGACTGTTACTACCTATGACTATCTAACAATTATTTACAGCTTAATCGATCGGTTTGCTTGCACAATCCTTTCTCGCATTCATTTCGAACTTGTTATTTCATGCCGAATATTTATCCGAAACGCTTCAATCTAGTTGATTTTTTTTTTAAATTTGTATATTTCATATATATATATATATATATATATATGTATACACATCGGAGCGAATCGAAAATCTTGTTCTTCATGGAATTATTCAGCGAGCGATAAACACCAATACGCAAGCTATATTGCAATATACTCGGACGCGTAAGTAGTAACAGTCAACGTATAAACCGACCATGAATCAATAATGTCTCAACATAGCCTACTGGCAATCATTTTAAAAACCACTGCATTGTAAATCGCACGCACGTCCATTTCAGTAGACGCAGTCAACGTTTGGGTATACTCATGTAAGAGAGAGGAAGGCAAGAGTCGCGCATGTAATCGATCGCTCGCGCGTGCGCGGCGCTCTTTTCGCATCGCAAGGAAGAAGCGATTCGACGCTCCTACGCTGCGTGTGTTATAAATCGAGAAAACTTTTCTTTCGCGATCTATATGTATGATATATGTGCCGTTACGGTCATTTTCGCTAATAACGCATCGCTTTTGTTTGTATAATTATACTCGCTTTTTCGATGTTTACAACTCCGGCTACTTAGCGAACACATTAACGTCAGCGCGTGTGCTTTTTTCGACAGCAACATTTTCCGCGAAAATATGTGTATAAACACGTGTACGTAGAGAATGAGAGAGAGAGAGAGAGGATGAGATGCGAAATAGAGAGAAAATAAAGGAGCGGCCGTATGAAATAAAAAATAAAAGAAATGGAACGACGAAGAAATATTTATGCAAAAAGTGCGACGTGCGTAAAAAGTGCACACGCGCGCGGGCGAGGAAAGAACGAAGTAGAGAGTCAGATAGAGGGAGAGAAAAGAGTAATGGCGGAAAATAGAGGAGGCAAAGAGGTACGTGCGCGGGAGAGAGGAAAAAGCGAAGAAAAGAAGGAGGGGGAGGAGAGAGAGAGAGCGCGAAGCTGGGATATACGTGTACACAGGCAGGCGCGCGGGAGCACAGAGAGACGGATAAATTCGAGCGACACCGCGCGACATCCGGCTAATCAGAAAATGTAGGGGGGAGTGCGAGTGAGAGAGAGAGAGAGAAAGAGCGGGAGACTAATAGAGAGCGAAAAGGCATCGAATAAACAAACAGAGGAGTGAAAGAGAGAACTTTCCTGTATACGTGCGCGCGTGCGTACGGGGGAAAGCAAGAGAGAGAGAGATGGCTTTCGGGAAAATCGCGCGAGGGCGAGGATAGGGGGCTATTAGGGCGTAGGCGCCGCCCCGGCTATTAGAGGGTTGTTTCGTTTCTCTCTCTCTCTCTCTCTCTCTCTCTCGTTCTGGTTCTCTCTCGCTCGCCCTCTGCTACACCTTTTACGGCGGCGGTGGCGGCGACGGCCGCAGCAGTGCTTGGTTATACTGCTTGCGGTGCTGCTGCGGACGCGGAGTCGAATGGCAGTGCGGCCGAGCGAAAGCGCGTGTATTTGTGTGGGCGCAATTCTGTGTGTGTGTATGTTTGAGTGTGCGTGTATAGGATAGGTTTTGACGCGTAAACGCGAAATTGGAAGATAAGTTTTGGAAGCGAATGAATGTGGGGACGAGGCTGGTGTTGGATTTTCTTTAGTTTTCAGATTTTTTTGTAGTATAGTAATATTAAAAGATTATTTGTAAGTGAAATATAAAATGAATTTTTCGTAAAAAGATGATTTACTGATACATTTGAGAATTTATATGATTCTTTGTAGAATGAGTGTTACATATTTTGATAATAAATGCTGTGTAATATTCTTGACCAACCGTAAAAATATTCTTGTATTTTTGGCGAATTGTATACTGTTTTAACGAAAAATATATATCCCATGATACTCGAAACAGCTAAAACCATAAAAAATGAGTTTTATTTTTCACACGACCATAAATCTTGACAATAAGAAAAATGTTTACACATAATTTCTTAAAAAATAAATTATTCTCCACATAACGAACAAAGAACAAATCCCAGATCAGACTTTTTTCCGTACGCGTAACTACCCGCTATAAAACCATATATAACAACCTACACATCCTCATACGAAAACCTCCGTACACGTATACCATACCCGGCCACAAACATATAACGCTTACCCAGCTTGCATCGCAAGCTCTCTTGATATACATATATACAAGAGAGCTCGATCGAAAGAGCGTCGGCGCGCGCGCGCGAGTCCTCGTCCACACGCTTCACACCGCACATATATATATATAGAAGAGTAAGAGAGAGAGAGAGAGAGGGAGAGTGGGGTTACCACGGCAACGGAAGCGCTCGCGGGAGATACACCTTTAACGGATATATCTTCGCTGTGCGCGGATATATAGCTGCGGAGCGCATCCACTCCCCTTTTCTCTCGTAGCATAAGAGAGACGTCAGGCGGCAACGACGAATTGGGTACGGCAATTTCATGGCTGCGGTAGTTGCAGCAGCAGCAGCGTTTCGATTAAGGATCGATGGTCTTTTGCATGAGCGCTGTACCTATACGGATATCGTTAATTCGTGAGTGACTTGAGAGGTCACTGATGTCTAGATGAATGGAGAAAGTTGCTTAAAGGTATAGAAAGCGATGCTGTTCTGTGTTGGAAATGCGGTTGGGGGAAACGAGCGTTGGTGGTGGCTCGTGATTGGTATAATTTCTGGGTATTAGATGGATTTTGATTGGTTTGGAGTTTTTGTACATGTATGATTCAAAAGATAACGTCGACTTTTACTTTTAAGGATTTGTTTGATGTTTTTTTTTTAATATTTATCAGAATAATATAATAATAATAATTTACAATAAATGGTTATAAACATATTGATTCCTAAAATAATAAGACTATGATTTACATCTGGACGAATAGGTTTTCAACTTCCATCCATCCAATTGCAAAATAACGTTTCTTTTATTTAAACAAATTTCAAGTTATTCCTAGCGGGACAGTTTGTTTACGCGCACGTTAAAAATACATCATTCTGATAAACACAAAAGAAATCTCAAATAGAGGCACTACGTCTGGCAAAGTATATCTAGAGTGTATATCTGTAGGTACAGAAAATCGTGAGATTCAGCTCGCGGCGCGCGTATTACCCACCGCTGGCGGCACATTGGTATGCATTTGAGACGCGGAAGAAGGCGCGAAGTTCGCAAATGGGAAAAAGAGGACGGGAGTTCGTGAGCGAAGACGTATATATGCACACAAGCCAGGAATATATATATGTACGTATACGTACAAGCAGCTGGGAGCTCGGAACTTATTTATTGTGCTTTTTAGTTTTGTACTCCGGACAAGGAATGAAATACTATGCCATTTATGCACCGGCTAAAGTTGGCCGAAAGTTTTGCATTATAAGTAGAGGCGAGGGGGAGAGAAGGACGGGCAGCTGTAGGAGCAGCGGTGCACGGGTCACGGATGACGGAAGGACGAGTTTGTTTCGAAGTGGGTGCGCGAGCGAGCGAGCGGGCAAGTTTTATCAAAGTATGTAGTGAATGCCGATTCAGGAAACATTTTTACCAATTACTATTTCAACTTGACGGTCTCTTTTGCCGGGTATGAAAGACTTTTAAATTTAATTGAATGTACTTTAAGTAAATATAAATGGCTCCAAGTTTTGAATGAATATTGTAACTTTTGATCGAACAGTGAAGAATGGCTTATTCAAGAGGGTATTTATTTATTTTTCAGAAGTGAATTTCTCGAGAAGTTTCTTTGCATACCCTAACGATTCATTAAAAGCCAATTATATGGTATTATTGTTAAGTTAAGAATGTAGATTTTAACAAGTACAAAACTTCAGTACAAAAGGAGAGTGAAAATTTTTGAATTTACAATTATTCGTCGGTTTGATCCTTTTTTTTAACCATATATATTCGAAGAGGCAAGCGCCTTGGGGTTTTGATTGAAATTTTTTTGTTATGACTGTTAAAATATTAGACTTAAAATGGAATATTTCAAAAGTTCAAGTTACTCCAAATTTGAAACAGCTAGAACTTTAAGACTTTTTAATGTACTACGACGATTATCTTTTTCTTACGATTTTAGAATTATTTTGAAGGGTGAGGTTTGTCCTTACGTAATTTATAAAAAACTGAAAATCAATAACTTCAAATTTTAGTGTGTGCACACACATATATATATATATATATATATTTATCCATTTCTTCAATATATTGTATAATATCCTATTTTTCTTTTATTTTTTTTTAAACACTTCAAATTATTATTTTATTTTTTTTTTATAAAGCACTGAACTCTTTCTTTCAAAAATTACGCTCTTCGACTACTCGTTTATTGCTTGATTTATTGGTATATTGATATTGAGAACAAAAGTTTTCAAAACAAGCTCCGAGCCTCGATTTTTTATCAATTAAAACTAAAGCTATATTGATTATAGTTTATAAAATTGTATTCTATAAAAGTCGAATAAACTCCTATTGAAACTCTTGCTGAAATTGGTTATAAATATGCTGTGTATATATATAATATAAATACAATTGAATAATTCCATACAATTAAGGTTAATTTATTATATTAACCTTTTTGGAAATGAACTCATGCTGTGATACTCTAGCCTCCGTCTTCTAGGTCTGCTTTTATATTTCTTTTACTTTTTCTATACTTACATATCATACTTTTTTTTTGGTTTGACAGCAGATTTCTGAGAAATTTTAATCGATGATTTACTATACCCTTTCCTGTTTTTAATAAAATTGATACAGAAAAAAGCAATATTGATTAAAGAAGATACCTTAATATAATTACTAAGCATGGTTTAATAATCATTACAAACATTGCTCAAATATCATACTACTTACATTGATAAAAGAAAGGGTATAAAAAGTTTCAATTTTACAATTACTTTTAACATCCTTTTAATTATTTGTTAACAATTAGCGAGTAAAAAATTTGAGCAAAAGAAAAATGAAATTTTCTTTGAATGTGCAAAAGAGTAAATAACAAGAAAGTAAGACTAAAGTCGCGTGATTGACTGAACGAGGTCACACGACGGAGGCGTTTTCGAAAAGAATACCTTTCCGATAAGTGTACAGCTCAAAAGCGAAATTACGATAACAAAGCATCGGCTTCAAGAGTGTGGAGAAGGGGGGTGGTGAAGAGGCGGGGGCGGCGCAGAAAAAACACCTATACACACGAGCGCGCGATAGGGCGAAGCGAGACGCGCAGACAGAAGAAGTGAGAAAAATAAACAGCTACACGCCAGCGGGATATAAAGCCCTCGCGCAGAGAAACCCTCGGCAGAGGGAAAAGAGAGTGAGAGGGAGTAGCGGGCGAGAAATATGGAAATGCGCAACTTCGGAGGGGAAAAACAAAGTGAAATAATCAAAGGGAGAGATAGAGAAAATAGCTATCGGCTTCGAGAGAGTATACACACACACGTACATACGTGTACGGTACGTATATAACACAGAGATACGTAAATACGTGGCTCGAGGCGGGAGGAAAAAAAGGTAATAGAAGGAAACGCGCGCGCGAGATAAAATACGGGTTTTAGGTGGAAAAGTGAGTAATAAAGGACGCGCGAGATGGAATGGAAAATGGGAACGGCGGACGAGGCGTGGGAGAAAGGAATAAATCTGGGAAAAAAGAACGCCGCAAGTTGCCAGCCGCCGTCGCGCTGTAGGGGAAATCATTTTAAATAAAAACGCGCGCGCGCCCCTGAGAGAAAAGAGGAATAATCAATACGTGGCATGTTAGTGCGGAGGAGAAGGAGGAAATTGGCAAGTGAGTTAATTAAGGGAGCTTTCGTCAGAATAGTGTGCGGAAGAGTTGCTATATCTTTATCAGAGATATATATATATATATATATATATATATATATCTCGTCTTTGATATTTTGGAGTGTAACGTAATATTGCTTTGTTGTGAGAATTTCAAGCAAGAATCCGACCTGCAAATCGTGATATTTTGTAAAACACGACTGGCTTAATTTTTAGTAGAATAGGAAGTCGAATGGAATAATAAAGGACGAACACAAGCGTATAAATATGCATTATATTTGCATTATATTATTTGTTTTTTTCTTTTTATGCCTGTTTTACTTCTATTGGACTCTAAAAAATGTTATTACGATTCTCCATCCAAATTGTATTATTTTATTAGCATATATACTGGTGTATTATATGAAAGTAGCAAACAATATATTTTCGAGTACAAAACGAATTTTAAAATAACGCTGAAAATGGGTGTTTTCTTGACAAATATTCGTATATGTTTATTCAGAATATGCGCCGGTAAATGTTCTTTAATTTGAGTTGAAAATACATTTCATTATCACATTTGCTTTTGAATTTCTTGCCTTGACAGTTCTTGTAGTTTAAACAAAGTTCTTGAACATTATAAAAAAGGCAATTGACTAAAGAACTCCAAAGAATTATATGGAATCAGGATTAAGTAAATTTCTTTTTTGAAAACCACGTAAAAGAACAGGATATGATTAACCTTGGTTATATAAAAAAGTAAAAATATCATTTAATAATGCCATCTGGTAATTTCCCTCAAAACTTTGGCACAAAAAAATCTTATCGTGGAAAAACCTTCAACAAACCGCTCGCGATCTACCAAACCGCTATATACATATACTACCGGCAAGGATCGCAAACTATACGCTCTCTCGTACACTCAAGCGTCTCGTCGTCCCGCGGGAGACCTCCAGAGAAAAAGAGAGAAGCCATTAACGGAGAAAGAAGTATCTCTCTTTCTCCTTGCGTCCAGGGAACGTATATATCTATGCAGTAGCGGTGCACACCGATGGAGAGAGAGAGAGAGAGAGAGAGAGAGAAGGATAGTTCGCGAGGAGTAGCCGCGACAGCTCGTCTAAATGCTAATAGCTTTATCGACTGTGGCTCAAAGTCTGCGGGAGCTTTCGATTTTTCCGTCGTCCCCGCGATGCGAGAGGCTATATACAGCTTTGTATTACGAACGCGACGAGACGCGAGCGCAACGAGTTTTGTTGCACTTTCGCGCGCGCGTATATCGATGCGGAGGTGCGCTCTTTCTCCCGGATCGGAAAGAGGTAATATACTTTTTTGCGCATTCGCGTGTATCTGGATAGTTGGCGGAGTTCTTTAAAGTCAAAATATTGCTGAATGCTCATTTACATTTTAATTTAAATCTTTCTGTGTCTGGGTTAGGGTAAGAATTTTTTATGTATAGCTATATATTGTTGACGACGTGATATTGTATAATATTAATCTGCATAATTAGCAGAAATCATTTGGTAATAAGTAGAGCACCAGAAATGCGGTCCTAGAAATTCATGAAAATCCGTTTGAAAATTTTTAAAGGTTTACCTAAAATATACCTAAAATAACTGAAAAATAGATGAGCCTCAGTTTGAAAACTATTTGGTTGAAAAATCTCCTAAATTTGTTTCTAGTTTATGCATGACTGTCCGGTGTGAAAACAAAAATAAATAAATAAAAATGTTTGAATACCTATCTAACAGGTAATACTTTAGTTCTTTTATAAAGATTCTTTTTTACTATTCAATGAATACAATATTTTCAACCAAACACTTCGTAATTTCAGTTCTTATTTTCAATTTACATCTGTATTGTATTCAATTAGAAATAAATATTTCTCCTACTAATTATGATTTATCCACAAATAACAACATACAATCTTTCCCCATCCTCATAAAAATCCATAATCCAAATCACACACCAGCTTCTTCACTCTAAAACCCATTGGATTTTCACTTTTTCACTCCACCCTTCACAGAGATATATTTACAAACTCAAGCCTCCCCCGCGTGTCGTCATTTCCCCGCGCACCGCACGCATCCCCATCGATCTACTTCCATACCTACAGCAACACGCACTATATCCACCTACATACATATACACAGCAAACCCATCGGCCGTCAGCCGGTGCGACACATCCGTATATACGCACACTACGACGTCCAGCTCGTGGTTTTGCTTCGGTAAACCCACATGTCGCCTACTCGCGCGCCCCCAAATGGCCCAAGTGGCGCTCGACGATGCCCCTTCGGGATGCTATATGCAGCGACCTCCGTCCTTTTCCAAGAGAGATAGAAGATAGGGAGTGGAAACGGGGTCTGATGGCATTTATCATCGATTAACTTGTAAACAGCCAATCTGCGGAGAGCGCGCGCGCGCGAGCGCAGTCGCTCGGCTACGAAATTATGACAGATGCCCGAGCGAGGGACGCGCGGCAGATCATTTGATTTATATGCGACACGGGGGTGCGTGCAGACGCGAGTTTAGGGTCGTGGCGGATCCTGAAGCGCGCCAGGGTGATGTCTTGTTGGCTTTGTTTTGATTGCCGGGGTTCCGTTTCCGTCGGCACCGAGAGATATTCGAGGATTTATTGGGTTGCAGAAAAGAGGGTTTTCCGGTTGAATAGATTTTCTGGGTTTGTGATAGCTTTTTATTTAAAATTTTTGTAACTTGGTTAATCGTGGGCAAAGCTTTTTGGAGCCTAAAATATTGTTTTTTTAACGGAGTGTGCGAAACTCGCTTTCTCATGCTTGTTTTGCGTGCGCGAAGTAGCTGTTTTACACACGG
>JAWWEQ010000045.1:34692225-34731488 GCA_035583055.1 Torymus tubicola | reverse complement strand
ATATATATATATATATATAGGTGACGCGCACAATGCTTCGAGAGTTTGGCGCGTCGGGGGGTTGGCTTTTTCGAAGCGTGTGTTTTGTGTGCGTGCGCGATGTACACGACGACGCTTTTGCTCTTGTTTGTTTTGTGTTGTTTGTTTTTTTTCTTCTTCCTTTCGCCGCCGCGACTATATATATCTCTCTGTGTTCGGTAGTACGGAGACTGCGAGGCTGTTTGTCTGCGGAACGGCCCGTATGGTTAATTGGGCAGGGACAATAGGATGCGCTAGCAGGGCGATATATATATAGTCCATCCCGAGGTTGTGTGTGTGTAATCGAGTCTCGTACCGAAAAGTTTTTTTTTCGGTCTTAGAGGTAATGGGATTAGTGTTTTAAGGTTTTGTAGGTTGAGATGGGAAATTGGTTGGGAATGAGTGGAAATTGTTGTCGGTTGATTGATTAGTCAAGTGTCGGGAATAATTTGCGCACAATGCTGCTGTGCGGCTATTTGGTATTTTTAGAAGAAGTTGTTTGTATAGATAATTTGGCAGTATAAACTGAAGTATAAATATTCATTAAAAATTTGCATATAATTGTAACACAATTAACATAGAAATAACATGAAACTGTTACATTCCAAACGTACCACACATGCTCTTTATTAAATCATATACCTCGCTTAAATCAAGACATTTTAACCCATTCAAACTCATCTTCCTAAACTTGATCCATTACACAATCATCGCTCCAACTAACCATACGCAAAATAAACGCGCGCACTCGCAGAGCGTAATAAAAAAGCGCGATTGTGACACCCGCGCATAATCCCATCTACCGAAATGCGATTATCGTCACTATACACATATAACTTGCGCACTCGTACATATACGCGTGCAGCAGCTTCTCATTCCTCTATTAACGCGCGCCCCGACGGAAGTGTGTGCTCCGATCGTGGACTCGTCCCCCTCTATACACATATGTATGATGCAGCCCGAGGCGAATACAGCAGTTTTGCAAGTAGCCAGGGAGAGCGAGAGAGAAAAAAGAGTGGATGGATAACTCGTCCATTGTGAGGCGACGCGGGCGCGCGATGGCCTCCGGCGAGAGCAAATGATTGTCAGGAGGGGGACGAGTCGGGCGAGTTCGAGGGGCGTCTCGGCTTTGTTGTTTAGAATAAACCCGAGCTTTTTGTATGTATGTATGTATATATGTATGTGTTCGTAGTATATATATGCGTGTGTGTGTCTGTGTACTCTGTGTCCCTATTATCGGTAATTAGAATAGCCCTTCTGGCCACGCGACCACTTTTCGCTCCTCGATGTTTCGCCTCTTGAAATCGAGAACTCAGTGTGTAAGCGCGTGTGTGGGTGGCTGCGTCGGATGAATGGGTGAGGTTGGGTGTACGGAGGGAGAGAGGCAGATAGCGTCGCGCTGATTGATTACGCTGACAATGAGTGATTGCTTTGGTATAATTGTTCGCTGTGAGCCTGAGCATGCCTGCGGTCATATCAGCGATGCGCTCGCTTGTTAATTATGCGAGTTTTGAGGAAGTGTGCGATATTGTTCAATGGCTGATTAAGGGTCTGATGAAATGTGACGGTTCTTGATATTTTAGATTGAATTTTCAAATTATTATTGTTTTACCTTTTTGGAGTGAACAATTATGCTGGTAAAATAAAATTTAATCGCGTAATTTTAAAGAGAATAATGTGTATAATGGATATTTAGAAGCGCGGAGTATTTATGTGATCAATAGTATTACAATGGTATTTGTAACAATTAATATATGATTCTACAGTCAAAGGTAAACATTAGCGAACAATCATCGCCAATATCAAATTAGTTCGCATTATTCAGTCAATTAATTCAATTAATTAATAATGCCAGGTTGAATTATCAATACGTATTATCTAATTTGCAATATAGAAGTTATTTAATTGCTATCATGTACTTGGGTCCATTGTTATCATGTTCTGGGAAGAGAAATGAGTAAGCTTTTCCTGGTACCCAAATAAGATAATATTAAAGATATTAATTAAAAAAATATGCAGTATTGATATAGTTGTCTACTGTACTAGTGCGTTATTACATTTATTTTTTATAATTCTATAAATATTTTATAATAAAAGGCTTATATGCAGAAAATACGTGGTTTGGAACATCTTACGTGCATTACACTTTTCAATTTTGTAATATCGATACTTATTATTAAACTACATTGATTTCTCCCGATTTCAGTTTTATCATAGTTTTTATTTATATCCTTAATAGTATTTAAATAGTTATTTAAAAAATCGATAGCTTTTTTAATTGACTGACAGTAGTAAATGATGAATATTATCTTGAATTTGTTGATTGCCCTATTTAGAAATTTTATTGGACTATTCGCTGATAATGCAATCTAGATTTTTATATGCTGTAACTAACTGTTTATTTTTCGCTGATTAGTGGTTAAATTAGTTATTTATTATTTATGTAATAAATAATGGAATCAACTTCAACCTCAGATCATTACACCTAAAAATGATTGAATAAGCTAAGTGTCACTCTAGTACAATAATCAATTAGGTAATGCAATACTATGAAACTAAATTTTACCATTATTAACTTTTCCTTCCCTATGTTACCAAAAAAAAGGAAAAAGTAAAAAGAACTATTCAAACCAAAAACAGAATCCCGCAGTGACAATCGTAAATCGCTGGTTGGGCAACCCCGAAAATCTCGCTGCTTTAACGTTCCCAAAAAACACTGGCTCTAATACACTTTACGACACCGGAGTCATCGCGCTCACCCCACATATATACATACGTCCATATATACATACCCAAACACACTGTCGCGTTCCCGCAGCGCAAAGCTACAGCAGCAGCAGCAGTGCGCGCATAAAATCTTGAATGCCGAGCTTGGCTTGCGCACGGTCGACAAAGTCCTCGTCGTCCCCCTAATGAAGTGCAGCGCGCACTTCGCCCCGCGGCAGCGTCGCAACTCTATATATGTACATTCGCTACAGCCGCGCGTTCCGCTGCAGGTGTGCAACTGTGTGTTTTCCCATATACATATACAGATATACGTATATCTATGCATACATGTACGACGGTGCAACTATACGCGCGCGAGTCCCGGCATTTATCATCGATTAACGGGCGGCCGGCCACTCGGGAGTCGTATAAACGCGAGCGCGCCTGGTATGCTCCATTTGCGGAATCGCGAGGGCAGAGGGTGAAAATAAGGCTGCTGTGCGGTGTGCTGCTGACTGCATTACGCTTTCCGGCCAATTAATTGCGAACGTATACGCGCGTACGCGCGTCTCAAAAGCCCGTTTTCGCGCGACGTGCCTTGGGGATTACTTTATACTCTCTGCGACGGTACTGCGCCGATGCTGCTGCTGTACTGCTGCAGAGTTGGCTTTGGTTCGTCGTGTTTTAACGTACTGGGGGCAGATTTTTTTATTGTACAAGCGAAGCGCGTGTCTTTTCGGCGCGTCTCGAAGATGAAGGTGGTTTTGTTGGTATTATAGTGAGAGCATCAGATTGACATGGAAACGTTATTAGAATGGGGTTGAAGTATTTAAGAGTAGTAGGTTGTATAAACTGTTTTTAAGGTGAATATTTCATTGGTTCGTGTATTGGTGTTCTTAGAATTACTGAGTTCTCTTTTCAGGTTATAAAATATGTATTTTTTTAAACATTTTAGTGTACACAAACAAAAATTATTAGGATGCATAAATCCTTTCTTTCAGTCCATTGAACAAAAACAGTATATAATATAAAATGCAGCTGAAGTATAAGACGCTATTTCATAGATATTTTTTTTTAATTTTTTTAATTTTTATGTATAATCAGTAGAAAATTTTTATTGTAACATTGTAAATTCAATAATTTATGTAACACACCGACGCAAAAAGATACGATTTTTTGCCAGAATCTATCTATATATTCTGTACATACAATATTATTCAAATAGAAAAGACTGACCTGTATGCAAAAATTAAAGAAACGTAAGATCATTTCCCAATCAATTATCTCAAAATATAATTAAATATGCTAGGTTTCAAAGTCACCCGACTACCCCGCAATACCTGCTAATTATTTCCAGCAATTTTACGATACTCGAGTAAACTCGGCAAGCGATGAAACTTCTCCTCCTCCAAGTCATTATTCCCGGCAGCGAATCTCAGCATCCCGGGGATAATCCCTAAACTCGTCGATAATTTCTAATGCCCGAGAGCTCTTCTGGCATCAGAGAGATCCGTACTCTAGCCTCTCCATCGGTTTTAAATAGCGAGCAATCACTCTCGGCTGCTTCTTGCGGCTCGGGTAACCATCTTCCTTCTCTCCCCCTCCTCCCCTCTCTCGCTCTCTTCCGTCCCGTCGCTCCACCACCAAAGCAACGCTACGCCGTATATATAGTACTCCACCTCATCCTTCTCTCTCTCTCTCGCCCCTCGCGCAAGACGCGCCCCAAGTTAATACGTAAACGGAGTTCCTAAATGGAGTTAGCGAAGTTCTCGGGGCGCGTTTGAGCCGCGTCGAGAGGCTGCTGCTACTGCACGCGCCTCAGACTAAGGCAGTTCTCCGTTCCTCTTGGTTTACGGATGAAATTCCGTCGGACGCGACTTGTTCGCTATACTCGCGCGCGAGCTCTTCTCTCGAGTACAAGAGCCGCGCGTGAGAGAAGAGTATATAGTAGAGACGTTGCTTATAGATATACACACATAGCGTGAGGGGGAAGAAGAAAGCGTCGGAGCTTTGATTTTTCCCCGAGTTAGTCGCAACTTTATCGCTCTAAGTTTTACGCCCAGCCGGGAATGCTGCTTTACGGGCGAAAGAATGAAGTTTCGCGAATTAAGGGATGCCGGAGTGGCTGGATTTAGTGCGGCGGAATGAATTCGTTTCTTAAATAGCTCAGAGTAAATTGAGAGATATACACATCTTATTTTGTATACGAGGAGAGTAAGTTTGTTAAAGAGTGAGTTGTGTGATACTAAACAGCAATTGTAGAACTTTACAAATTTTTTAACAATAATAAAATGTATTTTCATTATTTACGTGTAATCATTTAAATGTTAGTGTGTAATATTGTATTATGCAAAATAAACTATAAGTCTGTGACTGACTATCAGTATAAGAACCTGAAAAAACTAATATATGTTAGGTGATATTTTGTCTCAAAATTTGTTTAAACTAACACAAATCGAATTTATTTATTGCACGGGTATATTTAAGTGTTAAAATATATATTTCTCAATTCAGATTTTAAATAATTGATGATATTAAAATGACAGTTTAGTATACATCTTGCATTTTACTTAAACGTACCTAAACTTGTACCTAAAATGATACCGATGCATAAATACGAAAATAACTCATACTTTGATGGAGTAGTAGAACTAGATTTCGTTCGATCATGAAAGTTTAATAGTTGAGGTGTCATATTGTAAATCGTAGGTTTCCACAAAAACTAGCACACCTCAAAAAAGACCCATTTGCTATTTTAAAGCACCAGAATAAATTCATCTAGAATTCCATTAACTTCTGGTATTATTCGTATATTTTAAGTTCCGAGATTAAAGGCATGGATAAAGTATTTGAACCAACTACTGTTAGACTTTTTCCATTTAGCAGAATACCTTGAAAAATACGCCCTCTATTTCCTGTCATATTATGTAGTGTTACGGTCAGAATCTTAAATTGTTCTGTAAAATCCTACTTCATATTCACTGCTATTATGTATATTCAAATCAGCTAAATATCTAGGCCAATACAACCTTTATTCACAGGTTCGAAAGGACGATGAAAATAGCCTATTCATTACCATAGGCGCATCCTATTTAGCGATCGGCCAGGCGAGCGACCTTTGACGCGGCGGGCGCGCAATCGTGCACACGGTTGGGGGACCACAATAAACGGAAAACGTGCGCGCTCGCACACGAGGAGCACAGGAGTAGAGAAAGGGAGGAACCTCGACAATGCACAGTCTCTCGCATCGTTCTCACTCCCTCTTTTCCTCTGTCTTTCACCCTCTGCATACTCTGAGCCCACAGGGATTGTCGCTAGCGAGTCTTTTCTCCGCACCCACGCGCGTGCATATATGTGTGTACATGTATATAACGTATAAAGTCAAACAGTTCGGGGATTTATGCGAGGGATCGAGAGATGGCTTTTGACGTGGTGCGTATAGGAGGCGGATTGCGCGGGTGTGGAAAGCTTTGAGGATTCGGGATGACATATTTTAGTGCCTTAAAGGATGATTGTTAGAAAGCAGGCGTTAACGTGGTCGCTATATTTTCGTTTGAATGTGATTTCACTCAAATTTGAATTTTTTAAAATTTATGATCAGGTTATATACGTAAGTTTGTGTTAATTAATTTATTAACGTTGTCAAATCTGCAAATATTTTTGTACGATAGATCACGTTTTACCATTAATGTAGAATTCAATCTGCTATTTTACAAGTTATTATAAAGCAAACAAATTTTGATTGTTTCTTTTGATGGTTAATTTTAGGTTTTAGGTTTTGTCAATATAGCATACACATATTTTTCATACTCGAAATTTGCCAATACTCACTCAAATAAACTGACTAAAAGTTCAAACGAATACAAATCCTCAACAGCACAACCTGAAACAAACAGAATAGGAGCCCCACAAATTACACCCCATACAGCTCGACGATCCGCGAATCCGGGGGCGCGACGAGAGCCTTTCGGAGAAAAACGCTGACGGGTGAAAATTCCCTCGGACAGATACGCCGGGTGATACACGCGAAAAAGGCAACTGAAAATCACCCTCCTTCTCTTTCCATAGCAGTAGCCCAACCGAGAGATAGACACAACGAGCCTGTCGGACAAGCTGTTGCCTTCAGCGCCTGAATTAGAATGAATCGACCGACGACGACGGCGCCCCTCTGCCTTGTGCCATTTTCTTTTCTCTCCTCTTTCTTCTTCTCCACCTCCGCGTCTTATCGCAGTCCCCCGCGCAATTTTCCTCTCTTACTCGAGCGTATACATCCCAGTGCTCAGTAGGTAGGTGGGGTAAGGTTATATAAAGTTTTTACGATTTTCTCTCTCGCCCTCCTTGCGAATGATCCTCTCTCTCTCGTCTTTCTCTCGCTCGCGCGCCAAATCCGTTGTATCTCCCGCATAAGAGGCCTATAAATTCGTTTGGCCTGTCACGAGAAGGAAGGAAGGGAGCGTGTATAGTCTTATGTGCGGGGTGAAAGAGAGAGAGAGAGAGAGAGAGAGAGGAAGAGGGAGAAGGCGTTAAGGCGACGCCGCGATCTGCTGTGGTTAGCGTCGGTATGGCACCCACGACGACGAAGAGGGAGAGAGTGCGCGAGACGACTGCTGCATACGCGCGCGCGCGCGGTTGGGAGGAGAGAAGATGGCCTATCGATGTCTCCGCGAATGTGCGGCTTTTCCCGGGCATGAATCTTCTATTTTCGCAGGAGCGCGGGAATGGATGGCGCGTGAAGGTGTCTAGAAGGTTGAAGGCTGGAAGTGGTAAGGGCATTGTTAAGTTCTTATCGAGATATTTTTTTCCATTTTTCTCAAGCTTATTATTTCGTAAAGAAAATTGTCTGATTTTAAAGATAAATTAATATTTCTGTTATTAAGGACAACAGTGTTTAAAGTTTTCAATAGTATATTTTTAAATATCATAATTTGCAATAAAACGATTTTTAATTCTTCATCGGGAATAATATCCAAGTGTAGTGTGTTCACAATTAAGCGATGCAATATACAATCTGAAATAGTTTTGTTTGTACTATATATATATATATATATATATATATATATATATATATAAAATATTTTCATATTAATCCACGTTTAATCTACGTTAATAAACGCATGAAAGTATTACATACTTGAAGAATTAAATCATTTATTGCTAATTCATCGAAGTATCAAACACTTTCGCTACTTAACCGTCAGCAATAAATAAACTCCCAGCAAAAATCTAAATTCGAGCGCAACCCGCGGCGTACAGCTGTGAATTTTATTCCTTGCGAAAGTATAAAAATGCGGCGTCGGAGAAAGCTGAAAGAGAAAAGTATATACTTATGTTCGCGGATCCTTGGATGGAAAATAAATAAGAAACAGAGCAAAGTACGCGGCCGCTCGCGCACCGCAACGAAAATAAAACAAGCATTTTCTTCGGCTCTTCCTCCTTCTCCTGCTGTTGCTCCTCTTCCTCGTCGTCGTAGTCGTCGCAGCGGCAGCGAGACAAATAGAAGGAGCCAGAAGTTGGCAGCTCTACCCGACTCCATCGCGCTATATATGCTGCACACGACGAACTTTTCCTTCCCCGCGGATCTCTCGCTCTCTCACTCCGCATCGAGCGCGACGACGACGACGGCGACTCTGGGGCTTTGGAGATTGCGGACTCGAAAATGTTGAAAACTGCGCGGAGATCGCTATTCTCGTATATCGTACGTACGTACGTGTATGTATGTGGAAGAGAGCGTGGAAAGAGAGTGAGAGAGGGAGAGAGAGAGAGAGAGATTTTGTAGGAAGGGCTTGGCCGAGGGAAAATTTTCTTTTGCGAGGGGGATGAAAAGCGAGGGGTCGCAGCGCTCTTTGATGTCTTCCCCGCTGCCATTTTGTCATCGGATTTCGCATTATCCCCTGGACGGAATTGTTTTGAATTAAAAGGTGGAAAAATTATGGTTTTGAGGGAGATAGGGAGGGGTGGAGTCTAGCGCGGCTTAATTGACAATGGATTCAATTCGTTATGGGGTTTGTTATTTCATAGGCTTGATTTTGCGATTTGGATAGAATAATTGCTTTTTTTTAACCTTTTTATTTCAAATTTAAACACTATTCGTGAATTGAAGTTTCATGAAATTTTTATAACTTATACCTGCACTAACAAACTGATAAATTCATATAAACTCTATTATAATTATATATTTGAGTAAATCTGACTTATTTCAAACACAATTTATTTAAAACAAATAATATTAACTCAAAGCAAGTTTCTTTCAGTGCTTTGATATACTATAAATTAATTTTTATTATGTTCTATCATTCTGATAAAAAAAGAGTACGTATATTGTTGCATTGGGATATTTAATGAAGCCAAAAACTGTTGTCAATATAGTTTGAGTCTTTGATATAATTATGCAAGGCTAAATTTTTTAAAATAATTTTTAGCCGATCGTGTCGCTTTTGTGAGAGGTACGAGTGAACTACAAGGTATATAAGTTATTTTGCTGAAATAAGAAAAAATGTTTTTTATTATCAGTATGGTAAGTGAATGGTTATCGTTCCACTACATTAGTTGCATAGTACCGCTATTCTTATTAATATACTACTTACGAGACTGATGAGAGTTACTTTCAAACTCTTGCTTTTTAATTACAAATGAGGAAATATCTTTTTAACTATTTCCATATATTTTTTAAAAATTGCATAACAACTTGGTGTATTTTCAAACTTTTATAACGTTTTGGTCATTATAGTGTTGCTTAAAATAGTATGTTATATTTCCGTTATTTTAAATTAAAAAGTCTGTTATATTTCCATTATTTTTAATAGTTAAAATGGCATAATTTATGGCATTTACAATATTATATTGCAGTTTTTGTAACATTATTAAAAAAATCTAGTCTGCTTTAAAGCTCTATTTAAGGATCATTTGCATATTTAATTTATCAGCTTTCATTTTTAATATGTTATGGCTAAAATAGTTATAAACTCTGGTGCAGAAAGTCTTTTCTAGCAAATCTGTTTTTTTTTTAATTCTTTGGGTCACTTTGAACATGAAAAAAATCGTGAACACGATAATTCTCGTGCCGACCCTTTCGCAGACTTTATTAACTTTATTAAAAATTTAATAACTTTATTTAACAAATATGAGTTTGTATTTGCTTTTAACAAGATGAAAAAATGTTGGTTTTTGCAAAAGTTATACAATTTCAAAAATGCCTGTAAAATACGCTAGTTTTTATAAATTATGTTGAAAAATGGTATAAAAACCTTCTCCTTGCATTTTTCTGTTGAATCAACATTTATTCATCGTAACATCAGAAGTGTTTCATAGAATCAAATCAAATAAAAAATATTTTCAATATTTATACCTACTATAGTCATCTCTGAGTGCGCTTTGCGCACCACTATTGTTTTTGTAACCTAGCAATCCATTACTCCCACCAATCAAATCACGAATAAAATGATTTCAGAACAAATCCATCATTTTTTAAAGATAGGATAGTTGGGTATATGTTTATACGTACTTCCTTAAAACTGTCATGACAACCGTGTTCAGCGAAGATTTCATTATACTGTGACCTGTTGGACGTAATGCAGGATTTACCTCTTGGACTTTTGTAAAGGATATAATGCATTCGGATGAAGTCATTAGAGTTTCTCGGAAGGGGTAACTTGCGAATGCTGTACGCTTTTGTTAGTGGCAATACGTGAGATTGCGAAACGTGATAATTATGACAAATATTTCATATATAGTATTTTAAACAATTGTAAATGTGTAACTTCTTTAAGCCTGTAGTAGAAATAAAAAGAAATTAATTAAAAACTATTCCTTGCCCTTGGCTATAATAGTTGATTAAAAACTGGGTATTTTACCTAATATGGTCGTTTGACCTTCTATAAAAACTCATTTCGACCAAACGAAATTTTCTTCCATCTCAGTATACAGAATTAATTTTCAATATTTCAATCTCAAAAACTACTTCGTTTACCTCGAAATTAAACTATTCTAGTATAAAATACTAATGCTATTGCATTAAATTCGTTATCAGTAACACTGATGAATTAAAAAAAAAAAAAAAAAAATCGAAAAACACTCGAAACTCCACAACTCCTATTCAAACTACCGTACATTCGAGTAAATCCAACAAAACAGCGGCGCACGCGACCGACCCAAAACCCTCTAAACAACAATACCTCGGAGTGTGTGTGTGTACGGGCGGCCGTGGCTCTATCCATCAGTGCGAACGGCAAGACAAAAGCGTGCGCGCTAGCGAAGACCGAAAGGGAGCAGCAGCAGTACAGCAGCAGTGGTAGCAAAACCGAAACGGATAGCACGAGCAGAGAGAGAGAGAGAGAGAGAGAGAGAGAGAGAGAGAGAGAGAATGACCCGGGTAATGAATCGGGTGCGAACGTGGCGCGCGCGCGCGTTCGCGCTATTACCGGCCACCGAATTGCCCGTGTCGCATTGTCCTCGTCGCTATATACACTGAGTGTGTATATATATAGTTTGCTTTTTCGAGGGAAAAGGGGACGATGGAGGACGAGAGAGAAAGAGAGTAAAAGCTTTTGTTTTAGGCGCACGTGTAGAGAAAAGTTTGCAAGGCGATTTGATGATTAAGGTGATAATTTTGGAGGAAAAAAGGGCTAAGTGATAGTGATGTGATTGAATTGAGCGAGATTTTTTTTTTTCTGAAAGGAAGGATGAGGGTAGGATTGATTGGGTAAGAGTGGATGAGGCTATGGTACTGTGCATTTTTTTAAAAGGAAACTACAATAGGGTTGAAATCTTATATGGTTTATATTGTTATAAAGTATTCCAAAAATAGAAAAAAAAAACAGATAAATAATCTTTTTCTCTCGAGGAATTTTTTTGTCGATTAAAAAATAATTGGCAACTAAAATGTTGTGCCTTCAAAACTTTACTTTACAGATGTAATTTCAAAATTATTATAGTAAAAAAATTCGGAAAATTCTAAATAGTATTTACAGAAACACTCGGACCACGAAAAAAATTGTATTTCCTTGTTAAAAAAAATTGGTTTCATTAGCTTTGTTATTAGCTTTCTCTTGCATTTTCAAACCTGACATAACGAGCTACTCAGTTTTTCTCGGAAAAAGAACTCACAGCTCAGTTTTAAAAGCGAAAAAGCTCCCGAAGTTTGCGTAAGTTAACGAAATATACATTTTTTTACCCCCACGTCCAACCTTTTATTCATTCCAAAATGACATCACGAATTTCTCGTGAAAACATTAGCGACTACCTCGTTCTCCACTCTCTCGATCCAGCTAATTTGCCTTTTTTCCTCTCTCTCTCTCTCTCTCTCTCTCACATACACACATAGATATATACTAAACACCTATACACACCTCTGTACTTCCACGCGCTAAGCGCAATCCCTGTTTAGGCGACAACACGTCCCATTTCGTTGGCAGCGACCGTCGTAATTTCGCGTCGCCCGGTTTATATATTATACGCACACACGCGTCGCGCGAAATCCTTTCAGAGGTAGGATCATCGTCGTAATGGACGAATTTTTTTTCTTTATCTCTCACGTTCGCGTTTTCTGTCTCTCTCTCTCTCTCTCTCACTCTTTCAGTTTATTTTTTTTTGGTTTGCAACCGCGCCGTTTTTTTTTCTACAACACGCCGGCCGCTGCACTTGATCGGGATTGTGTCCGCACGGGGCGACTGTGTATAAATATATCAAAGGCCTTTTGTACGCGGTAGCGGTAGCAGCAGCCTCTCGACGTTTTTTTTTATTACCACGAGGCCTTTAAAATATGAAATTCGAGCGCGGACGGTGCGGAGTTCGCGCTTCGCTAGAGCTGTTCAAACTTGCGCGCGGCTCGCTTTTTTTCGCGCGTCGAAGCTGGATGTGGATATGTATATATATATATATGGGGGATGGTGTATTGTCGGTTGGTCGGTGCGGTTTTTTGAAACGCGAACGCCGAGCCGAGATGTATGTTTTTTTTTGTCAGTGGTGCTTTTATTGACTGCCTCTCGCGCGTACAGTCGCGCGCGTTTATGCATCAATTTGATAAGTGTTATGAAGTAGAGATGAAATGGTCGAAATGAAAATGGAAGCTAGTGCGCTCTGTATTATTGCGGGGGTTACATCGCGAAGTTTATTTTCGATTGAAAAAGTATTTTTGTGTTCGCTATTGAGGTATATATGGTTACATTAATGAAAAATACCTCTAAAAATATCTGTAAATTCCTTACACCCTTTTTATGAATTGATAAATATTTACAATTTTCACTATTGCGAAAACTTATCGCTCACCGATAAACAGTGATTTATCATGAATTCTCCCTTCGATTAGAGAACTATAATAAGCCATTTTGCGGCACGTGGTACAATGCACCCCTCTGTTGAGATTACCGTAACGACGAGCAAAAACATCAGAATTACCTTTACCACTAGCTGCATGTTGCGCAATCTGTTGCGGCTGCTCGGAGGGTAACAGATATCGAGATCGACAGGGGTGCGTAGCTATGTCTGGTATGTGAAGGGCGAGTTTTATCCCTCGGGGCAGCGATCGATGGAAACGAAGCGCTCTACATTACCAATGCTAAGGCAGAGCGCAGTGTGTTTTAGACGTTATCATCGAGTGTTAAATTATTGCTTAAGGGTAAGCGCATATCTTTTTATGGTAGATGTTTAATAATAACAAACTTGATATAAAAGAGGGTGGTGAGATCATTTGATTTGATGAGTCCGGAGGTGTGTAAATTTGTTATATGAGCTTTTATGTGATATTTAGATTAAGATTTTATGACAAGATGTTTAAAAAATTATGTATTTTGTGTTTCTTGATTTATTTATTCTTTTGTGGATTAACATTTGCGTTTACTTGAACTTCTATAAGTATGATATAATGTCGTAGGAAAAATTTAATTTTAGTTATAATAAAAAATTTGGATAGTCAAAAAGAATAACTAAAGATTCTTGAACAAGATAGACGTGATGGAGGAAAGTATTGAAATCGCGAAATTAACAATAAGCAAAAGCTATCATTAGATATAACATATATTTCTATTAGGAATATCGGACAAATTACTTAAATTGATAATTTACAATTTTTTTGATATTTTTTTGCAATTGTAAATTATTTATATGAATTTCTTTGGAAAAATGTGGATTAAATTAATCGAATTCAGAATAAATTATTTTCTTTAGAAATATAAAAAAATGATATTCCTAAATGATTCGTAAATTTTTAAATTCTTAAATTTAAAATATGTATAACATATTCAAAATTAGCATTCTAAACCCTCCTAAGTAGTACCTCTATATAAATAATTTAGTTACTGCATTCTTTATACGAAAGGAAAAACTGTAAAAAAATGTGTGATTCAAACATATTTTTGCGTGAGACCGTGTGTACAGATGCATGTAGGAGTGCGTAGGTGTGCGTAAGTATTCATAGGTCATAGGTATACGTGGACATTGATAAAGTAATAGATGAATATGTATATGTTAAAAGCGACGAGTCGATTTTCGCGAGGAAATCTCTAATATAATAAAGGATATCGTCTATCAAAAGTTTCTACTGAACTTATCTTAAAAAATTAGATTAATTAATAGTGGAAGATGGAAGCGCAATTAAAATATTGAAAAATGTAATATAGATATCTGTAATGGCTTTGACGGCCCTTTGAGTTGATATCATATGTAGTTTTTACAAATACCTATAAATGTGAATTGTATAACAAACAGAACATATAATTTTTCAGTCGTTTTTATATTATTCATAAAAATATTCAAAGGCCCTATAAATTTTCTGAAAATTCCCATTTACGATAAAATAACGTGTTTGAAATTTTACTTTTATGACTGACATTAATTAAAAATGCTTTATTACAATAATATACCATAATAAAGATTTATTCATGCATGAATTTACCGGCACACATGTTTATGTTACTTTTACGCAATTTAATTAAGCTCTTCGTTTATTAATATAAATGTATCAATTATATGAAATCAAGTAATTACGGTATTAAATATTTTCAATGTAAATAATGCCGTCGGGAAATACGGAATTTTGTTGGATATACATTTAATTTTCCCAGTCCATTATTCTTATTGAAAACATCAGAATGATCATCTGCGAATATTATTCATGAA
Organism: Torymus tubicola; assembly: GCA_035583055.1. Lineage (NCBI taxonomy): Eukaryota > Metazoa > Arthropoda > Insecta > Hymenoptera > Torymidae > Torymus > Torymus tubicola. The sequence goes on along the minus strand of JAWWEQ010000045.1, from coordinate 34,716,653 downwards.
TAATAATTGTTATTAAAAGTACAAAGATAAACAATATTAAGATTATTAAAATAATTTGAAATTTTTAATAAACGAGGTCACAAAAAGAGGAAAGCATTTTTAAAAAAGATGAAACAAAAGTACCATAATTTGAACAAAAATTTTAATGATTTTATTTTCGCCGAAATTAATTGTAAAATGACAATATATTGTTAAAAAATGTTTTGTACACATATTCTCTCAGATAATAATAGTTTTCAATAGTTATGACTATTAAATACTTCAACCTAGTTAATTGACAATTACAATTTGAAAGAGAGCAAAGAACTCGAAAAGACGACAAAGTTTTCGCAAATCACTGCCGCAATCACGTCAATCCCGAACAACGATAGAATCTCCCTTTCCCCCTTTCTTCTCTTCTTTTACGTCTTTCGTCGTATCGATACTCGTCTTTCCCTATCTCTCTCTCTCTTTTGCTCTTCACCCGGCCGTTTCCCTCCTTTCTCGTAGCTCTTGTTTGTTGTTGCCGCGGCCGAGCGCGCGAGTATAACTTTATAATCGAGGCTGGCGCAACTTCTCGCCCCTGCACCGAAGATCGACGGCGAAGGCAGCGCGTAGGGGGTGAGCCAAAAGTGCCGCGGAGACGTTTTAGAGGCAAAGTTGCGGAGGCTAGATAGGGAATTGTGCGAGCATACGCGTCTGGGTGCGGGAGAGAAGTTTCGTTTGTTCGGCCGTGGCACAATTATCATTAGGGAGGGAGATGGCGGAGATAAATGAATGAAAGAGGGTGAGAGGGAGAGAGTTTGCGTGCGCGCGCTCGCGTTTAATTGCGAAATTAAAAGGGCGAGGCTGAGAATTAGCGGAGCAGGTTGAACGATGATTCTTGGGAGAACTGAGGCTTGTAAATTTAACAACGTGGCAGTTTGTTTTGTTGAGGAGAAGCTCAGGGTGAACGCGGTAAGACGTCGGTTCGAAAGTGTATAACAAATATGTGGGCGGGTATAGTTTGATGTTTGTTGTGCTCTTTTTATTGTCTTCTTTGGTAGACTAATTATTATTAAGTTGTATGAGTAATTGTAAAAATCCATAGAAAGACTTGTAACCGAGATCATTTTGTATTTTAATATGGCTTTTCATAAGTTTTATTTAACTTTTAGAGTTATTCAATGAAAATCATTTTTATACGTTAAAACATAATTACAGAAGATTTTTAATATGAAATTATCTTTTTATTAAGTGCACTGTATTGTCGCTTACACTTGCAAATATTCTTCTTTCTGCGCTGTTTTCATTGCACGCCAATGTTCTTTTTTTATAGCTGAGTTAATATTTCGTTATTGATTAAAATTTTCATTCAAGTATACGTCTCGAACTATATCATTCTCACACCAACACAACTACGAAAAAAACTGTAAAATTTCAAAAAACCACTATCAACCACAAAAGCAACCCTCTTTAATCCTTTAATCGTCTTCAATCCAATTTCACCCGGAAAAAGTCACCTCTGCAATCCCTCGTATTACCTACCTTTTATCATCCACTACTGACGCCATCATCTCACTCTTTCTCGTCTTTGAAAAACAGTCAACGAAGAAGACGCGCCCCCATCCATGGGAGATCGGCCGTGCGAGCAACGAGGCCGACAAAAGCGGAAAAGCCGAGAGAGTGAGAGCGGCGAACTTGACATTTATATTGGGGATTCTCGGCTTTGCACTCCACGACAAGGGGGAATGTCGACGACGACGATGAGGCGAAAACCCTTTCGGGGTGGCACGCGATGCTCCGAGAGTTTATAAGAGGGCGCGCCGCGTGTATACACCTAAGCCCCTCGTCTGCTAGAAAGAGCGAGAGCGAGAGAGAGAGAGAGAGAGAGAGAGAGAGAGAGAGAGAGAGGAAGGACTTTTACTCGCAAAGTGGATGTTACCAGAGGAACGTCTTCCGGGATGAACGGGCGCATGTACACCGATTTGTCGCTTTCGTGGAGAAGAGAGAGGGGCGATTGGTCTGTTTGTTGATCGGTTACGTTTTTCTTCAAAGGGTGTGGTTCGTGGGTTGGATCGAGTAAGGCGATGTTCTTTTTCGACGGTTCGGAAAAGAGTTGATATGTGTCAAGTAGGAGAGAGGCTTTTTTGAATTGCGTTACGGGTCGATTGAGTAAAATGTTCGTGACTTTTTGGAAGTAAAACGGTACAGTTGTTAGACGGAAATTAGCTAGTTTGAGTAAACTTAGCTAATTGCTGATCAAGAACTGGTTCATTCTTGTATGGGTTCACAGACTAATGCTATTTCTCTATTCTCTTAAATACTATATAGATAGAGTCGTTTCGAGAGAAACAGTAAAAGGCCTAATACCGTAGAGTACAATATTCTTTAATATTTTGTAATGGTTAATCCCTACATGATGAAGCTGTATTACCTTTAAAATAGATTTAATTGTCCATATAGTTGAACTAAAAATTGCGTTAATTCTTCAAAAGCAAATTTTTTTTTATGAATTATTCAATCACATCAACCATTCGACTTCGATATTTACATAAATATTAAAGTAAACATACTACGTGTATACATTACCATTGCACGTTCTTTTTTCAAATAAAAAATATATGTTACAGTACACCGAGCACACGAAACATCCTACTTTTCATATAAAATCTCATCACGGCTGGTGGTTGTTCGATAATCCAAGAGCCAGAGCAAGTCTTTTTCTCTGCAGCCTCATGAAAAAAGCATTCACGCGCAATTCCGCGCACAGGCGTGTGCGCACGCGCCACTGGGGAATTAAGTCCGTAATCGCGCGATCTTTGCCTGCAAAGTGAGAAGGCAATTTGGGCGAACCGCAGCACGGCGCGAGTGGCCGAGGCGCGGGGGATAACGTAATGGCGCGCCGCGCAAAAGAGGAGAAACGTTAGCTAGCGAATGTGTATCTCTATACATATATACATGTACGTGAGAGTACCGTTGCACAGGGGGTAATTAACGAGGGCGCGGGCGAGTAATGCTCCTCGTTACGGGGCCGGTGGAACGGCCACGTCGAAAATCTCATTAAATTCCTCTCGCGGTGCGCCGAGCGTTTGTCTCGCGCCTTTTTACTCCCTCGCCTGGGTTCTCTAACCCTTTGACTTCGTGAACATCTCTCTCTCTCTTTTTTTCCCGGGGAGAAGGTGTTTTTGTTGGAGGGAGAGAGGCTAATTGATACTCTGGCCGCGCTTGATTGATTTTAGTGGCCAGGAACAGCGATACTGATTGAAAAGTATCGCTGTCGGCTTTGTTTTTTTTTGTAGAATGGGGGCAATGTGCTGTGTATGTGATCTTTTTGGAGGGTTTGGCACGATGTTTCTTTGGGAATAGGTCGGTCGCGTGTAAGATACATTCGGTGGTCAAGCTTTTTTCCTACCTAGGTTATTGCGTTTTTTGGATAAGGGTTGAAATCGGTGAATTTATTTGTTATAACAAACTGATAAAGAGTGTTGGTTTTATGAAAATGTCGAATACTGCACAAGTACCAAAAAAATTGATATATTATACAAAAGATCAAGCTAAACTTTTTAAGATTTTTTTCAAAGCTGGTTCACATTCGTTTCTGAGAAAAAAATTGTCTGAAATTATGTCTTAAACATTTGGCTGCATATGAATCATTCGTTTTTTAATACAATCCTGTGTTGTTTATATCGATAATCGATGCAGAGGGAATCAGAAAACGAGTTGAACACAGTACAGATTCTTAGCTTTTCAATGCATAGAAGAAAAAATATGTGATGCCATTTTATTTTTTGAGATAATTTAAATCTAGTTCGAAAAAGTCTTAGATTGAGCTTGGATTGATGGCATTTACAAGTCAGAACAAGAACTTTTTAATCTTTATTTTTTACATAACTTAAAGTATTAGCTATCAAATATATATGATAAATCAACCCTTTTTCATTTATTTATTTGAAGTCGCATTCCCTGATGGGTATTCAATACTTATTAATTAATCATTACAAAATAATTCTTAAAAATAGAAGAATGGAAATAATATTTTTAGTAACACTAATTTGATTTCGAAATCCTCATATAACGAGCTTAAATAAATTAAAATCTCATAACATAATATAATTACAAGGAAGGCTCCTTAATGGCAAAAATTGGAGGCTAATTTTTTTGCTATGTTTGACGTATTTATGTGATTTATTATAATACAATAATAAAGCATCTTTAAAGTAGCATAAATATTCAAATATCTAATATCATCTACTAAAAATGTTTTTTTTTCCAGTTATTTATTGATGATGCATATTAATATACAGTTGTCTCTGACTTCCTGTTAGCAACAGCAGCATTTTTCTTCGTCTACGTAAGTATATCATAGTACTCACTGACAATCCATATTCACAATCTCCCAAGCGTAAATAGTTAAACATCATGCATTACAACACCAGCAACACGTCGCATTTTCCCCATTAATACCCAAGTAATCCGCCTTTTTTTCCCCTACCACCGCATCCTGCAGACAATAGCGCGCAACATGATTAATCGACGCGCGGGAGTCCGCGCGCATACGCGTAGCTTCTTGTAAATCATTCAAGTCGCATTATATCACACGTCGTTTTCCATGATTTCGCTATTAGATCGGGTGCGCGTAGCGTGGTTCTCCCTGGGGGGAGGGGAGAGAAGGGAAGCGCAGCGACACGGACGAGCCCGAATAATGGCCGCATTATCCAATATTGCCCTCCTCGTAAATTAACGAACTTCTTTCGCAATTACCGCATGCGCGCGAGCACCGCAATCGCTTTCAATTACGGGATCCGGGTCAATTGTTGCCGTGCGTTGAGATAAATAAGACGAGCGACAGCGTTGTTTATGTAGTATGGGGTATAGGCGGGGGTGTTATTATATGCCCGTGAAAAATGGTATTGCCAGCATGGCCAGAGGTGTGCGATGAGATTATTATAAGTAGTTTCAGTTGATACAAGTTGTATAATTAGTTGTAAATTAGCGGAGAAAAAAACTTTGAATACAGTTTTTATGATTTTTAGGAGCGCGTAAACGAAGTTTTCATATATACTTTTGCAAATAACCGTTCACGCGGAAACAAGTTCTGATTATTACTTTTTAATGATAAGGTTACAGCTTGGAGATTCCGTTGAAAGTTATATATGAATGTTATTGCTCTACATAGATTGGACTGAAGTATTTTTACTCTTATTGCAATATTAAAAGAGTCTTTTAGAACGATGTGAAAGTTTTCTTTTCAGCTTTTTAAAAATTCGTTGGTAAACTGCTACTGTACTTACGAGATTATAATTTAATGGAATTTCATATTTTTCAGTTTAAACATAAGGTAGACCTTTTTTTATAATTAATAAACATCTGTATACTTACAATTTTTATATACACTGTTGTAAATAATTTTTATTATATCCTTTTAATCTGAAGTAAGCCTTCTTACGAAAAAAAAGATTCTGTTTTTTGGTGCAAATTTTAAGGTTTTTAAGCTATACTTAGAATTTCAGAATATTCTTAAATTTCAATTAAAAGTTAACTAGAAACCGCAGTAAGAATTTTATGCTTTTTGCTCAAAATCTGGCTAAAATATGCAGACCCTTTAGTGGAGATGTGTACCAGAAATTATCCATTTTTTAACTAATGTTATACCTAAGAGCAAAATACTAAAAAAATACATATCATATATATACTAGTTTTTGTTGAAATTTATTGTGTCTTAGTATTAGATTTTCAATTACGAATAATTCATTATTCGATAAATGAAGTCAAAAGGGAAAGACTGAAATGAGGTTGAATATTTCTTCATTGTAATTATGTACTACGTGATCTAATAAGTCAAGTTTTTTTGCCGATATTGTAAGGATCTTTTATTGTAATAAAGTATGTATGGAATTTTTTATTAAAATAAAATGAAATTCATAAAAAGAATTTGAAAATCAATTTCTCAAAAAAAACCAATATCTTCGAGCCATAAAAAGGCAACGATAATATAATTAATTTAATATCCTATTTATTAATAAAAAAAATTGTGAAACATGAAAAAACATAACTCCGTTAGTTTCCGTGAGTAAACTTACAAAAATTATACGTCACTCTTAAATCTTATTAATATAAGGTTTTATTTTTACTTAAAAATGTTTTTTTTACTTCAATAAAAAAGTACATTTACTTATACCTATCTATTTTTTACACCATTTTGTAAGTGTTGATAATTATATATTTTCCACTCCAAAAAAACCTGTAAACTCCCTTAATTTTAACGTAACTTCCCTTAACTTAAAGTACTCATTTAATAGTATTTATGATTACTTAAGCTCAAACTTTATATGAAAAGTATTATTTAAGTTAAATGTAACTTATTAGAACAAAAATATTAATCATTTTTAGGTTTCGTCATTAAATTTTTTTTGTAATTGGTCAATTGGATTTGTGGCAATTTGGAGAATTTACCGTATACAAATATAGCTTATCAAAGGTGAACTGACAACTAACTAGTTTTTAACTAGATTATAGGTAACAGAGTAACTCATTTAGAGCTAAGAAATCCATCTAATTTGTAACAGTTTAAGCAGAGAAATTTTCTACCAAAGTTATTTCTGTAGTGAATCTTCATACTTGTGAACTTTACGTGCCAAGCAACATCCCAGCTCAAAACAAAACACCAGCCACTGAAATATCGCCTTCCAAGGCCCCAAGTACAACATTATCGCGATCCTTCCATCACACCTCACTCTTCGTCTCCCTTTCTCCGCACCCCAGCACTCAAAAGTCGTCACGGCACCTCTAAGACGCCACCGACCGCTTCTTCTTCTTCTTCTTCTCCTCCTTCTCAAAAACTCTCGCACTCTCGTCGTCGCAAATCCGCTTTGCCTTTAAAAAATCGCTAACACGCCATTTTTCGCGCCCTCTCCTCCACCTCTGTACGCGAGCGCGCGCGCAAGCACGCGAGGAGAGGGGAAGCGACGACACCACGCCCACGCTGCGGGGAGAGAGAGAAAGTCGCTCGGTGAATAATGCAGCTCGGGGTAATGGCGCTATCTCTGCGCATCTTTTATTAAACGCCGAGCGAGCGAACGAACGAATGCGGGGGAGGCGAGTGCAAGCCTTGATTCCAGGAGGTGGGAGAGAGAGAGAGAGAGAGTGAGAGAGAGCGCTTGCCACTTTTACGCGGAGAGATGAAGGCTTTTTATGAGAGATGTGTTTCACGAGAGTGCCGAGGTATTTTACTTGGGGATGCTGGTTGGGTTATGGTTGTGGATCATGGTGGGAGAAGTGGATGTTGTGGGCGATGGGATGGTGTGACGTTGTACTATTGGGAGGGGGGGGGGTGTAAAATTAAAGAATGTCGCTCGGATCGTGAATGACTATTGGTTGCTTTTTTGTGAAAAAGTGGTTATGAGATATTGGTATTTTTGTTATTACTACACTACAGTTATAGAGTAGTTAGTAAGGCTCATTTTTTACTTATAGTAACTGTGTATACAAAAATCAAGAATATTATGTTTTATATTATAAATATATCGTATTATTTATATTAAAGAATACGCTTGAAAGAATGTTTACTTATATAATGAACGTCATCTATATGTTGATATAAAGATAATAATTAGTCAACGGAAAAAGGCAATATCAAAATTTGATTAATTATCTATAAACAGGGATCATGCAGTTACAAGAATAGTTCAAACAAACACTTTAAAAAAAACTTTAAAATCAGTTGCGAGAATAGAATATTGTATGATATATAGATATAAGAATCCTTAATACCTCACATCGTCTTAACTTTTTCATTGGTATTTTAGATTTTTTTTTTTAGATAAAAAATCTAAATCTTAATCTAACCACTAGTCTTAATTAAATCGTTATTTTATTTCAAAATTCATATAACCTAAGGAATCAGGTAATAAAATCAATTTAATAATAACTTTGTTACACATACCGATTAAGTAGTACAAGTCAATAATTTTTCGGCCCTTAAATGCATTTTGTATACTGCCGTCATTTTCTTGCGTTTCTTTTCAAAATTTTCCTTAGAATTTAGAATTAAATTACTAAATTTTATGCATAACTAATTTAGTATACATAAAAAGCTTTTGAAATTCCCAACCAAATCCAATCCACCGCAAAACGACACTCGCGAGCTTCCAAATTAAGTCGAGCCCGCAACATCCTTCCCAATCACACCTGTGCCAACCAACCTGCACTCGCGTTACCTATAGCACCAAGCCTGAATAATGATAATAAGCAATTAAAACCTCGATAGCCGCGCGCAGGGGTCACACCTCGTGCTTCTGATTAAAAGAATATTTTTCCTCTAGCGAGCCTTTATTTTTCTTTTCCTCCTGCCAGCGAGTGAGGCCGCTCGCGCCGATGGTATTCATGACTCCTCTTCAATTATACCCGCAGTTACCGAAGCCGAATAATTAGTCTTTCAGCCACGCGCGCTCGCGTCTCCTCGTTTTTTTTATCTCCCTCTCGTCCCCTGTAGCCAGTGGCGCGCTCGGGAATCGAGGCACCCGATATCTCGTTAAATAAGTCCGGCCATGCATTTTTCCGCGGCGGCTGTACGTTGTTTTTGCGCGCGAGCTTCCATTTCGCGAGCGACGCCCTCGGCGTGTGAAAAATAATCCCCCGCTCTCTCTCTCTCTCTCTCTCTCTCTTTCTCTCTCTCACCTCCTCAAATCGCTTATACGTGCGACGCGTATCGAAAGGCGTGGCGGCGGCGGCAGCGCCCGGTGGTTTCGATCCTCCCGTATGTGAGCATGTGTGTATGTGCGTTTGCGGATGTGTATGTACATCTCCTATAGCCTCTGAGCGAGCGACGAGCTCTCTTTTCTTTTTTTACTTTCTTTTCGTATCTGCGATTCTCATCTTCTCTCTATTTTATCGCTTTCTTTTCTGCGGCCGCGACTTTTTTTGCAGGGAAGCCGTATCTGATTGATGCGGTTTATTATTTTATTCTCCCTTAGTTTCGGTATATTTGTTTAGTTGATCTTCTTAAAAATATCTATCTGAGATGTAAAATATTATTAATAAATGATGAAGAAAGATTAGTTGGATTATTCAATAAGATTTTTCATTTAATCCAATAAAATATTTTCTTAAGTTGTTCGTTTATTCAAAGGGATTCGAGATTACGTTTCCAAAATTTGTTATACGCCAGATAATTAGAAAGCTACTTGTGTACCAAGTACTGTTAAACAAAGATATGGCTATGAAAATTGATTAATAAGCAGTAGTTAGTAAGGGGCATTTATCACTAGAGGGACATAATTTAGGTTCTCATTATAATGAAAAAGTAAATTAAAAAAATTTAACTATAATTTGGCCCAAAAACCTATTTTACTGACTATTTTAAAAAGAAGCGTATCAATAATCAAGTTATCTAATATTTTACTAGGTAAGAAAATATTACTATTTTTTTTACAAAACGAAATAAATAGCCTAACTATCAAATAATTAATGTCAGATGGAATAAAATGCTTATACAAAATTATTAAAGAATTTTTTTTTTAATTTTTGTCTTCACTAAAGATAGCATGGTCGAAAATAAATTAAAAATTCTTGAACAAATTAAGTTATATCACTTATGGCTTTTGCGGACGTCTGATGAATGCAATAGTCTCGATAAAATACTTCAGTTTATTTGAGAATTCTCAATTTTTTCTTTTGATTCTATTTTTATGAACAAAAAAAATTGAGAAAAAGATTGTTTTACAATTTTTTAGAAAAGGTTGTCGCCATTTTTTTATCTAAAGTGTGTTTTTCTCTTATTGAAGTTATTTAGTTATTACCTAATGATACATATATTTCAAATCCTTTTATTACGCGTAAGTCTGCATAACGTGACTGAGCTTGCAGAAGCACAACTTGTTTGTTGGCCATGTCTTGATATCATCACTCTCCTTTCGGTGCACGACTTTGATCATTAGAACGATGTGCATGAGTAACTCATTCGTTTTTAATCTCTCTCAAGCGTCATATAAAAGCGCTCGATGTTCGGTGCATCCGCAAACGTGCAGAGTAGCAACACAACATCTAGCAACCGCCTGGGTATGTAACCAATTATCTGAAAGTCAATCATTTTGATGTCATCGACATGATTATCTTCGCCGTTGTTGGAAAGCAGGTTGTTGTATTATAAATCTCTATATATATCATTCATTCAACGAAGTCTAGAAATTTTAAAAAACGTCTGATGTTAAAATTAATTTTTGTAACCTTCTTTTTAAACTAATGCTGTTCTATGAGTTTTTGAAGCTTTTGAGTAGAAAGTACATTGTTTTACTCAATTTTGTACTTCCTTTTCTTTCTTCAATGAATTTTTCAAAAAAATTAAAAAGTGCACATCCAATTTTTTTACTCAAACATACACTTTTTAGAAAAATGCATCTTTCCCGATAATTCTTCTCTTATAAGTAATTTTTTTCAGGTAGAAGGTGTAAATACCTACTAACTACTAAGAAATTTATTTTGGACGGTGAAAATGATGAATAAAACATGAAAAATTTTCTTGTTTTATTTGATAGTTATATTATTTTTAGTGATATAATCCAGGCAATATACTTTATTTTTTTATACTTTTCTTATTGGTTGTTTTGTTTTTATGCGTTTTCTTGTTCTTTTTCTTACTATTAACGTGGCTTATTATAAAGAAGTATGCTTTATGATCTCAACTTATTTTTTTTTCATACTTGTGTTTTGTAATTAAGTCCAGTAAAATAGTATATTACGATACGTGTGACTTAGATGCCTCATACGCTTGAGAGTTAACCTCACACCGTGCAATAATGAGCCGCTTAAGTCATAAATATCGTATACTATTTTATAGCTAGTGTAACAAAAACCTGCCAATATAGTAAATAATAATTGGAAGAGTGGCGGGTGGGTGGGATTCGGGGGAGAAGGGGGGAGAGGGGAGGATCTCGAATGCAGCCTGTTCTCCCTTAAAAAAATTATTTAAATAATACACTTTCCTTAGAAAAAATATTGTTATTATTGAATTTAGAATATTTTAAGTACGGTAAAAATTGTGAAATAAAATTCTTTGCAATATTTTTTTATTTTTGATAAGAAAGTAATATTTATGAAAATAAAACAATTTTTACTTTCTTTTATTAAACAGAAAGATTTTGTATGTTCATGAAAAGATCCTTAAATCAATTAAGAAATAATGAAATAGAAAAAAAAAATTTATCTCATTTTAAACTAAATACGGTTTTCCACACGATAGCTGATAAAACTAACCTATACTATCGGCAAGCAATATTATCATCATTTTTATTTACTTTTTGTTGTTTGTCTAGATGTTTGTTTTACTGTTTAGATAGTTTTACTTGTTTTCCAGTTTATTCTCATATGGAAAACCACATATCAGAATAGTTTTGGTATATATTTTGCATTAAATGTGAGTCTGTGATTTAAGTAAACTCATTATTTGTCACAGTAATAATGAACTATTTTAGTCACGGATATAGGCAGGACTTAAATGCGGATTTAGTTCACGCAGTGTTATAAAATTCATTGAGAGGATGAAAGAGGGCACTAAGTCAATCATCTCGAAAATGCATATATATTTCAAATCAAGTAAACTTAATTTTCTTTGTTTTTCACAATACTTTACAGTTTCATTGTATCATACTAAAATCTGACTCAGATTAACATCGATAATCGATTTTTACAGAAGAATAAAATGATGATTCATACAAGATTCATATTTTGCATCTCAAAAACCGGAGATCAAATTTTTATTTTCATCTCATACTTTTATATTAATTAAAAAATCGATTATCTACTTCAGTAAAAAGCAATAAATCCAAAACCGTAACACGATCAGATTGCCTACTTAATAGAATCGATCGCAGCCTAAAATAAAGTATCGCCGTTTCCACCGCGTTCCATCGCCTCTTTTTCCACGCTTTTTCCCTCACCCTGCGCTCTCTCTTTCTCTCTTCGCTCCCTTGATTCTGGTCCTCTCCCGGCAGCGCGCACACGCCGGCGTCCTCATCCCCCCTGTGCTCGATTTCAATTAACATTATTATTGGCGAACGCGCGTGCGCGCAAGGGGAGGACGAGAGGCAGACAGACAGACAGTGCTCTCTGTTACTCCCTCTCCTGTGCTCGCCTGGACTCATTTGCACCCGGATTTGCGGAAATAGAGACAAGTAGATAGAGGGAAAAAAGGGAGAGAGAGGGGGGAGATGAGGGGGCTTTAGCTTTATCGTCGTACCTTAGCAGTGGCTTTGTGCGTTTGTTGGGTGAATAACAATAATGGGTTTCATGAAACTGAGCAGATTAAGAAGACGGTTATATTTTGGGTTATAGTTACTTAAAAGTTGCTATGATTTGAAAATTGAGTTCAGATTTGAAAACTTTTATACAGTAGGGTTAAATTAATGTAAAAAATTAAAAATAATATTTCATGTTTGTTAGGTATACCTTGGGATTTTAGGTTTGTTAATACTGTTTACACAGAAAAAAAATTACATTGATTAGCTATACACAAAAGTATTCGGCAGCGCAGTAAGCATTAACGAAGTTTTTAGGTACACCACTAAACCTAAATAGCAGAAACTACCTATTAGTATCGATTAGTAAAGCATTGACACAGACAATACAATTACTTTCTATACCCCGACATCTCAATCGTAATTTGTAGATTTGTATTGAACAAAACTTAGAACCTGACGTCAATCAATATCCAACTTCCGTATCAACGCTCAGGTCTCGGGCTTGCAGGTGCTCATCAGAAAACGTTCGCTCGGCTAGCGTAGCACTCGCCGCGGTCGTCGCCACTGCCATATAACCCCCCTTTGAAAAGCGGCGGTGGCGACGGCTTTGAAAGCGCGGCGAAATCAATGCCTCTGTTTGCACTGTCGAGGTCGAACCATCGTGAATTCCCCGGACCGCGCGTACATACCCTCGTGAATACGAAGGTGAGAGAGAGAGACAGAGACAGAGAGAGAGAGAGAGAGAGAGAGAGGAAGAGAGGGGAAAAGGGAGAGAGAGAGAGAGAATCGGAGAATATCTTGGGTAAGGTGAGCTTGATACGGTAGTCGCACACGCGCGCGCGCACAGCCATTTATCCCTGCCTCCGCTGGCGTAGAAGTATCGATTGTTTCGTTATGCGCCAGGCGCGAGCTTCCTTTTTTCTGTTCGTTAGCGTAGTAAGCGAGGTTTTGCGCGCGCGCAGGCTTTTTGTTTTATTTCGGCTCTCGTTGTCTTTAGTTGGTTTGGTTTTTTTTTGAGACAATAATTGTTAGTTGTGGTCGGAGACTGGTACAATGGTTTGAGAGATAGAGTTATGTCGTTAGCAATAAGCGCATTCACTGTACTATACATAATATTTATTCAGTTTGTTAGTGCTGATTTTTTTATTACGTATTGTACTTTTAATGATTATTTTCAGTTAAGCTAATGTATTTTGAAACGCCTCATTTGTGCATCGCTCATTCCGATAAACTAAACTTTTGATTTTTATATAGTTTCAAAAAACTAGATAATCGAGCGATTTATCCTTTTTTATTTATTGAAGTATCCAAAGAAGTTGAAGAGAAAGATTCGATTTTAATCAAACAAGATTGAATAGTTATCAATGAATAAACTTATGCAAACCATAATCTCCGCATCCCACCCTGAAACATCCTCGAGCATTGCAGTCGCCTCCCCTTCCTTTAGCAACGCTTTGACTTGCATCATCGCGACACGCGGACACAAATGACGCTTGCCGAGCAAGAGCGAGACGCGGATGTACGCGTCCGATAACATCCGAGGGATTAGCCTGTTGTTGAGGTCAGAACCACCGACGTTGCTACCACCACCGCCGCAGTGCGACGACTCCACTCGAGCGTGTAATAGCTCAATGGCTGTTGGTTGTATATATATATATATATATATATATATATAGTTCGGCAAAGGCGATCCTTAGCAGCGCGATTCCTCCGCCCTGAGAGTATAGATAAAGCGCTAGTGACGTTCGCTCGTGAAAGTCGTTCCGCCCTGACTGGTTCTTCTTAAAGTCCGCAAGTCTTTTACTACGGCCACTGTGTCGGTGTAGGGTGAGGGGAGCTTCTTTTTAGTTTGGTATTTGACGATTTTGGGGAAGGGGTCGGAAGAAACGGGACGATTTATTGGTCATTAGGTCGTCGAGATAAATGGTAATGATTCGCGGTGTTTGGCATGTGTTATGGACCATAAAGAGGATTTTTACGATTCTCGTAGATTATAGGTAAGTGTAAGGATATAGTTTTTTTTTATTTGGGATGTAGCGTAATTCTATCCGCCGAGTTAGTTAAGATCTTGGGAAGGGTATGTTCTATAAAGTTTCCTTTATTCAGTGATTAAAAGGAATATTATGTGATTTACCCCAAAATAAAACAATTAATTATAGCATTTTTATTTATATCTATATACGTGTCAGATAAAATAAAAAACAAATGACTCTTAATTCTACCTAATTTCGTTCGGCGCTACCAAAAATCGAATAAATAGTCGTACATATGATATGACCACTTCTATACAGTTGCAAATTGACTCATTCCCGAGATCCCCAACTGTATAACCAACACCATAATATAACGCTGCAATAAGATCGTAATAAGAGTCGCGCCGCCACTTCCTACAACATCCATAATTGCTAATAAACATCAGCCCTCCACATGAGAGTGTATTTCTCACATCGCCTCGTTATGTCGTGCCTTTCGTGCACATATAAATATATATACATCGACTCCGTAACAGGGGGAGAGAGAAAAATTAGGCCTCGGTTTTGCTGCGCGCGTGCGCATAAGAATATTGGGTGTCGCATAAGAACAGTCGCTGTCGTGCTGCTCGGAGAGAGAGAAGGGCGCGAGTGTCGCCTGCGCTTGGGTTATTTCACGGTCCACTCGTTCCGCTCTCACACCCTCCCCAAATCCACCCCTAAGAATTAATTCGAGAGAATCGTCCGGCGAGAGCCAGAGTGCGCTCGGGTGTCGTCTTTTTCGTCGCGGCTGTTAAATTTTCTCTTTTTCGGCTTCGATGTACTCCCCTGAGAGAGAGAGAGAGAGAGAGAGAGAGAAAGAGCGAGCGCTACAGTCTTATCCCTCGTCCCGTTTTTCGCTGTAGCTCTGTGGAGACTTAATTTTTATCTTTCGAGCTTTCGGTTAATTTAACAGTTGTCGGTGCTTCTGTATTAATGAGAAATGTGTTCTGTTTGATGATGATAATTGCTTATGGAAAACTTGAAATATCAAAATGGTGTAGAAAAAATATATAAGCGATTGGAAAATTTCAAATTATTAAATAAAAAAATAGACTGATTTTTGATGTGACCTGATTAATTTTGTTAGAGACTTTTGAATTTCAGTGTTACATCAGATCTAAGTAAGTACCTAATGATTTAAAACAAAAAAAAAGTAAAATAAAATAATTAATAAGCTAAAAATCTTGACACAATTTAACTTTCAATTCTATCACGATTGAATTTGTTCTGTCAATATAATAGTGACAGTTAAAATTTCGAACACCGCACGATTGCCATAAATTTTAGCTTCCAGCTATAGCAAACAGATTACACTTATAGTCCAATATTGACACACGCGCGGATTATAACAAAGTGTCTCTTTCACACACATACGCACGCACACAGAAAACGACGATGACGA
The DNA here is from genome assembly GCA_035583055.1 of Torymus tubicola. NCBI lineage: Eukaryota > Metazoa > Arthropoda > Insecta > Hymenoptera > Torymidae > Torymus > Torymus tubicola. The sequence continues at coordinate 34,701,045 of JAWWEQ010000045.1, read as the reverse complement.
CGACTCAAGTGCGCATCGGTTCTCGCACGTGCCCGTGTTTGCTTTTCCACGGGGCGACACAACAGAGTCGTCACAAGCGAAAAAGCCCGCTCGACTGCGCACCCTTCTCGAAGTCTCTCTCTCTCTTTCTCATGGCCCGCGCTAGATAACGCAAGCGACTCCGCGGAGCGAAAAAGCGCGCGCGCGCCAGCTCTCGGGGGCGCGATAAGAGGAGCCACCTAATCTCCGTGAAGCAGCGCCAGGGTAGCGTTCGTTCTTTTGTCCCTAGTGCGCGCTATCTCGCGTCTATCTCGGTTCGGAATTCCTATAGCGGAATGAGAGAGAGATTTCGAGCTGTACATCGCGCTTTGGAGCGATTCAAAGCTCGTTACTTCTATTAAGCTCGCTTCTTCCGCGCGACGGCGCGCTTCGTCGATTTCTCGGTTAGACTATATATATACGGTGGGGCAGCGATTGTCGATGCGGAGATTGGGAATCGATTTCGGCTGTACTTAAAAATTTTCTCCTTCGATTGTCTCGCTCGATTAAGATGGAGAATGAAGAAATGAGAACTGGTACAGTCTCATGTAGGTAGTTTTTTTATTTTATGAGGGTGTTAAGATATTAGCGGATAGTAATTCATTATCCGTTATTTTGCAATTCCGAAAAGTTTAAATGATCATTGTGGTGTCTATTTGAATATTTTTTTATGAAAATTTGTTCGGAGGACAAAACTGTGTATTATTTCGAATTACAAAATGAAATATAGTATCTGTAAAATTAGTGCTAAAACTCAAACATTTATATGCATACAAGGAGTTAATTAATTGTGGGTACACTGAAAACTAAAGGGAAGAATTACTTTGACTTTATAACAGGGTGGAACACTGTTCCAATATTAATGTGTAAAAAGATCTTTTTTTTAAGCACTAAATTTATACCTCCAAGCAAATACAGAACTCTGAAAAAGACTTTTCTGAATAAAATACTTAATAAGCCTATTGAGTTAACAACATAATTACTTTATTTTCCACCATTTTTATCAAATATTGCAATTTACGATAAAAAAAATGCGCCGATAATCCGAACTTTCGAGACGTGCATACGTCCTTAGCAAGCCAAAAAGGCTAGACAGTACACCTCGACAACTTTGTCCTCGCTTAAACAAATAAAAGCCCCAATTTGCCGTTTCCTCCTCTTCCTCCTCCTCTGCGTGCAAAGCCGCCTCCTCTCCCTCTCTCGTCGCCGTTCCAACTTTGGGATTCCCTATGTTTGCAGCCGCTTGCATCCTCTCTCTCTCACTCTCCGCGCTTCTAATTCGGTCATCAAAGCGAATTCGCGAGCGAGCGCGATTTTCCGAAGGGGCCAGGCACTGTGCGTCGCGAGCCGAGCGTGAAAGCGACGTCCGAACCGATGGCTTGTTCTCGTTCGTTCGGCCGGCTAATGATCAGAGAACGCGCGCTTAATCGTTTGTGGGCTCGTGCGACGATTTCTTTTGGACGCTGCAGTAGCGAGTGGTGAACTCATTAGGGTGACTACTGCTATAGTGGAATTTTTCGAGGTGCGAGAGATGGATGGGTTGAGGAATGCCGCGGGGTAAGAGACGCGTGACGCCTGTGTGAGTGTATGCAGAGGTTTGGCGGACTGCGCTGAAGTGAGAAAATTAAATGTCTGTGTCGCGAGGCGATGATGGTCGGACGTATGCGCTGAGTTTGTCTGAAAATTAACGTGGATTAGTGCGTTGCGTTTGATGTTTCGCTGCTATTTCTGCGTGAAAAGTTGTAGAGTCGCTGATGGAGAGGCGAATATATAAATGATAATATTTAATGGATATACGTGAACGAAATAAAATATTGTTTAAGAGAATGTAGAAAAAAATAGAAACAATTTTTATATTCTGATATTCATTTAATCAAATTAATTTTCTATAAAATATTTTCTATATTAATAGTTAATAAAAATGTAATTGCATCCATGAAAAGAAAAACACAAATTTATAGACTGAAAGTCTGCAATAAATCATTAAAAACATTTGTGCTAATACATATTTTAACAATCGTCGCTTTTAAGACTTTCTTTCGTTACGAAAGCTCACTCACTCCTTAGAAAGTAAATATATATAAGTGCACGATTCTAGTATTTACAGTGTTATAGTGTAGTTTCCATGCCTGTAATTCCTCGACGTACAATTTATTATACAAATGAACATTTACGTCCGAACCAATGGAAAATTACAAAATATCAGTATTTCACATCGTCGATATTTTTATTCTTTAACATAGAATAAAGCATAATAGTCAAGGTAGAAATATAGTTCAGATTGATTTTTCAATGTAATTTCGCATACATTGTTAAAAATACACATATATGCAGAACCATAATTTTATTTGAAGTGCAAAACCGTACTGAAATGTTAATTACAGCTTATATTGCATATGAATTATTAAGCACTTTAATGTATTTTGTTATTTCAAGTAGAATTTCCTCATATTATTATAAGCTAAACAAATACAGCCAATAACTAAATATCAACAATAACCATTTGCAAAATTAACAAAAATAAACTTCGTGATTAAAAACAGTGACAAAAAATATTTAGCTTTGCTAATAACTATTAAAAATTCTTTAAAAACTCGAAAATTCCAGGATATATATAGATTTCTACCTTGACTGTAAAAAGAGGGACGCCCCATGGAACGCGACGAAAAAAAACGCGACGCCCACAGGCGATGTTTTCTTAGTCTCGGTTACGGAATTGTCGAACGGGATAGGGAAAGGGTTATACATTCAACACGTGTGATCTCCGCGCCGGAGGTTTACAAGCGTACAACGCATTTGGCGTTTATTTTACAGAGGAGGAACGAGGATAATCGATCGCGCTCGCACACTCTCGCACAATTATACGCACTCTAATTATACACACGTATTCGCACTTTGTATGTATATAGAAGCGAAATCGTATCTCGGTTCAAGGTTATTCTTTGGTATTTTATTCGCGGGACATATATAGAGTCTTTGGCTATTTTTTTCGTACACTGAGACGCGTATTTTACAAAAAACTTCTCATTACTATCGCAGTTTTAAGTAATGTATATATATATATATATATATATATATATAGATTCTTTAGTAACTATTTTTAATCTGAAGCTGTAGTTGTGAATAGATCGATCAATTTTTTGAGTTTGCTTCGTTAAACTTAGTATAGCTCATTTGGAACATATTTTATAACGCTTTGAATACGGGCTAAATTAATATTTTTGTTTTCTCTCTTTAGAACTTTTAAATAGATTAGAGAAAATTATTTATCACTCAAAATATTCATTCGATGTGTAAGTAAATTAAATTTGACAAATATACATATTTTATAGTTTTTCTATACAAAGTATTAGAAACAACGCTAAAGAAATTACAATTAAATTAAAGATAAGTGACTAAACGAATTTCAGTTCAGTAACATATTTCAAGTTATATTGCACTTCCATCAATAAATTTAATTTAAAAATTTGAAAAAATAAATTATTAAACAGTTTTAAATCGCACTGTTTCCTCTTGGTAAGTTAATGTTGAAATTTTTATACCACAAACATTGTAAAGTTTTATACAATGAAAGCCCCTCGTATTTGATGAAATAAGAAACAAACTTTTATCCTAAGATATGTATTTAAAGAAATAAATGTGATAAAAATTACAGTTTTTGATGTTTTAGTGGCATTTATTTTTATTAACAAGAAAAATTCAATTTTTTCTTTAGTAGATAATATTGATACTTCAACAAGTTTTTTTGAATCCCTGAATACTTCAGTAACACTGTTCCTAATTTAATTTGTCTGAAATCCTTATAAAAGTTGTATTAAATTAAAATTGTGTGTTCATACATATTGGTGCAGTTTTCAATCACATAGCAGGAAAGAACTGTTCTCTACCATTATCCAAATCCTATCAGACCACTTCATAAAAACTGTAATTTTTATCACACAGACATCGTTCGTCAGACCTAAGTATATTTACATCACTCTTCATTCTCATTGCTCATCACATCTAACAACATCGTCGGACATCACGCGCGTCCGCACCAGAGCATCATCACAATCGTTGCCAGGTTTAATCCTTCACTTATCACTCATCAGAACTAGGCCATTTTGGCACGACAACGCGCACCGGCTGAATTCGCTACGCGTGCGAATGTCCGTGCGAGTGTCCGGACGCGCTGGTAGCCGCCGCTGCCGCTGCACCAAGTCCAAGACCGGCACTGGACGTGGGAGTCGCTGCACCTGGTTGGGGCGTCGCTACACCCACGGACACAGGCGTTGCGGGACTAAGATGGTGGCCGAAGAAACTAGGCCCCGATGGCGCGTAAGGTGGCGCTGGGTGATGGTAGTAGCCGGGTGGTGGGGGTGGTGGGGGCGCGTGGTGCACGTGCGTATGTGGATGCGCGTGGGGATGCGCGTGCCCGTGCGGATGGGCCGCGAATAGGAACGCCGGACCGTAGGGCGAGGGATGTGGCGGAGTGGTGGGGACTGTGGGACTGTTCACATCCAAACCGGGATTCTGCTTCTTCCACTTCGTCCGCCGGTTCTGAAACCAGATCTTCACCTGGGTTTCCGTGAGAGATAGCGACAGGGCTAGGTTCAGCCTCTCACAGACCGAGAGGTACCTTGTCGTTTTGAATTTGTTCTCCAGAGCTACAAGCTGTTCGTACGTAAAAGCAGTCCTGGCTCGCCTAGGTTTACCACCACCACTACTGCTATTGCTGCCACCGCCGCCACCACTGCCACCGCTACTAGTTCCATTGCTCTGGCCAGACTGACAATTCTGGTTCTGACCAGAACCAGAGGACAACGAGGAACCAGATTGGCGCTTCTTGCTGTTGTTGTTATTGTTGTTGGAGCTACCGTTGCCACTGCAGTTGGATGGTGTCGACGCGTTGCTATCGTGGATGAGACTCGAGCCGTCGTTATCGTGCTGATCGGACGTACTCGTGCGCATATCTACGTCGTCGTCCTCGTCATCGTCAAGACCATCATCATCCATGTCCATGTCCAGTTGGTCGGGTGTGCCACCCTCGTCTTCCTGGCCACTGCCACTTGCGAACTCGCCTCTCGAATCGCCATCTGAAAGTGGTTCAATGTTTTGACTTTATTATGTGGCTTTATGGTAGCTAATATATTTTAATTTGAGAATCTCATTATTTATGACTATAGTCTACAACATAGTTATGAAATTTTTGTGTAAAATAATTAGTTCTATTGTATATAAATAAAATAATCTGGATAAAAGAGTAATTAGGAGGGAAATCCTCTTCTTATAGTAGATATTTATATTTAAAAAGAAACATTTTTCTATTTTTGGCCGGAAGAGTTCGCTGTAAGCTATTGAACGCCTATCACAGAATTGATTTCGAAAGTATTTCCTCGACCGCACTTCTATTTCCTTCAATCGCGTCTTGTATTCAGCTTTAGGTCTATTATGTGGGAGCCCACGCACGCACAAAAGGCTTGTGTACAGCTGCGTCGCATCACAGACGCAAACGAATGAGACATGAGAAACAAAATGAATGAACGATTCAACCGATAGGTTCTTTTCGCCTTTCTCTTGTTAGTTTCATTTCTTATTATGCCTACTTTTAGATTCAAATCTATATTTATATTAATCGATAATTAAAAAGAAGATGATATATAGTAGTGCAGGGAAGTTTGCTTAACCCATATAAAGTGGCGTTATTTGGTTGGCATATACCTTTATTCGCAGATAATAGAGTGAAATGAAGCTAACCTAAAGTCACTCCATCCAGCATCTTTGCGATGCCCATTGCAAAGCTCACGCGAACTTCGACCACCCAAGCAAATCTAGCTCATTATTCAGCATTTTCCTGATATTCTTCACATGGCGTCGCGGTGGCCACACACATCCATCTCGCTACAGTCGCGTGCGATTGATCGGCCCAAGTCCATCTCACCCTCCTGTAACGAGACCGAGAGGATATCGAAGATTCAATCAGCGCGCAGATGTCCCGGGGACAGAGATATTCCCTAGCAGTCGAGGGGCTGCTGCTGCTGCCCCGGGACACTGCGATACACACACGCGTATAACGCACAAAGACACAAGGAGGCAGGAGAAAGCCGATAGGTAGTGTACCGTCGCGTTAAAAAGCGAAAGAAGAGAAAGAGAGAGAGAGAGAGAGAGAGAGAGACGTGGAGAGGATGCAGATTATCCGAATTGCCGTGTGCACAAAAGTGGATGGGAAGAGCGGGAGAGAGAGAGAGAGAGAGAGAGAGAGAGGTTTACGTCGTAATGGGATTTGTATCTCGTTAACGCGCGATAGTTCTTGCGCGAGCGTATAGGACCGTTAAAGCGAACCTTTCCCTCTCTCTCTTTCTCTCTCTCTCTCTTCGCGTTTCCTTTTTTACGCGCTTGCGTTTGTTTCCACGCGCATGCGAGTCCGATTCCCTCGTCTTTGTCGTTTTCTCGGGGGGATGCAGAGAAAAAGGGAGAACAAGGAGGGGCCGATGTATATACCTGGCGCGGCGATAACTGAGCAGCTATTGATCGTGTCTAATTGAATTGCGTAATTTATATTATCCGTGCGGGCGTTTACGGTTAGATGCTCGCCCACGCTGGTTCCATTTGGTCAACTGATATGGTTTTCTTTTTTATCTTTACTTTTTATCTCTTCGTCAATAATTTTTTCAACCGTGAGGTATTATAAAATTATAATCAAAATATATAGAAGTAAAAGAAACAAAGGTTCAGGTTCATCTTTAGTGAAGAAAATTTACAAATATATTTCTATATATTATAGAAAAGTTAATTATATACAACGAATAACCATGTCTTCAAGCTCTTTCCGCTTGTTATCCTTAGGAAAATTCACGCGCTGCCCTTAAGCTATGATTTGTAATTACGCGGTGCACCTGCTTGTAACCTCTTACCACACCGGGATTTATACCTTGATAAGATTTCCCGCTGCTCCGATTACAGCCTCGGGGCGTCGCATCAGCTACAATTTCTCTCTCGACTTAATATTATCGCAGAGTGGAGGGCGTTTTTAGCTTGCGGTAATGGAGCCCTGATGTTGATTGATATAACGCTTTCTCACGGTAATACAACGCGTCCACGACGGAATATTTAATTTAATTCGTTATGTATTGAATTATGTAACGTTATTATTAGAAGAGAGTTTATGAGTTCGTTTTTTTTTATCAATGTAGTATATATTTGAATGGATTACGTAGACTCTTTACAAATATATGTATACCATTTCAAATGAGTTATAAGAAATAAAATATGTATAACAGTTATACGAGAAAAAGATTGTTAAAATATAAATTTTTAATGGTCAATTTATTGTAAGATTAAATCTTGAAAAAAAACTTTCATACTTGAATTTCGACAAAGATGTTATCGCCACTATAGAGCAGACAATCCGTTAATCACAGTTTTTGAGCGGAATCATTCGCCTAAACGCATCGAGTCCCGCTCTGTCTCACTCTCTCTCTCTCTCTCTCTCTCTCTCTCGTTCGCACACTCTCCCACCACTTCTCACACCCTAAACGCAAATTTAATGCAATTAAAGCCAGACGCGGTCACACAATGCCAGCACAAAGCTCCGCGTGCACGCGCGCAAAGTTTTACTCACTCTCTCTCTTGTCGCTATCAGCATCATACTACTACCGATCCACCGTATAATTGACGAGAACTCGTTCGCTCGCGTATACACGCGCGCGGTCGACGTGTTTGTTCGCGGTAAACGATTTTCGCTCTCAAGCGTCGCGCGTCTCAATGTCGCAAGGCCCATTGTACGTGAGTGCGCGCGGGTTTGCTCTTCCTCGACCATCGCGGGAAGTATGGTAAAAGCAGGGATCTCCCCGCGGGACGCGCGTGGTCCCCGACTTTATTCGGCCGCAGGCAAATAAGGAGCCGTGGGAGTTGGCAAGCGCGGCTTTCTTTTATGGTGGTTTAGAAGCCGCGCGTATAGTGTTTAACGCTGCTTCGTGAACGGAGATTTGAATGACGTCTAGCGTGCATATATGTATGTGTCTGTGTGCAGTGGCCGCTGGGATTTTGTTGGAAAGCGATGAGTATAAGGGACAATTCGGTGAGCGTTTGTTTGACGAATGAGGGCTCCGGCGTGGTTTAAACTGCGATAAAATGAATTTGAGTAATCATATTTATTTTGAGGAAAGTATCGCGATACCGCTAAATTATTTGTCAAATATAGTCTGTTTTTTATGGGATTCCAAATGACCTCTAGTATGCGGAAAAAAAATTATTTGTAACTTTTTATAAGAAAACTACCACTACTATTTTTACAGTAGTGCTGAAATACAGAGGCCATATTGATTTTCAAATAATGAATTTATCATTCTCGTAGCAAACGTTACTTTGTAAATAATAGTTTTTACTACATAAATAATAAAAATTACTATTTCAACCAATAAATTTTGCTGTAAAACTGATAAAAAGTTACTAATTTAAAAAGTAAAATTTACTATAAAACTTATAAAAATTGCTGTAAAATTCAAGAAAATTGCTATTTTAAAAAGTAAACATCCCATGACGAGTATGCTCCAGGAGCTACTGTTAAAAAAGTAAACATTTTCCAAAAATGTTAGCATTTTTGTTATTTTTGTATAGCTACTAAATCATTATATGACGACAACTCAACATTAATTCTGAACAATGTTAAATTATAAATAGATACAAATATTAGTATAAATAAAATTGATGATTAAATATTAGTTCTCTATTGTATATGGGCAGATCTCAGGTGAATCGAGAGGTCAAAAATTTTTTTTCTTTTAAAATCACCTAAATCGCTTCGTAACCATCCCATATGTT
>JAWWEQ010000045.1:34670731-34692125 GCA_035583055.1 Torymus tubicola | reverse complement strand
AATCTGAAAAAATTCAGGATAACATATGGGATGGTTACGAAGCGATTTAGGTGATTTTAAAAGAAAAAAAAATTTTGTCCTCTCGATTCACCAGAGAACTACGCATATATAAAAATAAAATATTTATATTTGCGTTTTGACTTTGTGTGTTATTTATAAATATTTATGGATCAATATAATTTCACAAAAATTATTATCAATTAGTACTTATCGTATAATAAACACTTGTTATTAATCACCTGCGTAATAAAATGTAAATAATATGCGATAAAATAATAAATCGACGATTCCAAGATATATAGTATTTTCCAAGAGAAGTATTGCCATTTTCCCTCCAAAGGCGTGCCGACAGAATCATTAATCTTGCTTGGCGTAACATCGGAAACGTGATTGAACGTAACGAGGCTGGTCACGTGCCGCGGGTAATTCGAGGATTCCTTACGGCAGTCCAGGCTATCGCGCCGACGCTAATCGAAAGTAATCTCGTTAAAGGGAAACAGGCAATTATCGCCTCTTTCCGCGTTTTTACTTCAACGCTCGATAAAATGAGCGTCAGCGCGGGACGTTAATTTGTTCAATTTTTAATGAGGACGATTGAATGGTTAATTTGACGCATGAAGTGTGGATTAGAAATTTATTACAACGTTATTTCGAACGTAAAGAATAAGGATTATTTTCTTGCTAGCAAAAATTAGGTAAGAATTTTATTTGATTAAGAAAGAGTTGAATAAATAGATTTTTTTAAAGAAAATTTTATGAAAATTTCAAGGAAATTATCGAAATTTTAGAGCATTGAAAATTTTGTTAAGTTTCTTATGACGTAACTTTCTTTATCAATTTTTGTCAATCAGATTCAATTATTTCAATTATTATTTATTTACGAGCTTTATACTACAGCATTGTAATGGAGAATTGTAAAAAAGTCTAGACAATTTATTCTATTATTTTTTCCATTAATCTTATCCTTCTCAACGAAAACCAACACTCCTAAAAGCCTTAAATATGTATGATTTTCGGAAATAACACGTCACTTAAAGAAATACAGATCAAAAAAGAAAACTATTGTCAACCCCGGTTAGTCAATTAGGTAGTTAAAAAGATTAATCGTCCACCCTTTAAAACTCCATTTCTCTCGGTCGATCGTTCTGTTTGGACGATCAGATTGTTTTTTAATGCGATTACCGAGCGAGCCTGAATCCTCCAAGAGTTCTTTCGAATTAAGTGACAGGGGAGAGGGAGAACAAGCGAGAGCAAGAGAGCTCCATTCAACGCGCACGCGTGTGTATATGTGTGGGTGGGTGCACACGTACGCGTGCGACACACTACAGCGTGGCACTACAAACGAGACAGAAAATTGCGTCGACGGGGTCGGCGAGAGTGAGAGAGAGAGAGAGATTTAGCTCGTGGGAGAGAAGCTGTTTGGGGGTGCGCAAAAGTGCAATGGTGCAAGTAATGGAAGCGCGACGGTATAATGCGCGCGGAATTCGCCTAGGCCGACGATGACGACGATGATAATCGGGCTTTTATGCGCGACAATTTATATGCAAAACGGGAACTTTAAAAATTAACTCGAGAATATTTTTTTTTCAGTGTTAGTTATTTTCTTATTAATATATTTATATGTATGATATAAATAAGTTAATAATAATACTGTTTTAGCATCTAGATTTCATAATTAAAATACTGAAATAATAACATGTATGGAAAAGTAAATTCATAGTTGTTATTTTTATCAAAGATTATATTGAATTTAACAGTTATTTTATAAACAAAATTTTACACAATTAACTGATATTATCGTGTATATAAATTATGGTGTAAATGTAACAATTTTTTCTTAAGAAATTATTATACTGTTTTCTCGCTAGAGGGCTATAACCGAAATTTATGATTCCCGACAAAGAAAATTGTCTCATAACTAAAGGTGTAACGTAGAGGAGAAAAGTGAATCTGGAAAGTGTCTAACGAATGTAGAAACCATATTTCTAAATAATATATAATATAAATATTAATATTATTTTTTGTAATCGTAGTTCAATATTATTGAAAAACAACAACCGTTTTTCCAACTTCCATTGCTTACAATTTTGCAAAATTAATATTTTTATAAAAACAACTATATACATTTGTTCCATAACTATTCTGTATATGAAATCTTCAAAGTCAGAAAATTCTACTCGAATTGTTTATTTATAAAAAAGAGAGCCAAAACCGTATAATAGTATGAGTAACGTACAGAGAAACACTGTCCCTGAATAGATTAACTAGAAATTATAACATATTAAAAAAAATGTTTCTCGCGTATATTTATTGATAAATTGACTTTACTTTTTTTATATATTTCGATAAAATATAAAAATAATGAAATCAGATAGATTTCAGACTTTAACATATTTCCATCTACTCTTTACAGATAAATAAAGTAATCTCGCAAATCAACGTTAATTAGCATCTTACAGTAGACCGCGAAACCAGCGCATACACCACAAAATTTTTTAACCGAAACAAAATCCCGACTCCAGAGCAAAATCGGCGAACATGGTATAGTATAGAGCGACGGCAGTAGCAGCAGTAGTGCCACCACCACCACCACTACTTATACGAGGGGCTCGAGAGCGGCGCGAAGGCGAGGGACGGCAGGCGAGAAAGTCATTGTAATGCAGAGAGCCAATTTTCTGGGCGGCTTGGCGCGACGCGACGCGATGCCGCGCGATTATCATAACAACCGGGGCGATATTATTCCACCGCCGCTCGTCTATATATATGCGTATATATGTGTGAGTGTGTGGGTGTCCGTGCCTCGAAGTAGCAGTCGAAATTCGAAATGGATTTTCCCGCAGTGCGCGCGCGTTATACGTATATATACGCGTATACGTACGTACGTACGTACGTATATACACATACGTATGAGAGAGAGAGAGAAGCTGATGCAGTTTTAATGGGAACGCTGCGGCCGGCCGATATGATTGATGGTTCGACGCGCGGAATTCCGATTTTCCCCCGGCCAATATGCCATTTTTGTAATGCCAGCCCAGTCGCCAGCGCGCGCGTGTACCGGCTTTATCTCGCTCGGTCGATTCGTCTCTCTCGCGCTTTTTTTTCGGCGTACACGTATATATATGTGCCCGCGTGGTTGGGTATCCGAGAGTACTGCTGGTGTGCGAGCTTCTTCTTCGCCCGGGCGTGAGATAATTTTTTTTTCGAAGAAGGAACCCACGTTCAGCGATGGCTTGAATAATTTAGCGGTCTGAATAAACAGCAAGGGAGGGTTTATTGAAGATTTTCGAGAGAGAGAGAGAGAGAGAGAGAGAGAGAGAGAGAGGAAGCGAGAGGGAGAGAGCTTTTGCCGATCGGTCGGTCGGTGGGTGGTGGTATTTAAAGTTATAAATGGATGTGGGAGGCTGTGTGGAATATTATCGAGCGCTTTGTTTCCGGTCGAAAGGGTGAATTCGCAGTGGAAATTTATAAGTCATATAAGCGAAGCGCTGAATTTTAATATTAACAATGATGATTCTTCAAAGTCTGTCGAACTGAATTGTTTATTTATCATTCAGAGGTTCAGCTATAAATACTATGAATGCAAGAAATTTACTCTTATTTACGAAATCTGAATTTATATTGTACCTTGCATAAGATAATTTGACAAAAATTGTTACAACTTGTCATGAACAGTATACTATCTATATTTTTTTTAAAGTAATAGCAAGTTTCATACCAACAATGAACATCATTTCAGACTAATAAATCTATTCTACAAATCGAAAAATTCGAACCGAAATCCACTTATAATCTGATTACAAATGACATTTTACGTTTTAAATGAATACAATTTCAATTTCATAGCGAGTAACCATTACCTCTACACGTACAATGAAAATCCACCAGCAGTACGCAAAAATATAGTAATGGCAAGCGACAAAAACATCGGTGCTTGAAAAACTCTGATATAACCAGGTTGGCTTGACTCGCGTTAATGGCGAAATAATCGCGAGAGCTCGTCGTCGACAGCGACGAATCGAATTAGGGCGTCCCGCGTTGGGATAAAGGGACGACGGCGACGTGAAGCGAGGACGCGATGAAAATGACGATGGCAGTGGCGGCAGTCGTGGCAACTCACGACGAGGCTCAAAGGCTGGTTAACGCAGATTAGCCCGACAATTTGTCACGCTCCGACAGCTTTTCTCTTCCCCACCAGACGATGGAATTTCACCTTTCTCTCTCTCTCTCTCGTGTGCGTATATATATACGGCTTTTGGTCTTTCCATTTTCCGTCGTTCCCGTCTACTTTTGCCAGACATGTGTGCACGTGTATGTATGTGTGTCGTCGGTATATATGCTGGTATACGTCCGTGAGATGAAAAGTGTCGTGCAACGTGATGGTATAATTTTTCAGGGGCTTGTTACCCGGCTAAAAACGTAATGTTCTTGAATTACTTATAAAAAATTGCAATATATTTCGTCTGGAGTATAAAGTCTTGTATTTCTTGAATAGATTAGGGTAAGAAAGTTGTCATTTATATTTTATTACGATAGCTTAAAATAAAAATGATTAAGGAGAAAGTTTTTTAAAGAAAATACTTTCAATATACAGAAGTAAAAATTTCAATTAACTTTTTTCACTTCTTCATATAAAAGTCTCGCTATATCTTGACTAAATTATTAATCAAAACCCTAAAATGGTTAAACGCGAAACCCGATTAAATAATATTATCGGTAAAAGGAGAGCCCAATCGACTTTGACAGTCGAAAATTCATATTAATTGCGTGCGCGCGCACATATAGAGTATATAAGAGGAGCTTGTACGATTCAAAGTAATTTCCGAGACAAGTTCACAAGGTTCTTTCCACACTCTGAGCCGCGCGTGTATATAACACACATCATCCTCTGAAAACAAATACGCGGAGACTTCAAAGAGCCGCGGCAGCAGCGGCGACCGCATAAATTCATTAGGCTAATGCAAAAGCGCACTTTGCGAAACGCTGCTGACCGTCGAGCGCGTAGTATAACGCAAGTATATATGTATATACGTATACGTGGCACGGAATCGTCTGATTACCTAAACATAGCCCCAGCCACGCGCCTAATTGTTCGCGTTTCCTCGATGTGTCGCATGGACGTGGACTGGTCATTAAAGCCATTTTATTCAACTGCTTCTAGGATATTTAGTTCGGTTGGCTGGGGTTGGTAGTTTCTAGTTTGGGAATGGAAAATGACTTTATTTAGATGGTCTTGATGAGTTAATAACTTTGTGATTTTCAAAATATTTTCTTAATACATTTCATACCAAAAAGAGTAGCCAAAAATTATAAATCTTCCAGAAAAATATAAACTATATATTTTTTTAATTTTGAAATTCTCTCCGCGTTGCTTTTCAGAAATTGATTTCTTTCGACCTTCGCTACATGCCTTCTCTTAAAAATCTGTACGTTGCTCGTTGTGAATTTCGCAAACCTCAATTCCAATGATTCGTCAGTCATTTGTGCAAGCCGAAAAATCCCCGAAGCCCGTGCTTAATTAATCCCCGAGCGTCAGAGAGTATATAACACGTCGACTTCACGCGCGAGCGAAGAATATTTATTTTCCCACCGGCCGCCTGATGCACACGCGCAACCGACTGACACGCCTAATTGCTCGAATTTCCCTTTTCACCTCGACGCGTCTCGTAGCCATCCTATTATTATTTTTTTTCCTACTCTCCTCCCTCCATCTCTTACATATACACGTCTGACCATCATTAAGATGTTGCTCCTCGCGCTTGGACGTCAGCCACGAGTCCGTTTTTAGCGCGATTACACGTTATCGTCGACACGTCGGCTTATACACGTGCGGATGTATAAATCCGCGCGGGCGCTAATTCGAAGAAATCGTTAGGCGACGACGACGACAACGACGAGAGGAGAAAGGGGGGGAACGTGCACGCGTGTGTTTAGGTGCGACGAAAATATGAAGTGCGAAGACTGCAGGGGAAGTTGTTTCTTTTTTTTTTGTTTTCTTTCAAGGTTGTTGCACGCGACCGGATTTGGGGTAATAGCGTCAGTAATAGCTGTGATTTCGATGATTTACGCGGCATGGCCGCGGGGGTGTTTGCGCAAAGGTGCAATGATGAAGCGGTTTGTTGTTCCAAGTGGAGTTTGATTTGTGGAGATAGCTGGTATATAGCACGGCTGGCTAAGCGTCGGGTAAATAATGGGAGGATTTATTGTAGTTGCTAAACACTTTTTGGCAACGAGGTGCTTTTTAGAGGCTTACTTATAGATAGGGGGACAACGTAGTTGCGATTAGTTTGTACGAGTATATTTTTATTTTATTACAAGGAAATTTTACTGATATGAACTTGTTTCTAAATAGATTTTAATAAGGGTATTCTTAAGATTATATTATCATACGGACAAAGCAAATAGGTCGAGTTCACTGTAGTTTTAAACGCTAAGCTATTTATAATAGTAATAATGTGTCACACGACCCGAAAATAGGGACATTCCAAAAAAAGTAATTTCCTATTAAAAAAAACAGACTATTAATCTCGAGTTCGCCAAAGAAAAACAAGCAATTGAATTAACCACTCGAAATCTGTCCTTTTTAAATACAGCTACATAAAGCCGTCGTCGGAATCATCACTCGACGATACATTCCCGCATCTTCAAGCACTCGAAGCAAGAAGAAACTCGTACAAACCGCAGAACGGAAGAAGCAAGCGCGTCCCGAAAAAAATACAACACAGCGGGGGCACGACTAGTGCGACGTCGGATTTCGTCGAGTAAATTAGCTGCTCTTGACTACGTGGGTCTTCTTGTCAAAACATCCCTTTGCCATTGTATCGACGTCCTGCGGATAATTCGTGAAAGGAAAGCCGATAGTTTTTATCCGTCGCTGCGTGTGGAATACGATTAAGAATGTTGAATTGGCATTAGGAATTTAGAATAAACAATCAATAACAAAAATTAAATAATTAATTAATGTTTTAATGAAAGTAATAACTTAATACGTAGTCATAAATTAGCCTTAAGCAACGTTTACAAAATGTCTGCGATGCTTATAAATTTTAATTCTACAAAATTTTGACACCCCTATAACGCACATCAACTTACGGCTCTAATTGATTCTTCTCACTTTACTCCAAAATTCAAAAATAATCATCGAAACGGCCACAACCACTCGAAAGAAAAAACATCCACTATACAACATGCAGAGCTTGAAACACGTGTTCTCAACGTAGCGGGCATCACCATCGTCATCATCATCTTGCAGTGTCGGTGGCGGCGGTCGCGCGCTGCAGGCGTTGCGTGAAAGGGACTCTCGGCCGACGTCCGGCCTCTCTCTCACTCTCTCTCCGAGAACAGCCACCGGAGCGTGGCGCTCGTTGCCGCTCCTAAAGAAACGTCTACATCATCGTGGCCCTGTCATCCTTTCGGCTGGCAGCAACGCGCACGCAAATAGCCACCGTGAATCGCGCTCGCGCGAGATATCCTGAGTAGGTTAATTTTAGAAACGAGGAAACGCGCCCGAAAGACTCGCGCCCCGTGTCTTCCGAGAGCGAGTTTTTTGTCCCCACTGCCATGGGTTCTTCTTTCTTCTTCTTGTATTCGTTTTTTGGTTCTTTTGCGGTCTCGAGGCTCGGATTGCGTCTGCGGTAAGTGGGTGTTTGAAATTCAATTCGTAATTAATCTTTGATCTTGGACTGGGGCACGAGTTGGAATGAACGTGAGTCGGATGCTGAGTGATATTCGATTAAGAACGCTGTTATTTGTAATTAATGTAATAATGTAAGAAATGACTATCAGTGTGAACGATTATTTTATTTGGAAATAAATTGTTTCTAATTTTATTTATGTTATATGGTATTAATATTTTAATTATGAAGAGAACTCAAAAATAAGGAAAAGTTTTAAATGGATTTAATTTAATATTATCAATTTTCGTATATTAGCATTTGTAGTATGATTCTTTATTTGAGAAAAAGAAATAAAATTTACACATACAATATTTTTTATATTGTTAAGAATTTATTTAAAAATATATGTAATCTTGGTTCAGAGGTTACTAAAAAAAATATTATGTCACAAAAAGTGTGATTGTAAATAACTTATTGAATTTAATTGATTGTTATATAATTAATTAATTAAAATTTTATGTTTTTATACATTATTCCATGAGCTTTGTTAGTTATTAATTGATTCTTCCCTTTCAAATTGGTAGAATACTTAAAACAAAAAGAAACCAAAACCTTTTCTACTGTTTTTCTACGTACAAGAATAGTTTTCAATATTTTAAAAATATACAAATAAGATTTTTTCAAGAAGGGTTAACGGTATAATATCTGTCAGAATTGGTTAACAATAGTGTACCTACTATTACAATAACTTCTGGATAGTAGGTGAAATCTTACAAATATTCTAGAAAATTTTGGTATCCTGTGCTACATATCAACAATAAAAACACATTATAAGTGGGTCAAAGCATCTATAAGATTTCTAAATCTCTTAAACTCCCATTACCAAAATTCTAAAGAATTATCTAAGAAACATAAAAGCATTACCTTCATGGACACTCCCACTGCGTCGTCTCCGTCGGTGCGATATCCTGCCCTGTATAACTCTCCCTCCCGTAAACTTGTTAGGATCAAGTATATTCTCTACCGAGAAGGCCAAGCTCCGTTTGTGCCCCTGCCCAGTGCCCGCCGTCGTTGTGGTCGTGGTAGTAGTCATATTACCGGGATTGGCTCTACCAGTGCTGCTACACACGGTAACCAGGCTGGACTGCACGACTGGTACGGGCAGGTGGTAGACCGTCGGAACGCCGAGTGGATGGTGATGGTTGTTGTTGTTAACGAGCGACGGCGGCAAAGGTGGCGGATGCCCGGGTACTATAGCGCCCGGCATCACGCCATTCGCTAAGCAGGTGAAGGCCGGGTGCAAGCCTCGACTAGCCAGAGGGTGAAGGAAGGCAGACTCGGGTCCGGAGGAGCAGCGCGAGGAAGCGGTTAGATCAACAGGACTGCTCGGGTTGCTCTCGTCGCCGTCGCGACACACATCGACTTCTACGTCGACTTCGACGTCTACATCGTGCTCCTCGTTTCTGTGATAATCAGCGTTTCGCTTATCACCGTGGTCCTCATCGTCATCCTCCTGTTCGTCCTCGGCGTCTTCATCCATGTGCGAGCTCACTCTAACGTCGCTGTTCTTCAGCTGCTGTTGCTGCTCTTCGTCTTCGCTTTCGTCTTCTTCACTATCGTTTCTCTGTTTCGCCATAGGAAACTTGTCCTTGGCACCAGTTAACTCGATCTCCTCTTCCATGGACTCTGCCATTGTCGACCGGCAGACCATCGCCGAATCCTGTACGGTGTGATGCCTTTGGAGATGTTCATACCTGCTGAACGGATCCGCTGGGCGCACTTGCAGGAGTACATGCTGGGGCTGTCGCCTGTCTGATCGTACTGATCTCACCGCCGCAGCCGCATTGTCGACCACTACCTCGTCGCTCGGGCCAAGAACTGGCCCTAAAGGTGACATCGTCGCCGTCGTCGTCGTCGTAGTCGTTGCCGTTGTGCTTGCAGTAATGGACTTGGTCTCCTGCATCCTCCACATGCCACGCGTTGAAGAACTAGGCCCCCGTTAAGGCCGGTGAGTCATTGTCATGCTCGCACCACTGATGGCTGGCCACGTGATCTCGACTGTCATAGGCGGTTGTCGTTGACGATACTGACGCTGCCGCCGGCGGAACGGCTGCGAGCTCTTATGCTTGTACTGCATTGAATTACTGAAGATACTAGGATTTTCACTTGTTTTTAAGATGCATATTTGTATTATCAATGTCAGAATACCGTTAAAACGAGATGACACGTTAGAAATTTAAAGTTTTCGTGTTTTCATGAGCTGTGTGTCAATGTCAACTAGTTCTTACATTTTCAATTCAACAATACCTTATAGTTTTATCAATTTTGTAATGGTTTCAATCACTTATGTTCACATAACTTTTTTTAACAACTGTCACTAATTCTATAAGATTTTTCCCACCAATCAGTACGTCTTGTAAAACACTTATTTTTCACTTCACTTTCTAATGTACCTTTGTACAACGCGTAATGGTGTCCACAAAGGTGTCAAATTCTTCGTAGTTCCTTCTGACAAAAACGTGACAAAATTTTCTACTTAAACGACGACTTTTGTCCACAAAGTCAGTATAGTCCAGCTTCAAAGGTGAGCGAAAAATCCTCAGTGCAGAGAAGATACCAAAGAAGCAGCCGTCAGAGTCGAGATAACTCCCTCATGAACGTCGTCGTAGTCGTCTTTGGCTAGCAGCAGAGTCCTCGCAACCACAACAATCTTTAACGAGCGGAGCGGGTGTATGCGCGCACGCGTGCTACTACGGCAAAAAGAACCGCACCACCGGTCGCTCTCGTTGCTCTCACGCGACGAGATAAAGAGGGAGGCAGAGAAGGACAGAAGTCGTCGAGTCGGGGTTGAGTGGGTGGGTGGTTGGGTGGGCAGGCGATAGAAAGACAGAAAGAGAGAGAACAGAACAGAAGAGAAAGAGAGAGGGAGGTCTGGGTGTTTCCGTGCATACACCCGCGAGTCGTCGTCGGCAAGTGCTTTCTGCCGGCTCGCTTGCCGTATATACGCGTGTGTGTTTCTATACGCGCCGCGTGCCTGAATATACGTTCGTGCTATTAGGCGAGAGCAAGAGGGAACGAGAGCGACGGAGACATGGAGTTGAGATAGAGAGAGGGGTTGCCGCAACAGCCAACGGAGCGATCGTCTACGCCTCGCGTGGGCGTGGCTTCAAGCTCGCGGGAAAGCTCGTCCGGGCGCCAATCGCGCTTGGCTAGCACCCCCTCAGCGCTCGGAGAGGGGGTCGCTGCCAGTGCGCCACTGTACAGCGGCTGTACAGTCGTTATCGTTGCTGTCTGGCGTGCGACGATCTTTCCCTACGCGTGCTGCACGCTCACCCCCTCCTTCTTCGGTTACTACTACCCCTACTTTGTTGCCGTCTCTGTCTGCGGCTCCTCGATCGTCTTTCGCCGCGAGTGAGAGAAAGAGAGAGAGAGAAAGACTTTATAGGCGCCGCGAGGGGACGTATTAGCCGTACAGACGGGTTGGAAAGTTCGCGAGGACGTTTAAATTTTGCTCGCTGGATTAGAGAGGGGAGAAGAGGGTCGACAAAGAAGGGGACAGGGGGTGGGTGAGAGGGGGAGACGTTTTACTTTGTGCGTTAAACGAGTCGCGGCACTTTATGCCCCTGAAAATTTTAGAGGGTGGCGCGCGAGCGCGCTGCAGCGCCGGCTGGCAAATCGTACCTGTGTTAGCGGTGGAATTAACTTCGTGATAAGAAATGAATGCCGAGGTGTGAAGCTCGGTTATTAACATTAAATTTGATAATTTGCGAGCATCGTGTCTGGTAATATTTCTTTTTAAATATATCCTTATTATCAGTTTTAAAATAACTCAGTTTAGAAAGTTATTATTAGAAATTTGTTGGTAATGTTAGAGAGGAAAGTTTTTGTATGTATTAATTTGATAAATCCTGAGACTGCGAATGATGTATAATGGCACGTCTAGTATTAGTTATTGGATTTTTTAAGAATGTTGGGCGCCAAATTTTACTACGCATCTTTTTAAATTGTAAATTAATTTAAATATATTTGGAATTACACATTCATAATACAATGTGGCGCCCAATGTTATGACGTTTGGCGCCATATGTTGTTGATAAAAAACGTTTACAATCTAATACATTTCTTGTGTATGGTAAATTACTCAAGATTGTATTCACACCATTTGCAACGTATGTACTCAAATTTTATAAATCAGAAATACCAAAATATTATTGTCATTTCAATAGATATTTTGAGAAGTGAAACATTTGATTGTACATTTCGGATTGACGTACTTAAAAAAGTAGAAGGTAAAATATTTGTGTTAAACTGTATTTACTGTGAATGAAAAAAATTCTTAGATAAAATTATTCTTTTACCGCATTAATGAATTGTTTTATATTAATTCTGTTGAAAGAATCTTTCTCCGGTTTGACAAGTAATAGCTCGTTAAGTGATCTTATTAACTATTACCAGATTATTTATTCCAAAAATTATCTCGGATCTGTAATCCAAAATATGAAACCGCACCCTCTATTTAAATTTTCCTCTTCGCATACCCCACTCCCTGCATTTACCGAGAAACGCATACGCATATCCTCTCAAGGCGCGCTCTCGGGGACGTTAGGAGCAGATACAAACACCGAGAGAAGTTCTCTCTCTCTCTCTCTTCACTCCCAGCCATTGCGCTCTTTCTCTCCCTCTTTTGGTACGCCGCGGAGGGAGCGCGCCGACAGCGGCGGGGGCGGCGATTCATAGCCACGGAGAGAGGAGAAGGGCGCTCCTGCAGGAGGGGAGAGAGTGTAGCCCGCTTTCGCTGAGATACTCGGGTATGTACACATTGCGCGGATCGCCGCCGCCGACGACTGGCTAAAGTGGTTTGTCTTTGATTTAGCTGTACCACCACTGAGAGAGAGAGAGAGTAAGAGAGACAGAGAAGGTATATACGGAGCGTTGTAGTACACGAGCGTCTTGGGGGGTGTTGGGGGATGTTGCCGGTTGCGCACGCGTTGTTGCCTCGTCGGTCCCGGCGACGGCGATGATGACGTCGAGGCGTTATAGAGCGAGGAGCGTCGTCTATGCGATGATGTTGACGTTGGATGGAGCTGCCATGATGGCTGAGATACTCCCTTGCTGGCTTCTAAAGTGCTGTAATCACCGACTAGGATGGAGAAGGCGGATGGGTGGGTAGGTGGTAGAACGAGGTGCTCGTTAGTTGATGATGGCTTCTAACTGAGCTTTTGTTCATTTGATTCAGAAACTTTGATGGTTTAGTTTGAAAAGCTTGTTTTTATTTTTATGTATAAACAGAAACAGCCACGAATGTTTTAAGCGCAGATGTTTTTAATATTTATATTTTCAATTGTAGGATTTTCCGTGATGTAAGTTATTGAATTGAGTTTGTGTGAAAATATAATTTTTGAAAAATTAAATGTCGAATTCAGTGAATTTTGAAATGAAGTCATTTACTAAATTAAACGTTGGGCGCCACTTTTACAAAGCACAATATTAAGCATGTTCGATTTGAAAGTATATGTAGTTTAACCAAGTTAGTTTTTATAGACAATACAGACTTGAATTTGGATGTTATTCTAAAAATATTATGTCTTTGCTTTGTTGGGTTTCATTGAATCGTTGTTTCACATCGCTTCTATAGCACAATGCTGGAAGAAACAATCCAACGTTTATTTAAATATTCAACAAGCCCAGGGAAACAATGCTAAATCCGCCGCCGAAAATGCATCCAACGTATCGTGAAATTCGGAATAAGCCAATAAAATTGAAAGCCTGTGGCACGGCTGGGCGCAAACAACTTTTTCTAAAAACCCCGCGGTTACAGTCGCTGGCAAACAAGCGAGATTAATCGCACATTGACCAGTATGATTTCATGCGACCCGTCGGGTAATTGCAGACGCGCATTAGCAGACAATTTCAATACTCCGTGGCTAGAGTAGAGTGAGAGAGAGAGAGGGCGAGACACAAGAGGGAGTGAGCGCAAGCTCACCGCGATATCGACGAGTGAGAGAGGGAGAGAGAGAGTGAGCATTGGCAGTGTTTGCACGGGCGCGCGCAGAGCTACTACTACTACTACTGTGCAGCGTAGCCTCGTGCTCTTAACTCTCGGTGGTGCGGATATTGTTTACCCGACCATTTAGGTAATTGCCGGCCTACCCCTTCCACCTCGGCCCCTCGGTTTGTCTGCCAATCGAACGCGAACTACCGCCACGTGCTTTCGCATTTTGACGAATGACTCTCTTTTTCCCTTTTCGTGCGCTTTTATGCTGACGATTGTGTATACAAAAGCAACAGAATCAATACGTTTCGTTTGATTCCATTTAGCCTAGAAACTTTATAATATTGCTGTGTATCGTTGCTTTCAGAGGTTACCGCTAGGTGGCGTATCGTGAAAATAATATATCTGTAACTAATGTAGACGTCGCATTAATTCCCACTAAATTAAACGAATAATATAATTTTCAATACGAGAAATTATATACTATAACAAAAGATTGAGCATTTAGCGAGTGTTTTATAACATTTAAGAGAGATTGTCTGAGTTCAATTTTCACTCCTGTGCAAACTGCGTCATAGGTGTATACGCAAGCTCGGTTCGCGGCGGCCTCGTCCGTCGGCGAATTAGCCGCGGTGCCATTTGCCGTCGTTGCGCGCCGCGCGATTCCGTCGCTCTGCGCTTGCCCTCGGCAAATTTGACTTTCAAAATGCGAGTAATGGCGGGATCGCGCTGAGCCGAGAGCTCGTGTGTATCGACCCAAATAGCCGTAACCGCGCAGCTCTTCGAACCTCGAAATTGACTATCATTTATGTACTTTTGTTAGTCAACGTATTTGAAAAGTCTTCTGGTATTTGCGAAATTTCTAAAAATAAATATGAACTACGTATTTTAGATATTTTTAAGTATGAAATAACATGGTTTTTAGTATTGTAAAACAAAATGGCAGATTGATACGGTAAAGAAGCGTATCGTAAAATGTAATAACCTTTTATAAACGGAGTTCTAATAGACATATGTAATTTAGATACTTATAAAACACACTTTATTCTTTAGATCCCAAAGATAATTATTAGTATATTATTCGTATAGAGTTATAAGTAATTCTTAAAAAGCTTCAACAAAACTCTACTGATAAGAGATTTACATCGTAATCGCGCACTAACGTACTATTTTCATCAAATTAACATTTCATTAAAAAGATTTCAGCACTCCAGCCGGCGCGTTTAACTAAAATTAAACGAAAAAAAAGCTGCCTGCGGAAAGCGTCGCTTGGACGAGCATCACTGCTGCTGCTGCTGCTTCTACCTCCCGAACAAATCCCGATCCCCGGGATTTTCATCCTGCGGTCGGCTCGACGAAAACCTGCGCTGGCGTGCGTTCACCCTCCCCAAGGGTTATCCTCCCTCCTCGCCCGGCGCACGCGTATATACACACAGCCACGCGAGCGTAATTGCGGTTTTAATACGGCTCGGCGCTGACGCTGCCGCCGCTAATGGGGTAATTATGATAACCATAATTCGCCGGAGCAGCCAGCGAGAAGTGCGGCGGTGGTGGTGGGAGGTGGTAGAGGAAGAGATGGTCGAACAAAATGTCGTTCTCCCGTGCCATTGTCTCTCCCACCACTGGTTCTCTCTCTGCTTTCTTCTCTACTCCCTCTCACTCTCACTCTCTGTCTCTATACGCGTATGTGCGCATCTCTGTCTCTCTATCTCTCGTTTTGCTGCAATTAGCGATTTTCGCAATTAAATGGAGGGAGGCGCGCATAAGCGAATTGTTTACAACTTTCGGGAGAGCGCTGGCGATTCATTAAAATGTATGTCTGGCTGGGATGATAAGCGACTGTGCAAGAGTGCGTTTGTGTAGGCGGATCGGCGTCATTTGGCGAATTGAAGCGCGTCGCAGTATTAATTAAGAGCTCATAATGCGCCAACCCCGTATGCTCGCTGGTGTTATTTTATTTGCGGGCGTATGCGATTATAAAGCTCGCAAAAGTTTTTCCACGGAATGAAGTTCTCGTAATCCTTAAAGGAATTTAGTAATTGTTTATAAGGCCAAATTTTGTAAAGGTTGTTGAATATTACATCTGTTTACGTGAAAGTGTTTACCAGATATGGAAGCAGTGGCTTTTAAAATAGATGAAAAAATTTTGACGGTTCATAAATACATGTAATATCTGTGAACAATTGATAGACTTGTTATGACAAATAAAGAATGTGTGCATAACAATTTATTTTTTGTTCGGCAACATATTAATAAGCTTTAAATAATAACATTGGTTTTGTATGTTCCTCTGCATTATTCTATTTATTAGATATACGTGGACATTCTTTTTTGATATGTATACGCAAATAGTTAGAAAATAAGAATATTTGATAATTGTATTTGGTCACTTATATGGAGAAGTTGAAGACGTAGATGTTTAAATTTGTTGTAAGCTGGCAACTGACCAGAGCTTTAGGACTAGTTCGTAAATCCAAAGCAACACAATTAAAATGCAAATAATAATTGATTTAGGTATAACATACACGTACCCTCGAATCGGGCTTACTGACGCAGACAAGAATGCGCTGTTAGTTTCAATAACTTAATATGATATTCAATGAGGATTCAGCTCTATGTTAAATTATTTTGCGTGGTGTTTTATGTTCTTTTACTATACTTCGTAATATTTTACATTTACTTTTATGCAAGAAATGGTATTTCTTGACGTATTAGTTCGTTTTTGAGATATACAGAAACAATTGCAATACTACAGGATTACAATGGGTTTGTCAGTGTCAGTAGTGATAATACAATTGGTTTTTCTACTATTCGAACAATTGTAATAAAAATATGTGTGTATATACTAAAAATACTTATTATCTACCATTAACCAATTGCTTACCGTGTTTGTGCGCAACTTTCTTGAATAACGAAAAAGTCTCTTTCAAAGCAGTCCTTTAGAAAGGGACAAATTTGCGTTTTTCCCGTCTGCAGTCGCTATGTGCGCGACGCGACGGATCGCTCGGGCACGAGTGCAAGCTCATTCGGCTCCATCAGTCCGGTCGCTGCGGTGCGTATCCAATTACACCGATTACTCAATGTTTACCTGGCTTGCTGCGCGGATATTTACCGGAATTGCGCGCGATTCGTCGTTAAACAATTGCACCGCGAGAGGAACAGGGAGAGTAAAAGAGCGGTAGTAGAGCGAGAGAGAGAACGAGCTTGGCTGAACTGTTGGCCGCTATATACTGCCAGTATATATGTACAGTCAACTGGGATAATTTATTAAGCATGATCGAACGCTCACGCAACTGATCGCTTCGCTGTGGACACAGACACGCATTAGTTATTTTCTGTAATAGCATTTTTAGAATTTGCTCTTTCTACGCGTACTGTTTAGAATGCATTTTTAAACCGGAATAATTTAGTTCTTTGCGTAATTAGTCGGAGTAAATTATATAGCTTTATTTTATGAGAGTTTTAAAATTCAATTTAGATTTATTTTCGAATTAACTATAAGCTATAAGGGAAATGGTTTCCTATTTTTATAATTATAATCAGAAATGAATTGTGGTATTTAAACTGTATAAAGTGACTATTTTACATAACCGTAAAAGGAATGCATTGTCTGGTAATAAATATATGAGAGAGTTCTATTAAATTTAATATATAAAATCGATAAAGTAAAAGCTAGTGTTTTCATTGTAGAACTTTTCCAAATTCGCTTACCACAATTTTCAGCATTATACTACACTAAATTAATTTACAGTTATTTGCTTGACAAACTATCAGTTTTCACTAATCCCTTTCGTTCAATCGGCATGTTTTCACACATTTTTCCTCCTCTAACTATATACTGCATTCTGTGCACGTCGCTCTCCTGCAATTAAAAGCAATCGTCGAGCCACAATAACACTCGCGGTTCGTTCACCTCCGGGATCAACTTGAAAGACTTCGTCGTCCTCGAGGCCGGCGAAGATTTCACTGTCAATTTGCGGGGAGGGCCAAGCACGTGACGAGTCAATTATCCACCTGCTGGCGCGCTGTAGGCCCTAATAGTTCGGTAGGCTTGCATAAGCGCGCCACTGAAAGGGGAGGCCGAGCGAAGCGCGTGCGCGCGAGATCGAAACAGACCAGCCGTGACCAATTTGCGCCCGGCTCCCGGCGCCTCTCTCTCGGTGGGTTCCCGTTCTACTTTGGCTGCTGTACGTATAGGTAGCTCGTCCGCCCCGAACTTTCTGCCGATTTTGCAGAACGCTCGAATGTGTGGCTCGTGCAGTCGTCCTACCCTGCTTTAACGGGTTCATGGGTTTGAGGGGTGGAAGTTAGTGAATTAATGAATAATTGCAGTTTTTATATTAATTAGACGAATGTATACTAAAGATTATATAGAAAATGGTGATAGGAAAAAAATGGTTTAGCAGGAAAATGAAGTATCGGACTAGATCAAATTACACACAAAACTGTGGGAAGATAATAACGTAACGGATAAATTTGATATGGTAAAACTGTACACTATCTATATATATTTATTACTGCAACATATTTACGTTATTATGCACCAAACGTTAATTAGTCGTAGTAAAACTTGTCCGCCTTAACAGTTAAATACTGCACCAGTCACAAAAAACTTCTTCAAGTGTGTTTGATGATCATGTAACAGTAAGTTTATAACGTTGTAACTATTACAATATCAATGTTTTACTGTCAAATACTGAAACTGGGCTGAAAAAAGATAGAAACTTCATTTCACTGTATTAAAGATGTGAATTTCTAATATTTCTCATTGTAACTAATGAATATGATAAATATGAAATAATTTTGAGCTAAGACCATTTGTACAAGTACGCCAGGCATAGAGTTTTGATTAAATCAAGTTGGGCGCCATTTCCAAATTGTTGGCAAATATAATTAAAACAATAACTAATTCCTATTGCATTATTTGTTTAAAATTATAAAATCGTAGTTATAGTTATGATTGAAGTGATACTTGATACAATACTTATTAGCCATATTTTTTACTCGTATCACATTAATTCGCCTACTGACACGATAAATACAGCAATTCTTCAAATCTACAATTATAGTCATCAATATATAACATTTAGTTACGTCATATCAATAGCCCATTACAAATTCTGCAATAAATATCTCCATTCGTCCACTCACATTCTACCAGGCTCTAAACACGCTCATTGAAGAACAATAAAACCCAAATTTTGAAAAATAACCGCTCCCAAATCGCTACCACCCTTCTCGCCATTAATCTTCTCTCCACGTATATATCTATACAATCCTGGCGCCATAAAACGATTCCACGATTGGCCGGGGCCACGCTTGATCGCGCACGCGAGTTCTGAACAGATGCGCGCGATCCTTCGCCGAGAAAAATGCCACGCGCTTACATACATACATACATACATATGTATATACGAAAAGGGGTTGGAAGAGAGAAACTGCAAGGCTCGGCAGATATCGCGTGCCGCTCGTTCGCGTCATAATTTAAGCGTGTAATCGACGTCGATTGCCCTTTTATACGGGCGCGCGCCGTGACGAATATCTTTATTTCACGGGTACGCGTGCATGTGCGTATGTGTGTGAGGGTGAAACTTCCTCTCGTGCTTGTAAGCGTGGATGTATATATGATATGAAGGAGAACGAGGGAACGGAGATGAAGCGGGAGAACGTAATGGGGCAATAAAGGGTGGAAAATGGAGTCGCGAGTGTGCGCGCGTGCGGAGCGGGAAAAAGTTTTGAATACGTGCTAATGTTATAATTTCTTTTTATGCGCTGTTTCGGAGATGTCGGGAGAGAATGAGAGAGAGAGAGAGAAAGAGCGAGAGAGGTTGTTCTTGTCAAGGATATGGTCCGTGCGAATTACAATTCTGCGCTTTTTGCGTTATTAAGTGTACTTGGGGAAAGAACGTTTGCATGGAATTTAGCTTTGTGCTTGGAATGGTAAGTATAATATCTTCATAAAATATGGAAAAAGGAATGAACTTTTGGTACTGTAGAAGGAATAACTCGAATGTGACACGTTGGAAAATATTTAGGAGGAAAAGGTATGTGTCGTAACGTAAAGTGAGGTATTCTCATAATAGTAATGAAAAGCGCTTGCATATAGTCTGATTGTCGGTGCTAAAAAGTTATATTTTCTCATGAACCACACGTAGAACCCATTGAGATTTGAAACAATATTAAAGGAATATACGTATTGTACCTATTGTTTAGATATTTTTAGAAATACTTTAACAAAGTGCGCAGTAACTCCATAATCTAAATTACACTGCAACATGGTTAATTACAGCATTAGCCATAGGCTAAAATTAAGTTTGAAAAGAGACTATACAATATAAACGTGTTCTATAACATTTTTCATGCTTCGCTTACTATTTGATACACGACCAAATAACAATCTAATCTAATCAATGGACAATGATTAATTAAAACCCATTATTAGTGGTGGATAATCAAGCTCGTGGATTTTCATATTTCTCTCTCGGCTTTGATGCATAACGCAATTACGAGGACATCGGGGCTGGAAGGATGGGGACGAAGGGAGTGAGGGGGTATCATAGTAAAAGCTCGCTTTCGCGAAAATTCGCCAACACGCGTAAACATTTCCCCCGGGCATTAATTGAATGCTACAGTTTTATTTGTCGTTCGATAATGACGTAATTAATTAACGGTCCGTAATCAGTAACGGGGAATTATGCCGATGAAATGAGTCAAACGAGAGCTGGCCTGTATATATACGCAATTGCGAAAACGCGCTCTGTATTATATGCCGACCCATCCATATCATTAATTAATAAAATCCTCTCGATCATTCTCTCGTTCTCGCATGGTAGACCGATGGGCGCGAACAAAAACAGCCGGCCATGCGAGGTTGAGCTGGGCAAAAACTTCCGCGACGATTAACCGCGGAGAAAAGACGTGTAAGAACAAAGAAGCCGACGCGTACAGCGTTATAGAAGCGAGCATCGAAGTATACACGCACATCGTACACGCATGTATGTATATAGACACACACGCATTGCGTTTTGTCACTCGGTGAGCCGAGCCACCCCAAAGTTGTTCACGCCTATCTGGCGGCGGCGTCGGCGGTGGTAGCTATCGCCACGATAATTGGCCAATTAAAACGCGAGCGCCACTGCGGGGGTCACCTGTGCATGCACACACACACGCATGTGTACGGTATAGCCGGCCGGCCGATAATTACACGCTATCGCGGCTTTTGCGCCTCGCGTCGGACGTCGAGAGGTGAGAGAGTATGCACGCGAGTACGAGCGGTGAAAAGGCTTTCGTTATATACCGAGGACATTTTTTCGACGGATTTTTTGGATTAGGGGTGGGTCAGTTGATAATTGGATTTTCGGAGAAATAGACCAGCGCGAGAACTGAAGGGTTAGGATAGGAGTGTTGGGATTTTTGACGAATCGTTGAGGTGCGTTCTTGAAATACGGCTCGATGGGCTCCGTGCTGCCAATTAGAATGATTCTTGTCGTCGCCGTATAGATGTTCGATACAATTATATTTGTAAAAAATAAGGATGGCACATGGAAATTGAAAAACTTTTTATTTAATATTGTCAAATTCAGAATATGGATGTAAATTTTTTATTTGTAGATTTTACAAGTTTTAATTTTGGTAAAAAATTCTAAATTATTTTTTGATAATTAATATTTCTAATTATCCTGGTAGAAATTTGACTATTAAAAATGGGGCAGAATCTCAGTAAATAGCCAAGAGAAATGACTAATTATTGGCTCCCGGTGAAACGCTTTTTCTGATATTATTCGCCCAT
>JAWWEQ010000045.1:34654358-34670631 GCA_035583055.1 Torymus tubicola | reverse complement strand
AGAAAAATTGATTTGACGATAAAAGGGTGTCACAAGGCCGTTTTCTTTGGTAACAAGTTCTTATCGTCTGCCCTATGGCCCATAGAATAAAAAAAAAATTACTTCAGAGGCGTGCCTATGCCTTTAAAAATGTGCTTCTAAATTTAATTTTGGTCGTTTTTGGAATCAGTTTAGGGCAAAGTTTCCTAAGAATTCCACATATATATATATATATATATATATAAATATTTTTTTTTAATCCGTCTATTTTTTTTAAATCTATTTGTAATATCTAAATTATATAAATCCAGGAGTTCAATCGTTTTAATATAACATTTTGATGTTTCAATAAAAAAAAACGTATGGAAATTTTGGTCACAACTATCCTGGCGGGTAATTTTGGCACTCCCATATTAAAGCTGTAAATAATCATTTTACAGCAAACTTTTGTAGAAATCTGTTAAAAAACTGCTTTATTTTTTTATGTTTGCTAAAATTTCAAGTGTGTTTGTTTATTGCGAGTGTGTATTTCAAGTGGGTCAATTATGTTTGTTAAAATTTCAAGTAGATAAATCAAGTATTCATGAAAAAAACGTGATTCAAAAATTTAAAAAAAAAATTTTTAATCTCAAATATCTTTTTTCGTAATGGACTGATTTTTTTGGGCAACGAACTCGATCTGAAGATATATGAAAGCATCATCTCCGACAACGAAAACGACAACGAAAACGCAAATTTTTTAAAAAATAATTTTTTTCTAAAAAACAAATGAAGATAATCTCTTGAAATTTTAACCGCATATAGCCTTCAATTAGTGCAATAAGTGTTTATAATTTTAAGTCGATAAAGAAAATATTTTTTGAGATATTAATTTTTGAAACATAAAAAAGTTTTCATTAATAACAAATGACTGAGTGAAGATATTTTAAATTTTAAAAAAGGAAAATATAGATAATTTAAATACCTTTCAAGAAAAGTTTAATATATTATGTAATAATGGCTATAAGATATGAAAAAATCGAAAATATTAAAAATTCAAATTTGGTTATAAAACAACAGAAAATCAATAAAATCTGAAATCCATTGGGGTACCTTTATTTTCCCGCGAGACGAAGAGAATAAACATTACTCGGCGAAAATCGGTTGAAACGTTTCGGAGATATGAAGAGTTGAAATATACACATACACACACACACATACATACATTTACGAAAACAAAAATTATCAGAATCAAATAATATACACATATATCACCATACAACATGTTTTTGAACATTTTTTTTCTGAAATGTTTTTCTGCGTTATAAAGATTCCACTATGAGGAAGCAAAATTACAAAAATCGAAAAATCGTTATATAAAATAGACGTATTAAACTATCCCAAACAAAAAACCGATGCCAATTCATTGGCACGTAGTTTCCTCGAAATAATTTATTGATTCGTTTTATTAAATTAAAATTCAAAAAATAAATTTTTCACGAAAAAAATTGGAAAAATTTTATGAAAAATATTTATTTTTAATTGTTTCATGGCTATTCCTTGCTATTTGAAATTTGTTTTTTTTTTAATTCTTTTAGTCAGTCCATCAGCGAGTACAGCGTCGAATTTTATATGTGGATAGGTAATCAAGATGAAGCAACACTACAAACTCTCTTGCAAGCCAAAGGCGGATAGACATCGTGGAATCAAACATGCACTATTTTTACATTACCGACTATCCGTTTCATTTTTGTATTTCATGTCCTTAATGTCAGCGTGTGCATTTCTACATTAGCAATAAATTTAGTTAAAATTTAGTATTCTCAACTTTTTATTAATGTCTTCTTATTCGTTATCATAGTATGCATTCCTACATGTGCAGTAGACCATGCTGATAAAAAAATCGATAATGCTTGCGTAACTTTTTTTAGTAATTTTGCATATTTAGAGAGATTGTTATCGTGCGACAACAAAAACGAAAATTTTTTCTAAAATAATAAGATAATATCTTGAAATTTTGACAAATAATATATTTTACTGTTTCGAAGCACGTTCAAAATACATAATTTTGTGCCCAACTTACAGGCATGAAAAAAGATTAACTGAATAACTTCATACTCGGCTTAAAAAAAATGATCAGGTAGTATATTTGTTTAAATTAAATAAATAATATAAATTTAGTAAATTAGGTTATTTTTAATTAGTGATCGATTGATTGTATAGCTTACACCATCTGTTCTGTTACAATTTAATTGTTGGCATAAGCCGCGTGCACATGAAGAAAAAATGACTTCATGGGATCGAATTTTTGTCTCGCCACCGACGGATCTACGTTTAAATGGAAATTCACATTTCTATTATTGTTTTGAAAAAACATGTGAGGCTGTTCATAATTTCGCGCGACATTTATCGGCGTCAATGTGATTTAGTAGATATTTGATTAGATATTTCAAACGATCGTCCATGTAGTAACCTAATAAACCATTCATAATCAAAGTTCTCTTTTCCGCAAAAGAACATTTTTATGATAATACAATATATAAAATTCACTTCAGTTGTCTACTTAAATTAATTTGAGATTATACAGCATGCTTCTTGATCCAGTCAACATATTTAGGAACTCTGGTAAATACTGTAGGGTAGTTCACTCGAGCACATTCCATTGCCCAAGAAACGATACCAACTAAGACTCCATCAACAGTTAGAGGACCGCCAGAGTCACCCTAAGGAAGAAGTGATAATTTAGTATGTTTGGCCAAAGCTTAATAATAAAATCGAAACAGTGGTAACAACATACTTGGCAGGATCCATGTTCCGCAATAGGATCATGAGCACAGATGTGGGTTTCGTAAACGTTAGCTTTCAATGGAACATATACTTTACGGCAATACTCTTGATCAGCGATAAGAACTGTCACTTTTTGAAGGAATCTGCTTACTTGACCATTGATCTGTAAGACAATACGTGAATAATTATTATACGTTTAATAAAATGAATGTATTTTATTGTTTGTTTGTGATCCCGGGATAAATTATTATCTTTAGCCAAATAATTGCTTATAAAGAAGTTTATAAACATTATGTTTAATATGTAAAAATAATAAATTACTGACACGGAGACTGCATACAGCCCAAGGAACCTCTTATCATGAGCATTTGAGAATCGATTTTTGATACCTAAAAGTAAAGTCTAGTGCTCACAATTTAGTCAAATGGGCCCTTTTTCTTCAGATATGTAAAATTTAATCTTGAAAATACCCTCGGTTTCGTTGAAAAATGATGTTTCTTCTATTCACTGTCACATTGCAAGTATTTAAGATACAAAAATGAGCAAAAAGCGTTATTAAAGCAGACAGAAAGAGCTACAATTTAAACTTTGCTACGTTCAAAAATATTGATTATTCAGCGAATTATAATCAATCAAAGAGAGCGTATGGAAACGATGAAAAATTTTGTTCACTCATAAAATGATATTCTTGCACCGATGAGAATCTACTTGTTAGAGGAGGATTTCTGCTAACAATGGAGGCAAAAGAATATCTTCCTGTGGAAGGAGAAATTATCTTGCAACAGGAAGTCAATATTCCAATAGCGAGATGATGATTTTTCGCGCACGAGGAATCCTTCTTTATAGCAGGATGATTTTCTCGAGAGAAATTTCACTTCTATACCGGAAGATCGTTTTTCTGAGTGATTCATTTTAAACGACTAAGTGAATCTTATTTTTACCATTTTTTATGCTATCATTGAAAGCTTGTAATTTGCTGAAAAATTAATATTTTTAACTAGTCGCAGCTTAAATTGTAGCTTTTACTTTCTAGTGTTGTAATATTTTCTGTTCGTTTTCGTATCTCACATACTTACAGTGTAAAAGTCAATAGAAGAAGCATGACTTTTTTAAAGAAATAGAGAATATTTGAGATTAGATTGCCCATATCTCAAGAAAAAGGGTTCATTTGCCAAAATTGTGATCGCTGAGGTTCATTTTTAGATACCAGAAATCGGCTTTCAAATGCCCGCCAAAATCCACTTCCAGGAGGGTGCACACTCACCCCGTAAGTTTAATAATATTAAGTGATGACAAAGTATGATAAGATATTTTTTGTTATAAGTAAATATTAATAGTGAAACTAATTTAGAATCATTTTCATTTTGGTAAGTATCTTTCAACTTTTCTATTTACTTAAAAAAAACTTAATATTTTTACAAATATTTTTTCACCATAATACAACTATAATTCTTAATCATAAGAGAGAGCTTATTTCAATATTTTTAGAATCATCGTCAAAGAGCGAGAATTTTTTTTACTTACGCGTGTATATCCCCAACCGGACACAACAGCTTTTTTGTCAGCACTAACTTTTGAGTTAAACTGTGGCAATTTAACTGGTGATACCGTTTTACTTAATTTAAACGGTGTGGCAACCTATAATAAAATTCATTAAACATATTGTAATAATATAATTTTTAATAAGCGTGTTTCAATCACTTACTTTGACTAAAGCAATGTCATGCAAATAAGAATCATCTGGCGAGTAATCTTTATGTATTATTATCTTTGAAACAAAATGAATAGATTTTTTAGCTTGTAAATCAACTATTCCATCCACTACTTGAAGTTTGCCAGGACTCATTCTATAATTGAATTATATTATATTATATTTAGATAAATAGCACTTTTGTATACGTACCCTAAAACACAATGAGCAGCAGTAATTACATAATTTTCGTTAAAAATTGATCCTCCACAAAAATGATCTGGTCTTTCTGCAATCTTGTCTTTGTATTGAAGAGATACCTTAAAAATGTTAAAATAAAAAGTATTTAGCACTTGTTTGGTGTACATTTTCTTAAAAAATTTTTTGTAATATATGTATATATACCTGATATGGGATTTCTCCAAGTGTAGCACGTTCTCCGTTTATTATGCGAGGGCTGAATTCAGATTCTATCACTCTACCTATAAGATTTTTGATCAATATTAATAAATTAGTCAAAAATGTAAACGAGATACGTATTGCACAATATATAGCAGAAAAAATAATTTGTTATGTAATCTTTCATTTTTCGTAATTAATGATTTAAAATATTCTTTTAAAAACTAATGTTGATAAAAAATTTTAACAGAACTTTATTAAATGACTGTTATCCACACATCATAAATACAACGTTTAGTCGTCTGGAATAGATTAACAGTTGTATAATTTGTGGCGGTAGAAATTCGGACAATTTATTTGTTTTTTATTTAAATGTTTTTTAAAGGCGAGATTAATTTCAGTTAGAAGTAAAACATTACCGTAAGAAGTGACTACTAAACTACACACAAAAATGGTTATTATTAACATGATTGTAGTTAATGGTACATAGATTTCACGTTGAACTAAACGTTATGAATGAATTTTGTTTCTATATTAGAGCTTATATATACCTTTTACATACGATTAAACTTAAAATAAATTTTATCAAGTCAGTGCAATATCATAAGATTTTTGATTGGATGTATTATATTTTGATAAGGATTTACTTGATGTAGAATTATCTAAACTGATTAACTGTCTTGATGCTTAGTGTAGCAATTCTTTTGGTCATCGTGAAAAAATACATTTAAATGCGATTACTCATTATCAGACCCGACTTAGAAAAACATGAAAATAATTTCTAATAATAATGCGAGAACAACATTAGCTTAGCGGTAAAAACTATAGTAAAACTATAGTTTTTACCTTTTCCACAGTCAATATATATTTCAACATTTATTTCCGTTCGTAAAGAACATATAAAAAACTTCACTAGCCAAAACTTTGGACCCCTCCGTGCACAAATTTATTTTTTGATCTTAAAAATGTGTTTTTTCGACATTATTTTATTTTAAACGTATTTCATACCAATAAATTGTAAAATATCAGCAATGTGTATTTTCTAGTAGCAACAATGAATTTATAAACTAGTAATTCAGAGATTGAACAGTCCTCACAAAAATGGAAGATTTCAGATTTGATTTTTCGCTGATTAAGTTAGAGTTGATAATTCAAAACAAATTATTCGCGTGAATTTATATACGAGCATTTGAAAATTAATTCATGATGTTTATACAGCTAAATTTTTTGTTTAAGTTTACCAGGATGTTTTCTAATAAAAGTGATGGTTATAAAAATGCACGCTGCTTCAAGTTTTATTATAATTTTTCCTTTCATAATTAATTCGGTAGCTTACAATATAAAGAGCAGTGTCTCTTCTCCGAAGAAACAGTATATTGTACGATAATTTAATCAATAAACGTACTACCATTTATTCAGTAAAATTAGTCTAAGATTATATCGTGTGCTCCTTAATCCAGTCAATATACTTAGGAACTCTGGTAAATATTGATGGGTTATTTACAAGATTACATCCCAGAGATCCAGATACGTTACCAATTAAGACTTTGTCAACAGTTAAAGAGCCACCAGAGTTTAAGAAACAAGTGATTATTTAGTATCTGTATAATTGTCCCATTTAACCAAGCTCAAGTATTGTAACGTAACACCGGTAATAACATACCTGCAGCTTCCATTCCAATGATTATGTTTAGATTTGGTTAATGTTATGACAAATATTAATAATGAAAAAATAATGTACATATAGTTGAGCACAAAAGCGTACCGTGTAAACATCTGATTTTTGTTTTCGCGCTCAAACGCAAATTTTAGAAACAAATATTCTTTCAAGACCTTCGAAATGACATCATAAATAATATACTCTAATGAATTTTCCAATAATTTTTGCTTAAACACGAATAGAAATAAAATTTATGCTGATTCATTTTTGTTTTGATCAATACTTTGCTCTCTATTTTCTTTATTATATTTTTAGGAATTCTTATATAATATAATTATTTTGATTAACACTAACTTTTGAATTAGATGTTGGCAATGCAACTCGTAGTACATTTTTATGGTAGTTGATACCTAGAATAAAATTAAATAAAAAATCGTAATGATAAATTTTTAGTAACACGGTAAAATTATGTATCTCGATTAAAGCAATATCACGAATATAAGAATTTTTTAGATTGCAATCATCATACATTTTGTATCTTCTAGCTATTATTTATTATTAAACTTATGATTGAAACTGAATAATTATTATAATAAATTTGGTTTTGATATAATGCACCCTCTGTTATAGCTATTGCAATAGGTATATCATATACTGTCAAGAAAATTATTGTGTACTGTAACCTTTATAACACAAAGAGGCTATCTCGCATTGACTAACTATTCCATTAATTATTACCACTGCAGAACCTACACAGGAATGATTAACATTCCCATCAACCCGTCACATATCCAATTCCATCATGCAGCCGCGCGATCGATCTCCCGGGGAAAAACAATATTAGCAAAGAATCAGTGCTTCATCTTCTACTTTTTCCCCTCCTCCCCGAAACTTAATTGGCAGTATTAATGCGACGTCCGGGCGCGCTTCATCAATTCCCGTCGTGCGCCCGACGAGATAACAGATAAGGAGCAAGAGAGCCGGAGATGCGACTCCGTCGAAGACAAATCCCAAGAGCGATCAGAGCTCATTTGGCCGACTCCCCGAAGACCCAGCCATGCCCGCGCCTGCACGTATATATATATATATACGCAGGGCGGTGGCGGCGACTAAAAACCGACATCTGCGCGAACATGCGCCTGTAGAGTAGGAGAGCACGCCATTATAAACGTGCCATTAGACGCGAATTATCTCGTGAGCTCGGATTATCTCGCTCGTTAGGCTTGCGCGACGCCGATGCTGCACTCGCGACGCGACACGCTCTATACGTTTGTGCCCGTGATTTTATTCTCGGGATGGTTGGTATAGTTGGTCTACGCAATTCTGTTAATGTTATATGCTGATGTATACTGCGCGCGATGTATATGTGTAAAAGAAATTAGAGCAGATTGATTGAATGCGAGGTGAATATTTTCATGTACACTTTTTGCTTTATTTGGTGATCCGATTAGATAGAAAGTTAACTATTGAGGTTCTTGTAAATAAAATAGAAACTATGGGATAAAATTGATATGACATTTTGTTTAAACAAATAAAAAGTACTTGCATTTGAACAATCCAATTACAAAGCACTTAATTCTAGCATTTTACTTGATTAAAATGTATAGTCAATAACAGGAAGAGTCATCTAGTATGAGATTTTGTCACCGATTAATACTTCGAGTTAATCAGTAATTCTGTGAAACACCGATAATATTAAATATGTTACGTGCTTAAAATTAAGAAATCATGTATAAATAAAATTGTAATTTACAATAGTATAAAATTAAAAGAAACCTGTAATCACATTTAATATGTGGAGAGAAATACTTGAATAAAAATTACTATATTTCATTGTAACCGGGGGACAGTCTCGCACTGTCAAAAAATTTACTATAGCAAAAATTGCTAGAAATAGAGTAAAAATTAGCAGACATATAGCAATGTTTGCTAGAAACTATATAGTAAATTTTTTGACAGTGTGAGTCTGTCCCCCAGTCACAATAAAATATAGTAATTTTTATTCAAGTATTTCTTTCCGTGTGATCTTTAACGCTTTATCTTACTTCTCGTAAAATAAAATTAATTGATCAGACGATTGTCTAATACCTTTATGAAACTTATTTAACTTTTTCGATTCACTTACTGTTAATAAAGCTTTACAGTATTAGGATTTCTTTTCATATAGTTTGTAATTCGCAAGTCGTAGATATAGAGTCGAGATTTCTAAACTATAAAATGTACCTTTCGTTCAACCAGAAACAACCTAAACATCAAAATCAAAACTCCGTATTTCTCTATGCATAAAACAAAGGCAAACGATCGCACCGCTCCCCCTATGTACAATTTTAAACTTGCATCGCAACAACCCAGCCGCGGAACTAAAGCATCCCCAAATGAATCGGAAAATTGCTGAACGACGAGCGTATAATAACACAGCAGCTATCGTATAAATTCCCGGGCAATAGATCAATTCATACACATGTGCCGCTGTGCCGCACGCGCGTGCACGCGGACGTACCAGCAGGAGTAGCGGGAGCAGCATCGTGAACATGTGTACAGATGCGTGGCGAGTCGCTATATACGGGGAGAAAGTTTAAAGGGCCGAATCGCCATGATGATCGTGTCGCGTGGCAGCGTCGGCGGCGGCGGCCAGTGGATCGGATCGCAGTTAACCGTGTATAGGGTGCAGGCTCTGGAAGGAGGGAATCTTTTAATTTGACGCGCCATAAAGCACGCCTAGCCACTTTTCCACGGTTAGCGTTGCGCGCAAAGTCGTTCCGGCAATAAGCCCTGCTTCGTATAAAATTATACTGATGCAAGGAGAGGGAGAATGAGAGAAAGAGATGACGCATCGGGATGGACTGGGATATTTGTCATCGTTTGACTTGTAGAATAGGGGCTGACCTTGGAAAAATTTGAATACAGGGAAGGACCGAGGTTTTGTCGAAAACAGCTTTTGATGTATTCTTGGTTTGATTTTGTGGCAGAGATTCTTAGTCATGTTTTTACGTGATGTTGTACGAGCAATAGAGAAAAACCCTTGGAGAAAACTAATAAAATGTTGAAAAAGTATTTCAATGACAAAAATAAGCCTTTTTGTCTTGGTACGATAAAGTGTACTGATGTAAAATATTGATAGTAAATTTTTCAATACAAATACTATTAAAGAAAATTTCATATCCACAAATACACCGTGCCATTTAAATTCAAATCTCATGATTTTTGTTACAATAAAATATGTAAAACATTCTATTCAACAAATAAGAAGTTGTTAGTGATAGTAGTATACTAATAAATTCTAAAGAATTGTAATTTAATAATACTATTATACTTTACATACAAATAGGGTGTATATATAGCGTAAATAAAATGACTAATTTTCTCGAAATAAAAAAAATTTGAATCTTCATTTTATTCTCCACGTACAAAATTCACATCTTAATTACTAATTAGTTTGTTCAAAAAAGTTACTCTATCATCCGCATTACACAAAAATCTTACATTGTAAACCGCTCATCATTTTTTAATTAACGTACAAAAAGCGCCAACTTTGTAATTACGTTCTGACTAACTATATGTGCACTTTTCCTCTCGCTCAACCCTCCCGCTTGCTTTTTCCATTATTTACGACGCGAAATTAGTTGTCGTTAGCGTTAAAATCGCATAATGCCCGAGCACGTATAGCCACGCCGGTGTTTATGCGCTACACTTCGCGCTATGTAGCGCGCTCTCTCTCTCTCTCTCTCTCTCGGCCCTGCTTCATGGAGCACGTAAATTTAATTCGCACCTAATGACATTACGCCGCCCCGTCGTCTGGAAATCCGCGCGATGACGCGCGCGCGTGCGCGCGAATTAAACGACGTAAAACCGCAATCGCGAAAGTTTCAATTTTCATTAGTTCGCGCGCGCGCGCGGGTCGCGCCTGGTTAACACGCGCGAGAGCGCACAATGGGATGCGATGAGGGCATGTGAGAGTGTTGGTTGGTTGGCTGTCATACCGGTAGGCTAAGGCAATTAGTGAATTTCGGGATTGTTAAATTTTTTGGCTGGATAAGCAATGTTTTTTTTCGGCGGGAAGGGGAATTTTTGCGTTATTAATTGTACGTGTACGCGTTGTCTGTTATGTATAGTTACGATGATAGTATTAATACAGTATAGTGAAGCAAATGTTTTGACTTTATTAGAAAATTTAACGAATCTTGTACCTTTTGTTGATATTGGAATCAATTTTAACTTTTCATATCAATGAGTGAACAAGACAATCAGGATTATTGTATACTGATTGAACTTTTGATTGCTTATATATTTAACGATAATATCTGTATTTATTTTGATATCTACATCATTTTTATCAACGCTTTAGTATAATTAATAAAAAGTTACCTACATATATTATTTGCAGAAGAAAAGTATATTTAGATATCACGGTTTCTCAAATAAAAAAAATTCATATTGCAGATTCTACTCACATCCCATAATACATTATTTAACTAAATGAAACGAATAACAGTTCAACACTTCATTACATTCATCATATCATATTCCACCTTCCGAATTCATTCCCGTCATTCGCGGCCCCATAAACGGCGCAGCCCAAACAAACACCATCATCTCTCTCTCTCCTTCTCTCTCTTTCTCCAACGAGGCCTCGAGACACAGCCAATACTGCGTCGAGTCTCCGTTTATGCAAACATTTTAATTCTCGGCGACTCTCCGCCATTTATCAGCTCGCGGCTAAACGAAACTTTATCTTCTTTGCCTCCTCTTTCTCCACATGCGTCCATTGCTATTATCGTTCTACGCGTGCGAGCTCGTAATTATAACGAGAGAAAGAGAAAGAGAGAGAAGGAGCGAGTAGGGCTTTCCAGTTGGCCGCGAAATTATTTTTAAAGCATGTGCCGGTAGGCTGCGCGTGAAAAACGCGCCGGAATGGAACGTCGGCCGAGTGCGTTTTTCCCCTTTTGAGTACGTGCGCGTATGCGTGCTATGAAAAGCTTGCGGGTATGTACGTTTGAAGGTCCGGCTTGACAAGCGTCTACGAGGGAATTATTCCGACAAAGCTGCGTAAATTCATTCTTTTTCTCTTTTCTAGTTTGTAACGAAATGAATTCGAGGGCGCATTCGTAATGCTGCTTTGATATTTGTAAGTGAATGGTACAATAATATAATAATAAAAAGGATATTTTATTTATAGCGTTGGCGTTGGATAAGTTAAAGTCTACTTATAAAGAAATAGAGAAAGATTACATACTTAAATCATTTTATTATTGTTGTCAATTTCATGTATTATCTTTCTTCCTTGTTAGCCTTTAATCTCTTATATTATTTTTACTGCGTGGTATTTTTACAATCGTACATACTTATGATATATTGTATGTTTATCAACGCAACATATATCATTCTAGATAATCGAATTAAAACTTTTTACACATATTTGTCACGGATAAACCATTTCAGTTAATCTTTAGTCTATAAAAACCGATTGATGAAAAAATCGTTTTAACTATAAATTGATAATGTTATTGGAATTATGTATTTAAAAGTACGGATTTATTCACTATAATTTAAATATAAAATATTGTAAAATTTTTAATTTCTCATTAATTCGGTATTAATATTGAATATAAGTTAAGTCACAACTAAAGTATATACATTGAGAGAAGGATTTATTTATAGTTAATATATTTAGTAACAATTTATACGAAATAGTTAATTTTGGGGAAATAAGGAAATTGTAAATGTGAAAACATTCACATTTGACTGAAATTCCAAAATATTGCTATTAATGATGGCATATTAATAGTTAATATGCTATCATTAAATATAAATAAATTTTTCTGTATACTTTTAATATATCTTCTTATTAATTACAAACGAATTCTTCTCTCAGTGTACAATGACGTCATTGGTTAACTAGACATCTCTAAGCGCGCTCGGCGCGGCTCTTTTCTTTTTGTAACCTAGCAACGGCCATTACTCCCACCAACCAAATCGCGAATAAAATTATTTCACAACAAATTCATCATTTTTTTAAGATAGGAGGATTTTAT
The DNA here is from genome assembly GCA_035583055.1 of Torymus tubicola. Taxonomy (NCBI): domain Eukaryota; kingdom Metazoa; phylum Arthropoda; class Insecta; order Hymenoptera; family Torymidae; genus Torymus; species Torymus tubicola. The sequence goes on along the minus strand of JAWWEQ010000045.1, from coordinate 34,658,105 downwards.
CATCACCCACATCTTGACGGCATATCTCGTTGCTCTCCTCCGGGACTAAATTTCTTTTTCGGAATCTCTATTTCCAGCCCAAAATTCAATTCCCAAAGAGTTCGGGAAAAGTCACCCCCTCCCCCTCACGCGTCCATCCATCCTCCGAAAAAACCTCATCTCGCATAACCCGAAAAAAGAAGCCCCCGTCACGGATACATATAGCTAGACCGGAGACCTCGATCAATCGACTCCTATCCGTGGAACTCACATATCCTCCTCCTCCTCCTCCTCTCTCTCTCTCTCTCTCTATCCCTCCTTTCGCCCATCCAAACGCCACCGATTTCCCTCGGCTCTTTTTACCCGTCCGTCTTTTCCCTGACTGACGTCCCTTTTTACCCCCCTCCGTGTCTCTCTCTCTCTCGTGCGCTTTTCTCTCTTTTCCTTACTCGCGCGCGCGCGTGTCAAGTGACAAACGTGCGCGCGGGCGCGCGGCTCGCCGGCTGGATATAATTTGTCAGGAAATCACCCAATTAGCCGGCGAGTTATGCGGCCCGACAGATTTAACCAATTAGTTTGGCTATGCGAGAGCACCCTAATATACATTTTCACCGCGACCGAGCGCACGCACGCACTCGTGCATATATACTATATGCGATATGTATATGCGATGATGGGGGTATTAGGGGCGAGAGGAGAGAGGCGTACGCGCGATTGTGCGACGATATATATGCGAGAGTGAGCGAGCGAGAATAAATGCGGAGGATGCTTGTTTTTCTTTCCTTGTCTCTTTGCGACGATGCGAGCAGGTTCGCCACGCGTGTAAATATATAGACATGTACCTATATATGCAGGGAGGGGTAGTGAAACGTATATGTGTAGAGCTTTGATTTGGTTGTGTTGACGGTTGCGGTACTTTATTCGGTCCTCGTAATGGAAACGATGTAGGGACACTTTTAATGTACGATTATATTAACACACGATCGAACTAAATCTTTCGTGAATGTATTTTTTTTTATTTTTAGCAGAATAGACATCGTAAATACTAAGCAGCTGTATACATTTTCGTTGTCAAGATGCGTGCATTTAACAAGATTTTACATAGCTTTAGCAAAAGTAAATAATCCACATGTTTATACTCAAAAGCATTGTACAATTTTAACCTTATTGTCAGTGTTTTACATCAAGAATATCTTACATCTTCATTTAACGAAGATAAACTAAAGTGCTCAAGTATTTTAGTATCTTTTTCAGTTGAATCATCTCATTCCTCTGAAATATTCATCACAGCTATTAGTCAGCTACATCGAAATTTGAAAATTTTCCAAAGATAAAACATAAAAGCTTTTTCATTAACACGAAAAAAATATTCATTAAAATCCAGCACAACGGACCCACCCACCGCAAACCTATTAAAAACCCCATCATTTACCCAAATACCGCGGCACACATACTCACACACCTCCTCGTTCATCCATCTTCCGCCGGCAGGTCTTGATCTATACGCAACGCGCTGCACGCGCCATAATATCCACACTATGTATATACCTATAGTCTCTCTTTCTGGCGCACGCGCGCAAATGGCATATTTCACTCCTTATTAAACCTCGCCGCGCCTCACCAATATGCCACCGAAAAACAAACCATACGCGCGTACACGCGCTTGTACGTTATATACGCGCTCGACTCGTTAATCATCCCCGTTCTCTCTCGCATATACGCGCGCGAATGCGAAAATCTCGCACGCTCGAGTTGGCGCCCGACCCAAGGGAGAGGCGATTTCACTTACACGTGTGTGCGTGCGCGCGAGCGAGCGAGCGGGAGAAGAGAGGCAATTCGTCTCCTTAATGAGATGTCACCCTGAAGTCTCTATCTTCCTTGTTCTTTTTCCTTTTGCTCAGAGGAGTAGTAGTAGTAGGATGCGCTTTTTTCCTTGCCGGCTCTCGGGTGTATATAGCGGAGGTGGGTGTAGGCGTGGTCGGAATATACCGAACGGCTCCTTTGTGCGCGGGCGGGGAGTTTGTTAGGGAACGAGTGGGACGATTCCGACTGATTGAGAGGTTCAGTCGATCGAGCGGAGAGAAATTATCAGGAGGATTTACAAATTGGGGGTAGGATAAGGTACTTAGAATGCTGATGGTTGTGGGAGACTGGACTTAACGTACTTAACTTAACACGCTTAAGCGTGTTATGCTATATGTTATGGACATTGTATATGTGTTCTATGACGTTCAAAAGAAAACGCAATTTTGGGTATCCCGAAAATATGATGATATAAAATTATCTAAATTAATAATGCACTTTGCAATTTAAGTAATAAAGTTTATTAAATAACCTGACTCGATTGTTCGGGAAAAGATGAAAATTATAATTTTATTTATTATAAAACAGTAGCTCTTACTTTTAATTAAAAGTAGTAATTATATATGCCGTTACAAAATCGACATTATAAAATGCAGCTATAAAATAAAGAGATAAGCTTATGTTTACCTGAGGTATATTTTTTTCATGGCATTAATTTACAAGAAAAATGCTATATAACTTCAACGGAGCGGCCATACTTTAATTAAGGAATTAAAAAATGTTATTTTTAAATTTATTGTTTACTGTAATAAGCTAAAGAGTATACGGACGCGTGGCGCCATTGTCACCGTCATTATTTTATGCGCTGCGACAATTTTTTCATCAGAAATTTAAAAGCATATTTAATTTTAGGATTTTTATATTGCTGCCAGTATGATATACTGCATAAATGATAAATTAATCATGTATTGAATTTTTAAAAATTTCCTTACCATAATAAACACATTGGAATACTTGAATATGTTTAATGATAATATCTGCACAAGCGAGATTAATATTTCAGTGTAGTCTAATCGTGGTTTAGAGAAAAACACCTAGTGGCCCTGATTATATAATAACCCCAAAATAGAAAATATTTAATAACATCAAGGTTTAATGGTATTAATTTTATTATAGATTAAATGCATAAAGATTAGAAAATATAACATTCCTATTATATTTCGGTGCTATCCAATGTAATTACTTTTTGAGTATTCGAATAATAACAACTATATTATTTAATGATGGTAAAAACATATATCAATAGTTATTTCTTTGGGAAAGCTTTAACTTCTGTTATGACTAAATAGAGATGGAGAAATGTATAGGAATAATTTATAAAAATAAAAATTATAAATATTTTATTAATTTAAGAACGGAGAATGGATTTTTTTGGATGGGTCAAAAAATCATCTGGACAAAATGGGGCATATTTTTTATTCTTGCAGTAATAATAGATAATGGTACTAGAACCTACTAATAATATATAACTTTCTTGAGCAACAGTTCAATTGATTAATATATAATACAAGCTAAAATATTTATAAAAAAAATAGAAAATAAATTCTGCTATATTTATTACGATATAGATAACCGCGGTTTCTTTGTCCTATTTTGTCTTGGATTAACATTTTTTCTAAGTATCTTTGAATAGATTATGTACATATAATGTGAATTAATAATTAAATTGTAACATTCAACTGTTTAAGTATAGAGCAATACCAATGTTTCTATAAAGATTCAAGTTAATCGCACCGATTGGCACTGACATTGATATCTGTACTTATATTGATAAAATATTAATATTGATACTCCATATCAATTGTGTCCATTACACGGAGAAAAATAATATAATAAATACTAAAATAATCTATAAAAAAAATTACTATATTGTGTAGGAAAAGTGTGACATATCAGCCGAATAAT
>JAWWEQ010000045.1:34636990-34654258 GCA_035583055.1 Torymus tubicola | reverse complement strand
CCCACTTTTCCTATACAATATAGTAATTTTTATTACAAATTATATTTATATTTATTATATTGTTTCTCTCCGTGTATTAGTACGTTATCAACACGGCATCTTAGATCACGCTATCATACACTTAACAATAATCTTATTTATCGATTGCGACAGCTATTCTATCGCCATCTTTTATATAATATCTAAGAACATTCGGTATCTCATCTTTACTTATTTTACATAGAGAGAAATGTCGAGCCAAAATTATTTATTAGAAATGTTGCTTAAACAAAATTTTCCTGTTGCAGTAACTATTAAAAATAGCATTGTAGCTCAACCAAAACTGATGGTAATATTCATCCGAGATTTTTTCTGGTTTAGCTAATTTTGAACAACATATAATTTGTGGAGCAATTTCTCTTAAATAAATCAAACCATTTCTTCAAAAAAGCCAACTCGCGATCAAGCTAACGCATATCCACAAATCGAACCGTTCCACCCGACATTTTCAGTCGCCCTAGAAATCACTGACCCCTGGTGTCACCTTGTCCCTCTTACACATCCCGTTCGTTAAGAAGGTAAAGACCAGGCGGGAACAAATCGCTGACGACGAGTGGACGATACGTTACCTACAAGCTATACACTGTACTCTCGCTCCCTCAAGACATTCGAGTGTCCGAGGAAACGACGCCCCCTAGTCGATTCGTCTCTGTCCCACGTTCAGTGGCACATGTGTTGCTCTTTTTCCTCAACCCTATAGAGATAACGAATTGTTCCTCAATGAAGTTATCAATTGGTTGTTAGATGATGAGTTTTTGACTGATTCCATTTAGTTCGCGAGTAAGGAAACATGGGGATGTGATTTAGGAGCCAAATAAGGGCCAGTGGTGCATAATTGTTTTCTGTGTGGAGTGACGTGTTGAGTTATGGGGATATATAGATTTAGCTGCGTTTCCTGAGTGAGAAAGACGTACGAAATTAGGTCTGAGGTAATTTGGGTTTGATAGATAAATGTTATCTTTTCGTGATGAATGATGTTTCCTTGAATATCACCGTCTCATTGATGAATGTAGTAACTGCGTTTACTTTTATACTTTTAGCAATGGTACGTCTATTATTTTCATTTTAATAAAGTGTAATTGTATTGATCTAATAAAGTGCGTATTTAATGAATAAAATAAGTAACAAAATATTGAAACCATGAATTGTTTATTTTAGGGCATTATTTATTAATCCTATACAAAATCATTTTAAACGCATTGAGGAAGTATTACGCAGTTGGAAAATTTTAATAATTATTATCAAATGTAAATTAATTTCAATAAACGCTATCAACAATAAAATAACTGGCTACAATATGCATTGAGCCCCGTATTTCCTATAATCGGGAAAATTTGATAAAATTAACAAACCATCAAATATTGTTTCTGCAATTTATCGCGTTAGTTGCTGAATTATTTATTCAATATTGCATTTTCGCATACAGAACGAAAAGAAACTTTCCCGGAAAAATATCATCCAACCGAAACGTTCACGGTCCAGGCAATTTTCGAATTTATTATAAAGGCACAAAACAGCAATCATAACGATAACACGATGTCGGACAACGCCTGCGAGCCGATTCTCCCGATAACTGTTTATCGATCAAACGAGATAAGCACTCTTATCCAAACGCCGACTAAAAGTCCTCGGCGCGACTCAACCCTTCCTCCTCCTCCTCTTCCTACTCCAATAAAAAGGCAAGGAACACGCGAAGCCGTTAATTGAACCCGTCGCGATTTCCTTTCCCTTCTACTCCCTGAAATCCTCCGCCCGTCGGAGGAAAAGTAGAGGAAGCTTTCTCCCTCTTCCTTTCTCTCTGTCTCTCTCTCTTTCGTTCTCGTCCCCGGGGTGGGCGGCGCGAGCGAGCTAGCGATCGCTTAGAGAGCAAAGGACCATTCAATTAGGATCGACCGGAGTAATCCCCCGTGCTACGCTCGCGCGCTCTGTGTGTGTGGGTGTGTGTATGTGCGCGCGTGCGCGCGTGTGTCGCGGCTGCCGCAGCCTTAATCGATGGACCTCTCGAAACTCTCTCACCCTCGATTAAAGGCACTTTGTGCCTCCGGACGCTTTATTCTTCGAGATTCCGTCTTTCTCTCGAGGAGAGGAGAGAGCGAGAAAGTGAGTCGAAAAATTCGATTGTTCGCCGGTGTCCTCCTCACGCGATTGCCTGTCCGAGGTTCTTTGTGTTTTTTTTTCAGATTTCCAGTTTGTTTTATTATCTTGTAATTGGCGTGTTAGGTGAATAGAACGTATTTTAAATAAGGTTTTGTATTTATTATGAAAACTGCTAACTGTTGATTGAATTATTTATCGAAGTATTCGAAGATATAAAAATACTTAAGCTACACATTGCGATAGAAATGTTTCCACTGACCATTTTTTAATATTAATCTTATTTAATAGATCAGAGATCGAAGCATTTGACACGAAATTAGTAATATTATTTTTTCTAATATAAATTATTCGTAATACTTCCTTTTTAAAGGTAAGTTAGAGGCTCCCAATATGGACTGTTTGGAAAAAATACTCCACAGAGACCTAACGGATTCATATAATTTGGACTTACTAAAGAAGGTTAATAGTAAAGATATAAACATAATGTCAACAAGTTTTATTAAATTCAAAATTTTTTTGTTGAATTTTGATACAAAAATACGTTGGAAACTTTGAAAAAGTAAATGTGACTGTTACATGGAAATATCCTTTTTTAGTGATAGTATTAACTAACTCACTTTACAATGCGATTATATAATACAAAATAAGAATACTTAACTTTATCGGTTTCACACTTTACAATATCACTAATTTTAATAATTTTTTTTCTCATATTTGGCAAAATGAAGTTAAAAGAGTTTTGTTGATAAAAATGGCCACAATGTGTATATAGTATACATATATTATAATGCGACTGAACTTTGGATTTGTACATCAAAGATTGCCTTTCTATATACGATAAACATATGCTGCACTTTTTTTCACCCCCTATATCTAGGAAAACACGCTATTTAGAATAACTAGTTAAAAAAGTTTTCGTTCACCTAATATAAAATGTTCAATAAAAGAGTTACTCCACTCTACAGGGATTTTTTATTTACTATAAATCATTCTCCCAACAAATCAAAGTCATCTCAAATCCATAACCGCACTTCTCAAAGTCCCACATCCGCCAACCTTGTGCTCTATCAATATACACTTTAACCCAATCCCCACACACTCGGGCTCGTGCAAACACTATAAAATAATGCCCGAGTTCAATGAAAAATTCGTTCCCCGACCCCCGCGCCTGACGTATTTACCCGCGCTCGCCACACACATCGGCGATCCACGTGCACGCGCGTGTGTTTGCGCACAAGCCCTAAAAAAGGGCTGCCGCCAAGCTAAGACGCCCGCAGCGGCGAATTAATGCTCGACTCTTAAACAAAGAGCGCAAAATTGAGAGCATTGCGCGCCCTTTTTGCGAGGGTCGCTATGCAGTAGCGAAGCCCATCTCCCCGCGGAGTTCACATAATACAGAGCGGGACGCACCCTACCGCTCTTTTGTCGCGTGGAGGTGCAAACATTTGCCATTTATTAGCTCGTTAATTAATCAAGGGATGTGGCATGGCAGGTGGACCGCCTGATTTTTGCGCAGTCGCTCGTGACGACGAGCTGCGCTATGTTGTCTGTTTTAGGCGCGTCGATTGTTGTTCAGCTTTATTAATTAATAAATTGTGTAGGTCATTTCACGGCTGCCAAATGGATATTGGGGTGGTAATGACATTGATTGTGATGCAATTGCTAGAATTGTTGATTATTGCGTTTGTTATATTTCATTAATTATGTTTATAGCGTTGGACTGGTTTAAATTCTGTAAAATTACCTGCTTACCGAATGATAATCATCGAATTGTAACAAAATTGTATCAGAATGATGGTGAATAATGTATCTAATGAAATGTGTCACAGTAGTTATGTAGATCGCTACGAAGAGATTTTAGATTTTAAAAGATGTTTTTTCAAGAGGCCAATGATTTTTTTTCAATTTTAGTTTTATTAGGAAACTTCATAATTACACAACTATAAAATGATTTATTCAAATTGATTTCGATCTTTATCAAAGGAAAATTAAGTTTTTCTTTTAAACGACTTATGTATACTAGATAATTACATCTGTTACCACTCTTAAAAACAGTATGAACAACCATATTGAAGCATTTAATAATCGATGATTTGGTTGGTTGGTATGTAATAGACGCCCGACTTTACTATTTTTGCATGTTTGAAAATAATAAATAATTAATATTAAAATTGTATAAGAAAATTTCTCTAAAATGTCAACCACACAGAAAACTATGATCATAAACTAAAAAACAAAATATTACCCACGAAGCGCATTTGAAATTAGCTATTGTACTAGAAAATGCAAAATTTCATTTGTTAGAATATTGTGTATTAAACAAGCAGAAGAAACCACTCACCGCATATTAATTTGTTCACCATGTTTGTGAATGCTCGATATGATGCTCGGATAATCCATTTAATCAGTATATTTATTCCATCGAGGAAATTCTAATAACGTCGTATTTATCACTTTGTGTAATTTGGTACATTACTACTAATTAATTAAATCCGTTCAATCGTCAAATTTTTGCCTCACTGTTTACTCATCTCTGAAACATTACGTATATAATTTGTCGACTCTTTACCAATTAAACTTATTGAAAATTAATATTTGCAATTTATTGTAACGTATTTAATTAATCAGTTATGCTTTCATTTAATTATTATATACATTTTCTCAACAAAATTCTGATTGATGAATTTAGTTCACAAAAGAATAAAGAGTTTAAAATATCTAAAGATGAAATTGTTAAATGTAAAAGTTTTACATAATATTAAAACAAAACTTTTTCTAATGAATATTTTGTTTGTACAATCTTTAACAACTTAAACTCATTTTTTCAAGCAAAAACAATTATTAACACCGAAATGTATCTTTTCATGTTCTTTTTTTGGTTATAGTCTAGTAGTAAAAGTTATAAATAACATTCAAATAAAACTTTTCTTTATTTAACGTTACGATAATGTATCATCAGTTCTTGGCGTACTTAGCTTATAAAAATGATTTTTAAAGCCTAAATATTGTTGAAATGATAATTTTTGCTTATCATTTAATTTAAGAATTTAATTTGAGCATTTTTACATTAAAATAATTACCATAAGTTAAATTTAAAAGAACTATTATTAGCAATACAGCGAATATATAAAAAGTAATACAAGTAAACTCTTAAGTTTTATATAATATTTTATTACTTCGTAAAAGTTGCAAGTAGAGGAACTTCAGTTTGTGCTTGCGTATTGGCATTAATAACTAATTTAATGGAATAATAAACTAAATTCGTGGAAAAAAAATACGAATAGCACTGGTTTTATTTTGCCATGTATATATATATAACACAGAGTTTCCAGATATAGTTTAAGATTTAAATGAAGCACCACATAACCGCGCCGAATGACACAATCCTGCAAAACAACATCGGCATCTGTCACCATCTCGTCGATATTTATAAATTATGCACACTCGTATTTCCCGCAAAAAAGAACTGGCCAGTACGGAAGTAGATACGCAGGCGAGGACGCATATCGAACGTTCCATAAAAATTTTTATTCCCCGTTTATACACTCGCGGCCGTATCCTCCGTTTGACGACCACCACCCCCGGAAAAATCAGCGCGCACAGCGAAAGTGCCCCATTAAATTCGCCATTTCGCCGCGGTGTGCGCAGGTGCGTGCGGACTATATATATATAGCTATATACGTTATATAGTGGTTATAAGAAAAGTGGAGCGCGTCGATGGAGGTAGAGTGGAAGAGGATTTGATGGTGGAGGGTACGAGGGCGGTGATAAGGAAGTCGAGGTTCTGAGGAGGATTTTGGTAAGGAAGATGACAGTGTGATGGGCGTGTCGAATTATGTCGGATACTCGGGCAAGTGGTATTTTCAGTTCCTCTCTTTTACCTGCAAACATGACGACGTTTTAGAAGTTTATGAGAACAACGCATAATAATGTATGGTGTATGTGGTAAAAGTTATATTTTCCCAATGAAAAGTATAGTATAAATAGATATAAGGAGTTTTAAGGAACAGAGAGGTTAAGAAAATAATTATTTAAATCGAAAGCAGAAGCAACAGCAGCTCGGTAACAGTGAACTCAAAGAGAAGTAAAACTCAATTTACCATAATATTTATCGTCTATAATCATTTATACCAAATATGAGTACGTAAGAATAGTTCATAAATTAAAACTCTTTTTTTTTTTAAACTTTCACGTAATCGATTGTAAATATTTTCGTCACTTTTAGATGTAATATTATACTGATTTTTACCAGTGGCTGTTTCCCCTACATTCTTCCAAAAATATCTATAACTTTGTTACTGACAATATGACCCATTCAAAAAAACGTAGAGACACACGTTTGTTCGTTTTACAAATGAGAGCATTTCCCTGAATTTCATAAAAATTTAGAACTTTAGGGCTGTCTTGGTGAATACATTTTTTTTAACAATTACAATAACGTCTTTTATTAGATTTTTCATGTTCGAAACAGAAAGTGTAGATATTACAACAAAGTAGGAAGTTCAAAAAACATCTTTATTTAAAAAATAGTATTGTCAATTAATTAATTAATTAATATCTGATCCTTTTGACTATTCCTTAAATATATATTTGACGCATATATATGTACGCATATCGTACATAATTACATATTAAATTACCCCTATACATGTATACAATCCCAATAAAAAAAAGCTTCTCCTTTCATCTGGCCAGTCCGACCGTGCAATTGGAGGCAACCCGTTGTCTGCACGAGCTACCACTATACACCCGAAAAAAAGCTCCGCACCGCTCGACAATAAGCGTGTCTCTCTCCCGCTTTTTCCAACGTTCTCGCGAGATAACGCGCCTGCACACCAGCCACGCGCAGCACCGTTCGCGCAACCAGAACGTGAGGCGTGGAGAGGGGAGGGGGGCAACACAGGGGTGGAACGTTGCGGAATGGGGGGAAGGATGGTTCGCCCGCGCTGAATGCGGTTTAATATTAATGGGAACTGATGATAAGCAGCGCAAACAAGCGCGTCGAGTCTCCCGGGAGAGATCCACCGAGCGCGCGCGCGCGCTGTGCCTTCTGTTCCCCGCGTGCAGTCGGGCGATACTAACAGCGAGTGCGCACGGTATCTGTATATACATATATATATACATATATACATCCTCCCCTATTCAGCTCTCTTCTATCCCCTCTTGTGTCTGTCTGTCTATCGTGTGTTTGCGCGCGCGTGTACGTGTGTGTGTGTGTGTGTGTGTGTGTGTGTGTGTGTGTGTGTGTGTATGTCTATATATGTCTGTCTGTTTGTACCTGGTAGTTGGTGTGCGAGCGATATGGTTACCACGGGGAGGCTAACGGCGGATTAATATTTAATTTTACAACGATGCCGAATTACGCTCGTAAACGCGATGCCCGATTATTGCTCAAGATGCTTCGCTTTCGAAGTCGAGTGAACGCGTCAAGTTTTACGGTGTGGTTGATGGCCGGTTTCATGAGGTTTGCTGGGGTAGTTATGCAGATTTTCGAGTGACGAGATGGTTATAATATGGGGTTATTGAGAAAGGTATCTTGGTGGGATGGAATGTAGAATTTGTGAAATGCTATCATGGTTGGTTTAGATGGGCGTAGAATGTGTTGACTATATTTAAAAATGTTTTCTAAATGCTGTTCTAAGAGTTTAACATTATATTTTCATAGATTTTCTAGTTTTTAATTTATAGGTTTAAGAAGTGTCTTAAATTTTGTATTGAATAGTGATATAATTCAATTCTATTAAGTATACTTTTAAAAAATAATGAAAATACCTTATATTATGTATTTCAACTTACTTTGGAATATTTTTACTTAAGATTTCTTAATTAAAACCACTAAACATTATTATAGCAATAAAAAACTATTTATCTCACATTTAACAATTCTCTAAGGTCGCAGACAAATTTTTTTCATCACAAACTAGCCCTCAAATCAATTATCAGTACCCTTAAGTACTCACAATACACCTCGCCGTTCAACGCCCCGTCAACCCCGTCAACCCGGCGACGCATATCCCGGAAAATCCGCAGTAGCAGCAGCGCGCATCCTGATCGTGGGGGCGCACATAACGAGCGTAATGAAAAAGCAATAACACCGGGACAATTCGCCATTCACGGCGTGCATATCCACGAGTCCCCCTTCGGTCGGTCCGATCCTTTTTATCATTCGCGCATTAGAGCCGGCGTGTATATAAGTGGCGCATAGCGATTTACCCGCGTACTATATACTGATCGCCGCTGGGTGGAACGAGACTGCATGATCTGCGTCTCTTCGTTTCACGCTCTATAGATGTGGCACGTTTGTGTTTTCGTTCGTTTGACTGATCGTTATATGTTAGATGGCTTAGGGATTGGGAAGGGGAGAAAATTTCGAGTTGTTAAATTTATGTGGAGATTATGAATGACAATGATTGGTTGTAGAAACGGCTGATGGTGAGTGAGGTTGAAAGAAATAAGTAAAAGGGTTCGGGAGGGAAAACAGTAAAAATGAATAAGAGGTGGTAAGGGGAGAATATTGAGGCGGAAACGAAAGTAAGAAAATGTAGAAAAGAAAAACTGAGGGTACTGGGGAAAGAGAGGAAAATGAAAAAAATGTAGAAAGAAAGAACTAGAAATTTATCTTTAAAATTCACACTAAAAAGATTTATCGGTATATCGAAAATCATCTCTAAACGAGTAATCATTATAAAAACTAAAATGAATAGCTGCAAAATTTGCATAAGCAACAGTTGCAAAAACCTCACCTACTTACCTACATTTCATATTTCAATCGATTCTCCATACACCTCATTACACATATCGCAGCATTATTTGCGGTTATATATACATACAAAAATACGCACTTCCTCGCTTCCAATCTGTCCCTCAACTCAACCACCTCGTTTACACTTGCGCAATATCTCCTCGTCCCTCTCGAAGACACTCAATTAACGAGTTATTATGTAACATATATAAGTTGGCGCAAAAACGAGCCGACGCCACTTGCTTACATTGGCCTACCGCCATCGCTCGATTGCTCGACGAATTATTTATCGTATGGCGCGCTCATGGAAGTGTAAATATTGGCCCATAGCAAGGGGGAGAGAGAGACTCGCTCGCCTCGCCTCTTTCCGCCGATTCTCGCGAGATCTCTCTTCTCTCTCTTTCCTTTTCTAATACGCTCGGTCACTTGACGTCTCCATAAATCGATGATTGTATTAGGAACGAGGCTCGCGGCTAAGGAGCAGGCTTTAAAAATTCACGAGACCTACCTCATAAATTACTATTGCCTCGTCGCTTTTTCGCTCAAGCTGCGTAAGGGGGGCCGCCGTATCGTTTTAATATTTTAGCAACGAATTTCGGTTCTATTAGATCGAGTTTATAAGCTCTCATCAGGGGTGTTACGATGTGCCTGCGTATATATGTTCGTTATGTTTCTTAATGTTTTGAGCGCTTGTATGTGTACATTTCTCCATAATAAAAATCTTGACAAATGTGTTTACTAAGTTTTTGGGTTCTATCAAGTTTTCCCAATTGCACGACAATTAAAGCATTTTTCCGTATAATAGTTTTCCAAAATTATTTCAACTTTAAGAAACTGTATTTTAAAAACATACGTAAAAACCAGAAAACGCATGCTTACGAAATAATTATCTTCTTTTTTAGTTTTTTATTCTTCAACTTTGATTGGGACACGGATTAAGCATATTTTGATTCAATGGTAAAAAAATAGAAACGTTTTATTGAATCAAGCAATAATTAACGTTAAGAAAGGTTAATAAAAACTTTTAACTGAAATTTGTTAAATGATGTCGAATACCATGCGTATTGTGAAAAGATTCCTTTTAAATCTTTATTATAATAGCAACAATTAGGCGTATTATAGCAAAGTAATTAAGGCACGTTTCAATTAGGGCACACAATGAAAGATAAACAAGCGGCACTTTTATACTAAACCGTCTGCAGGCGAGGGCGAATCGTTCGAGTCTCAAAGTTGCCACGCGCCCAAAAGTGGAAAAAGAGAGCCGGGCGATGAAGTGGAGCTTGAAGCCGGTGAGCGACGTTGGTAAAGCAATGAGCGTAAAATAACGTAATTAAAAGTAGGTAAATCTGATAGTTTAAGTAATATTCATCCTATTACGTAATTAGTCGAGAAGTCAATATTAGCGAAGGTTACGCTGCTGTGAATGAGCAGTGAAGTAATTGGAAGACTAATTAAAGGAGGAAAAAGGAGGATACTCCGGGACGAGAGATAAAATAGAAAAAGAGTCTTTGCACAAAGATATATTTCTACTTTGATAGCATGACTTTCTCTTTCCGACACTCTTGTAATCCTTATTTTATCCTTGATAGATGGAAAATCTTAAATCTATAGTGTTTAAATTATTTGCAATGAATCCAAAAATAAAATAATATATTTTTGTCAAATATTATAGATAACAGAAATCCACGATTCTAATATTTAATTGTTTAAAGGTCAATAATATTTTATTAAACTTCATTTGGCTATTGCGTCGATGTTTCATATAAACAAAATATGCATAACATTGTTAACATATTTATATTCTTAGAAGTTAAAAATAAATGATTGATATTTACTTTTTTATTGCGTTATTTGTTTAACTTGATATAGGAGATGTATATATAATTGATGAATAAGGAATGATTCAAGGAAAGATATTCAAATTCGAGACTTTCCGAATCGAACCGAGACATTGGTTTTAGCTCCAAAATTACTGTTTTATCCCACAATTTCAAACTCATCTCCAATAACCATGGAAATTGACCTTGATATAACATCAAAGGCATCAGTAAACATCTCTCTACGAAACCTCACTATTTTTATCTTATAACTTTTTCTATCAGAGACTCTCCTGAAAAGTTATTCAGTAGTTATTTCAAAACAACTCACTCAAAAGCTTACACCAAAAAACCTCACATACATGCGAGTACACATCGCGTAAGCTTCATCACTGAAAAAGTTCGAAAAACTTTCTCGGAAATTAACCCCCATCGTCCGTTATACTCGAAAAAAAGAAAACCCCTGCCTGGTCTCTACTAGATTCCCTTTTGCGAGTGGAATTAAAGAGGCCGGCGCGCGTCGCAAAAAAGCTCCTCATCAGCGGCTGAATTATGAAGCAGCAATCAAAGGGGCTTCTCTCCACGTACAATTAGTTTTCCAGCGCTTCGGCAAGAGCAGGAGGTGGAGGTGGAGAGCGACTACTTATAATTAGTTAAGCGGCGTGTGCGCGAGCGCCCGTCTATATACATACACGCCTACTTTTCTACCTCTCGCGTTCTCTGACAGTGCACGCGCAGGCGCAATGTGGAAATTGGAGTAGGAGGGATAAAGCGGAGAGGGAGAGAAAGCGCACGCGCGCGCGGTTGATTCCATTATTTAACCGAGGTAGTTTAGGCGAGTATTAAGGGTTCGAGTTTATGACACCCCTCGGCTGGCCCGGATTGCCTATTAATACGATATGAGCTCCGCTCGTCCGCTGCTCGCTCGCTTGCTCGCTCTCCTCTTCTCTTGCTTTACTTTTCCGCGGTGTTCCTTCCTCCTTTTCTCTTTATTTTCACCTCTCCGTCTTATCGGTGCTGCTGCCTACGTCTTACTCTCGCCCATTGTCTCTCCCGTTTTCCTTCTTTCTCCTTCTCTTTCTCTTTCTTTCTTTTTACGTTCTCGTTCCTCCCGACTGCCGCTTCTTTCCGAAGGAGCTGCCGTTGCGTTCGCGTTTCTTTTGCTCGATTTGCATACGCCGCTCTTGCTCTTTCGCTCCGTTTCTAGTTATTCCGTAACGCGAGAATTTTCTCCTCGGGAGGAAAGAGGCCGCGTTATTTTGCTCCGTTATCCTCTTGAATAATACAATCGCTTGTTCTGAGCGAGAGAAAGGGAGAGAACGCACAGCAGAGTATCGCTTGCTCTCGTGGCGTCGGGGTGAATTCTTATTTCGCGCTGGGGGGAGGGGGGGTGCGGATATAGAGGGGAAAAGAAGAGGAAAAGAGATGGGGATAAATGGGAAATTTGTTGATAGAATAATGTTAAAAAACCTTAGACTTATCAATTATTCTTGTCTTTAAACAGCGGAATGTCTGATATCGAAAATGACTATTCAATAAAAAAAAATAATTCTAATATAAAAACAATATAATTTTAAAATAATATCGAAGATTTTGTTAATTTTTGCTTCTTGGTTTTCAAGAATGTAACTAATTTTATAAAAAAAATAATAAAGTAATTCTTATTATGCCTTAACATTAAAAAAGTATGGATAAAATCAAAGTGAGAAAAGTTTCAGAGTGTAAAAAAGCAAAACGGCATAATTTCAAGTAAAAAGCTATCTCCCCAATTTCGGTGAGCTTTAAGTACACTCGGCACTAAATCAACAGCAGAAGAATCCTCACAAACTGCCTGCAATTTTCCACTCGTTTCAGCGAAAACATTTTCCTAACCAAATCAGGGGCCGCGTTGCTGTCTCGAGTCTCGCTTAAAAGCACGTTATTAAGTCGAGAGATCCCGCGGAGTAAAACACGGAGCGCATTACGCGAACGGAGGAGAGATGCATCGCGCACAGAAGGCGCGGCTCGAGCAAACGAGTCGCCTCTTTTCACGGTAGAGCTGTCCCCGCGCGCACAGCCGGAATAAATACTGTAAGTGCCTCGACGGAATTTCCACCGGCGTTGCAGCGGCTGACTTTCGGATGCTCTCGATTTGCTTTTCTCCTATATATCTGCCTAGAGCAGCAGCAGCCGACCTTTTCGGCGTCGCTTCACCGGTATACATTATGCAAGGTGTTTGCGAGAGGTGGGAATGGGTCGGACTTCGACGAAGCGGCGCGGCCCGATTTTGCTTTGAGACCTCCTTGTCCTGGCGAGAGAGAGAGAGAGAGAGAGAGAGAGAGAGGAGTTTTCGTATGCGGCGAATGCGGTCAAAGTAGGTTTTTGGTTGATTCTAAGATGGAATTCGGGCGTGTAATGTGGAAATCGGTTTGGTATAACTTGTATTCAGGATAATTTAAGCGATGAGGGTAAAAGGATGTTGGTGAATGTCATGTTTTCATAAATTTTTGTGATTTGTACTGTACTAGGGTAAATGTGGGTATTCCTGCGGTCGCTGCAATTACTGCGGATCTACAAAAAACTCTTTACAATTTCATTTTACATAGTATAATTTGACATTTAATATTTATTTGAACATAAAAAATAGTAATAATCGTGAAAAATTGTGTTAAAAAGGGAATAAAGCGCAATTTTCGTGGATACACTACATTATTGTCAGTCGTCCGCAGTAATGCCATCATTTGTATACAGAAACGTGTACTGGAATTACTGCGGCTGTGGTCAACGTAACCTCAAATAGTGAAATCAACAAATCTACAACATTTATGAAAACGTTTGTTATAACTACTGTCGTTTAATTGAAATATTAAGTAATAATATACATATATATTATTTTTTTCTGATGAAAACTAATAAATAATATAGCGAGCTTTAGGTGAAATCCCACAGTAGTACCCCCGCAGTAATTGAAATTTCCACAGTAGTACCACTGCGGTAATACCCACGCGATCGCAGTAATGTCAGCAAATAAATTTTTTTTCACCAAATTATTATAATAAAAGTTAAAACGTTATTAGCATCAGGAATTTTTTTTAAGCTTATTAATACTTATACTTTCGAATAATAAAAAAAATTAACTCATATTCTTATATTCCTAATTAATATTAAGGGTTAAATTTGATTCCCACAAAAAACCGCGGTAATACCCACATTTACCCTATTTTAGTTTTTATATGTAATTTCCGGTATGTTAAATATTATTGAGTCTTTCGATCAATGTGACCATTTTTATGAAATATTAATAACCTGATTTATGATATTATGATATATATCGTTAAACAAATGTTTGAACGATGAAGGAGCCAACGATCTTCATCTTTTTAATCTTGATGTGAAGATTTCAAGGACATTCGAAGGTCAAAGTTGTTTATTGGAATAGAAAACTTCAATTTCATCGCCCATCTTACTTTTAGCGTTACCCTCTTTGTTTCTTTAACGTTCTTTATTTAAATTCGAGAAAATTTTAAATTTGCAAACGTTAATCAAGCACCCCAATCATGAGAGGCAAGGGGACTCACGTTAAAGAAGCACCCCAATCTTAAGAGGCAAGGCGACTCATGTTAAAGAAGCATCCCGATCGTAAGAGGCAGGGGGACTCACGCTGATCAGGCACCCCAAAGTAAACAGAACTTACTTCGTCCACGCCGTTGTAGCTGGGTAACGTTAAAAGTAAGATGAGGGATGAAATTAAGGTTTTCTATTCAAATAAACAACTTTGATCTTCGAATGACCTTGAAATCTTCATATAAAGGTTAAAAAGATGAAGGTCGTTCGCGCCTTCATCGTTTAAACATTTTTTTTACGATAAATCTCGAAAAGATAAAAAAAAACATCTTTTGGACAAATTTTTAACATTTGACCTTGATTTGATCTTCAACAAGTCACTCCAAAAATCTAAAACTATCATGTCCGACGTAAAATTTTCCGCTTTAGAAAAAGAAATCTGGTGTCAAAAATAGGGGTTCCTATTTAAAAAAATTAATTTGACCTTCAAATTACCTTGAATATTGACCTCAAGGTCAAATCCATTAGTACCAAAAGGTGACCCCCTTTGTCCTCAACAATTTTTATCTGAACCATGTTTTGTAGGTTAAATATTTTAAAAGGATTTGGATCCATAGATTAAAATGGGTTACCCTGTACATGTACCTATTGTAAGGTACATCTACATGACACATAAAAATAACTTCAATGTATGCGATATATATTATGCGTATAAAAACATGATTTTTGGTTTTTGTGGAATTAAATTTGAGATTTGTTGGTAACTTTTATGAAAAAAATTATCAATATTTACGAAGAGACGAAACCCAATATTTTCCCTCTATTCTTCTCCCTGTAACTATATGCATCTCTAAAAAATATGAATAAAAAAATTCAAATAGAGATGACTAGGTTCAAAATCGTACTTTAATTAGGCATTTATTTTTTTTGCTTATCAATTTCGTTAACATGACACTGTTGAATTCTGCATTAATATGGGTGTATTCGTGAAATGAGTATATCACTGCAGTTTACTGATTTGTATTGGCATATGGAAATGCATTCTTTGACGTTTTAGGTCATGGTCCTTTTTTCTCTAATGGATTTTTTCTCTAGTTACGGGGGTGATTTTGCGTGTATAATTTGCAGTTTTCTAGTCGATTATTTTTCAATTTTCATTGCTGCGTGCTAAAGAAATCTAGCAACATCAAATTTTAGAATTGGCTAAAACTTCAGAATATTATTTTTTGATTCAAAGGAATTGACCCCTGTTTTAGAATTTTTTTTTGTGTTTTAAGGAGTGCTGACGCGCAACTTTGTTTATATGCTATAGAATTTCTTTATTAAAACTTCAACAATAAATTATTACCTTTGCCAGATTTTAAAATATGTTCTTTACAATGTATTAGCTGTTAAAATGAATTGCGTATTTATTTAAATTTGTATTTTGATTGTTAAAAAGCTCAAGTTATCTAAGTTTTCGGCAATAAATCTTAAGAATATTTCAATCATAATTTTTCAATGCTTTAATAGAAATTTGATTAAACGAAAAATTGAAAAACGATTATAGTTCATTAAAAGTCAATATTCGCTAAACTAGAATTTCGGTCAATTCTGTCGATCCACTTTTCAGCGAGCAATTTCCATTAAGAAAATACTGCGACTAAGTGCCGCAAAAGTCACGGATAGTGGAAATTCCGGGCAACTTCGACGGCGTAAAATCGAGAAGCCGAGCTTCTTACTTCAGCCAACGACTGCTGTGGAGTCGATCGGATCGAGAAGCGAGATAAGAGGGAAGTTCATCCTAATCGGGGACGAAGTCTGAATAATTGGAGGATGTGATGTGCACCAAGGCGAGCGTGCGTCCCGGCTTTTCCGCTCTCGAGTCTCTTCAACTCCTCAGCTCTCTCTCTCTCTCTCTCTGCCTCTTTCCCCTTCATTCGTGAGAAAATGAATGGGGAGAAAGACCGATGGGCTAAATAAGGAGGAAGGAAGCGGCATGGAGACGATGGATGATTTCGTGAGTGAGCGAACGAGATATCAAAAGCAGAAAGGGAAACTTTGTTTTTGTTTATACAGCTCACGGTAACAAAAGTTTTTGTTATTTTAAAAATTTTAAAAGTCTGAATATATCTTTTTCCTTTTACAGTGTAATAACAGTGTTATCAATAAAGTACATAATCTCTACATTTTAAAATAAATAAAATAGTTACTTATTGATAAATACTGAAACTGTAGAGTTGAAATGAATAAAATAGAAAGAAAAATCGACATAAGAATTTGTTAGTTGCTCGATTGTGAAAACTACACAATCTAAATGAAACAAAAAAACAAATCCATTGTCAGAGAAAGCAGAGACGCAATCATTCTATGAAAAAGAAACGTTTTTCGTTCTCTGTGCCGTCCTTATACACATCGAGGGCGTAATCGTTACGACGTACCGTAGACAGATAAGAAAAAGAGCTTGCCTTTCTCTCTCTTTTTCTATCCTGCTTTCTGAGAAATCCCAAGGAGGATAGCCCGCAGTCGACTTATCCTAGCGTCGAGTCTCCTCTGGCTAAATCGGCGGCTCAGTCTCGATGAACCGTGACGGTCCGGGTGATTTTTTCCGATTACGATTTGTATTTTTCTTCTCGTTGGCCCCGCACAATACAGGTAATGCCTGC
This sequence comes from Torymus tubicola, assembly GCA_035583055.1. Classification (NCBI taxonomy): domain Eukaryota; kingdom Metazoa; phylum Arthropoda; class Insecta; order Hymenoptera; family Torymidae; genus Torymus; species Torymus tubicola. Next base: position 34,637,375 of record JAWWEQ010000045.1, on the reverse strand, counting down.
AGTAGTGGCCCTCGCTGAGGAATAGATGTTAACAAATAGTGATCGCTTTTTAAATTTGCAAACAAAATAATTAAATGATATTGCTATAACAGTTCGTGTATTTTTTTAAAATTAATATTCTTTATTTTTATTGAATAGTTTGAATAGTTTCGTTAATCAAGTTAATAACAATATCAATATAACGTAAAAAAATTATTTAAAACTTTTTTATATTAGTTTCTTTATTAAGTGAATATTATTTTAATATCGCGTGATTTTATACTTTGAAATATTGTTTGTTAAATATAAAATCCCTTTTTAAAAAAGAGATCCGAGAAAAGTGAACCCGACTAAAACGTGTTCTGATTGGTTGACCTTTAAAAAGGCGCGATATTTTGAATTAAAT
>JAWWEQ010000045.1:34626354-34636890 GCA_035583055.1 Torymus tubicola | reverse complement strand
TATATGTATTTATAAAAACATTTTATTTTATTTTATTTCACTATAATCTATGATGTCTGTACAGAAGACTTTATTTTAGTTATTATTTATCCATTATATATCTATTTGTAATATTTTTATTGCCGATATTGATATTGCCCACGCGTAGCGCGCTTGAATAAATCTAGTATAATAAAATATTCGTTGTAAAATAAATGAAACCATGTACTTTTAGTTTAATCTTATAGATTTTCATTTCTAAAAGATATACGTAACTATAGATATGCAATAATGAAACCGTACGAATTTTCGTTTAAATATATATCGAATTATGAAACTCAACAGTTTACACATCCACAATCAAATGCTCATCATTCTTACAAATCCACTATCGCATTCGTTATTGTTAACACCTCCCGCGACGTTATAAACCTCTCATCCGCTGCTCCAGTTTACTACATCGTAAAGACACTAATCTCGCGCTCGATTCGCCCTGTCTTTTTCCTATTTATCCAAGGTATTTTCGTATATATAAGCCGCTCCTCTCAGCCCGCGATCCCGCATTAATGACGAAAATATTTGTCCTCCTTCAAGTGTATATAGGCCTCACCTCCGCAGAAGGGAAAACATAATTCGTCTCCCCGAGGCAGGCAGGCAAGAAAGAACGAGCGCGAGAGTCTTTTCCTCGCGCGGAAACCGTAAAGTGCTCGACACCTCCGTCCTCCTGGACAAATAAGACACGAGCGCGCAGGCAGGCAGGCAAGCAGACGCAAAGCAAACAACACAACGTGACTATATATGCGATCGGATGCGCGGTTGGTATAGTGCGAAGAGCGATGAGCGCTGTGATTTTTCGCTTTATCGTTTTGCACGAGTCGTACGCCCACGCGGTAGCTGTATGCGATATGTGTAAACGGTTGTTCGGGATTAATTGGCGATGGAATGGCTTTAAGGCGAGAGATGGTTGTATGTTTATTCGCCATCGCAAAATGAGGTTGAGGATTTAAAGGATATTTTTGGGACTGCGGAGGGAGATATAGTGAAAGGTTTAAGCTGCAAGATTGAGAGCAATCAATTTTTTATTGGATGATGTCTTGTTTATAGTCGTGGTGATTTGTTACTTTGTTGCGTGGTAACAGACTTATATTAAGAATATTGATATTTGTTACATTCGAATATTAAGTTTGATACAACGAAGTTGCTGTCGTATAATAATATACCAAACTGAAGCATTTTTAATACTGTTTGAAAATTACGTATAGATTCCAATAATAATTATTTACATCAGTCATAAAATATTATTTACTATACATATTTTTTAAAGAAACGATGTAGATAGCTTCCATATACGTTACTAGTAGGTTCTAGCTGTAAATAATTTTAAAGGATATAACTTATCAAAAGTCAAAAGAAAAAATTATTCAATTATACAGAAACAGAGCTTTACTAAGCGGTATTTTCTAAGCGACAATACAAAATGAAAGCAATGATCCAATTTCTTAGTATGATCATTCGACTAATTCGTACAAGTTAGAGTCTGGTCTAAAATCGAACAATTTTCCGTTAATCCTAATTCTAAAAAGAATCACATCCCTCGCCAGTAAAACTACATCATCACCATAAACTCCAGCTAAAAAGTTACTCGAGGACACACTTCCGAGTAGGACGAAAAAATGATGTGGAGTTAATGAGATGAAATTAGTGCGCGTCTATATATGAGTATATATAACACGATGGGTGCTCGCGCATCACACGTCACGCGGGGGCGTGTGTGCATATATCCTGAAGGCGAGACCACCACACATGCGCGCGCGGTCGCTCTAAATAATAATTCTCACTTAACTAACTTGGTTAACTAGCGCGCATGCTCTGCTCGCTCGCTCACTCTATAGTGCCGGGCCAGCTAATAATAAAGGTGTCGTCGCTCTCCTCATTTGCGTGCGCGCTGCTCCGAGTATATACGCGCTAGTGTGGAAGGGGCAACGGACGCGCCGAGGCCTGAAGTCAATTTGTCGGGGAATGCGTTAGCAACACGTGCGCGAGCACACACACGCGGCTGTGTTTCTCTCTCTTGTCTCCTGCTCTCGGATATGTATGCACATATATGATGTTCCGTTTGGCTGTGCGTTCTTGTCTATCTCTCTCTACCGCCCGTTGCTCTGGTTAGGTATCGTTTTTCGTATATAGGATGCCCGCGTGCACCGACATATTTTCTTTTCTTTTCTTGGCGCGAGGGAGATTGCAAGGGAGAAGTTTATTCATTTGCCGGATGGGTCGAGAAGATTAAGATTGGAGTCATTAAGAATATAGACGTTTGTTGTGGTATAACTGTATCGATACGTTTCTGATTGTTTCTTTTTTTTAGAAATAAATTGTCTTGGGATATGCATGCGAATGATGTTGAACTCGCTTCTGCTTTTTCTTTAAAAGTGCTGAATACTTCTTTTTACTCTAATAAATTTACAAATATTAATATTTTCTTTTAAATTCTATGGAAAATATTTTGACAACACATCTTTTTGTTTTTTAAACTACTTTGAATATACATAGAAATGGACAAATGTTCAATTAGGAGGGAAACTTTTTTTGTACTCAAAAAGTGTATTTTTAAAAAGTGTGAAAAAATAGTTATTATAATATAAATCAATTTGTCAAGGACAGTCATGCATATATTTAAAAAAATAAAACTAGAACTAGGAAATCCAGTTTTTATTTGTCTTTCCTAGAATGAAAAAGCATTGATTTCTATCCAAATTACACGCGTTCAAAAAGGAGTGCAAAATTCACGAAATACTGTAAAAATGCAGCAAAGCAGATTAGATATTTTTATATGTATTTCAATATACTAATATTTAAATTCGTGTAACATATGAAGAAATCAACATTTTTTTTCAATAACAAACCAATCAAAATTCGTACTCTCTAGTTTTATTCTCTTTTTTGATATGTAGATTGGTCAACTTTCTAAAATAAATATTGTCAGAATAGTTTTGAAAACCAGAAAAACTTATGCAATAGCTATCTCATAAAAATATTAAATAATTTTTTGTATCCTTTGTCTATTGAAATACTCATTTAGATATCAGATAAGTGAAATCACTTGGTTTAATTATTTTTATAATTTGGCTCCTGCATAAAATAAGTTTTAGTTAAAGAATTTTTTATAAATATCACTGCCAATTTCAATCTAATAGTACAATACGTAATATACATATATATATATATAATGCTAACATCCCTAATACCTCTACTCCCACTCGCAAAGCAATTACTACCTCCTTTCAAACCTTTTCCCTGCTTTAATCAATCAAAATCGAATCCTGCCACTCTATACGAACACGTTTACCTCATCCCTTCCCCATACTTTCGCAACGCACGCAGCGTTTTAGAAATCTAGAAACCCCTAACCACCCACCTTAGACCGGTTTTGATCATCGCAAAAAAGACGCACGCGCGCGCGCGTGGGCCGCATTTTCAATTCCGAGTAAAAGGGAATCGGTTCTGAGCACAAAGGGCCGCAGTCATTTGTCAATGGAAGAGAAAGAAGTAGTCGTGTATTTTTACGCCTGCCGCGCTGCGCATGTGCATGTCTATTAGAACGAGCCGGCCATTGAGAGACACCACGCGTACGCCTAGAAACGATAAAGAAGAGAGGATATAGAAGAGACGAAAGGGTCTTCCCTCGTTCTGTGAGTACGAGCTCTCTCTCTCTCTCTCTCTCTCTCTCTCTCTCTCTCTCTCTCTCTCTCTCTCTCTCTTCCCCTGACCTGACGCAAAACACGAGAGCCCCAGACTGCTCGGCACTTTCTGTCTCTGAAGGCGGGATGTGAGTATGTGAGTGCGCGAGTATTCTGCGTGTGGGCCAGAACAGGGATTTCCTTTGAGCGGTGGTCGGTGCGCGAGACTCAAACAGAAGTTGGATGGAAAGGGGTCGGAGGTTTTGCGGCAGGATCTGAATAGATCGCAAAGTATCTTTGATCGATGCTTGTGTATATTTATTTTTTTATGAGAACTCACAGTGGTGATTCGTTATTTTATATTTTCACTCGCATGGAGTTTTTAAGTAATGGTGAAAACATTTTTGACTTATTATATTTTTCATTCTTATTTATGATCAACTCTATACTAAAAACATTCTAGTATCGAAAGATTTTGATGAGATTATATAATTTAATCGATATTTTCTCTTAATTATTATTGTTAAGGAAAACGTTTCAAACTCTAATTTTTACACTAATACAAATCTGCAAATATATGTAAGTTTCACGAGAAACGAATCGACTTAAAAAAATGAGATTCAAAAACATTCTTGCGGAAACTACTTTGTACAAATTGAATGCAATACGTTTAGAAAGAACAACATCATCCATGTTGCCTGAGACTGCAAAACTATATATATATATATATATATATATATATATATATATATATGTGTATGCATCCCTTAAAATGCGCTCCTAATTGGAATCCTCCGCGGTCACTTTGCGGCGCGTAGCGGAAGAGACTCTATTCCCTTTCTTCTATGCCGCTTCAGAAGCTTTTTGCTATGGATTATGTCGTGAAGCGTGTGTGAGCACAGCCGTCGCCGACGAAATGATTTATGAGACGCGCGTTTCTTAACAAAAAAATCATCGGGCCCTTCTTCGAGGAAAGCACACGCGACTCTGACTATCAGCCTCTTATTCGAGCATTCTGTTGGATTCCATATAGAGTTTTGCAGTGGTATGATAGTTGTAAGAAGTGATTGGGATGGTATTAAAGGTATTGAAAATGATTTTGATAGGTATAGAATATATACTATGGATGGAAGGTGTATAATATATTTCTTGCATTTAATTTATAGTATTAACTATACCTGAATAATAAATAAATGCAAATCCATTTTTTATATTCACTTTTTTTGACAAAGTTGAAACTTCATTATCATCTATCATTAAAAAGATTAAATAACAAGATAATATTTATAAAATAAAGACTGTCGTGATTTTTATCATAAATAAAAATAGCATGAGTGTCTAATCAAAATCATTTTATATATTGCATTATACTATGCATTATATATCGTTATTGACGGCTATTTTCAATATCAAGGAGCGCGGGAGCGCTCCGAAGGCAAGTATGTGTCAAAGGTCTGAGAGACGCGATTGTGCTATTCATACGTTGAAATTGATGTTCGAGAATTTCATTATTTTTTACCTAACCGGCCAAAAGTACCACTTTTACTCCCGACGCCTGATCGTAAAAATTGTTATTTTGGCCTTGCTAGGCAAAAAAATCGTACATCCACCACGGGAACAAACAAAGAATGCCTCAGATCGTATGTTTATCTGGGACATTCTTTACTTTTATTCCCTATACTATTTTTTAGGTCCTTTTACAAGTTTTCTTGTTATAATTTAACTTCCTACTGTCTGCACTGAATTGAAAAAACGGTGAAGAATAAAAAACATATTTATTTGAAAGGAAACAAAGATTACATTCTTCTTTTCAGTCACTTACACACATTAATTTAAAAAAATAGATTTATCAATAATATTATCTTACGCAAATGATCGAACATACTATTCTGTTATAAAACCTACGTAAATTACAAGGAAAAAGTTCGTAACGCTATGTGAATATTTAATAATAAACTAAAGCAATTCTTTAGTTATATAAATTTTACAAAACGATTGCCAATTTATTAAGATTCTCGACCTTCACGATATAACCACATGCACCTACAACGGACCCTACAAATAGCTCAATCATCGACGAGACGCGCATCGCTCCCCGCCAATTCCTATTTCTCCGTCCACGTCGCCTTTCCGTCCTGATCCCCCGCGAGTGAAATCGTGTCAAAGCAATCTCCTGCTTCTCTTTCTTTCTAGGCAAGACTAAAAAAGCACAGTCTCTCTTTCTCTCTCTCTGTCTCTCTCCAGCTCTAGAAATCCTCGCGCCCGTCAACGAACAAAAACTGCTCCGCTTGATCGCCGCCGCAGTTGACTTCCAATTTGCTCACCACCCCCTTGTCCACCCCGCCCTCGATTTTTCAGCCGGTCGGGGATGCAGCTGCGAACTAGCCCTGGCTCCTCTACTTATAGTCTCTCACTCTCTCACTCGCCGCGACCCTACTTACTCTTACACGTAGCCCGTGGTAAAAGGGTAGCAGCTCGGTGCTTGCTACACGAACCCGGCGGTATTAGTAGGTATTAGGTGTCGGCCTGGGAACGGGTGCACGTGGCCGCGCTACGTCGTCCCTCTCTCTCTCTCTCACTCTCTCTTCTGCCTGTATACCCGGAGAGTTCGGATAATTCTTTAAGTGCTTCCTCCCCCGCCTCTCTCGTTCTCGCGAGAGACTAGTGTCTTCGGAGGAAGCGCGATTTATTTTCGCTCTCTGTGTGTTTGCTCCTTCTTTTTTCGCCCGTCCTACTATACACACACACACACACACACACACACACACACGTATATATACGTATAGTCGCACAAGCTCTATTGTCCTACGAGGCCGGCTATATCTTAATTAAGATAATCCCCGGACAGGAGAAGGAGAAGTCCATTTGCCGTCGGGTCATCCTAATGCCCATTTAACTTTCAATCTGTGATATTTACATTTATTCTTTGGCCCCAGATGCAATAAGCTACTAGCCTGTGTATGAACGTAATGGACGGGATGAAGAATTGAGGAAAGGCGAGCTGAAGATGAGTGTATAAGTGTTTAATTAGCATTGTCTTGAGATTTTAAAGTCGTGATTAGCTTTTATTATATGATTTTAATTTTATTTTTTCAGGATTATTATTTTCTTTGAACGTAATTCATTATTTACAGCCGTTTTATTGTCTTAGCTATATAACAATTACTATGCTGTGAAATAAATACCTTGAAAGCAAGGACAAAATATTGTTCGTCATCGACTCGAATCAATTAAAATTCAATTCGCTATAGCTTTAAAATGCAACTTATCTACCGATCTGCATGCAAAATGTACGATTCCATCGTATCTTTTTCATAAATTATTCGATTAAAGAAAACCCCGATTTATCGAAGCGTTAACACACAGCATTATCCCCCGCCAAGGGGGAGCTAATGATTCCATAATGCGAATTTCGTCAGTTCTTTTATTTGAGCTTAGCGCGCGCGTCTTTTTCTCTCTTTCTCTCTATATATACACGTATACACGCGACGAAAACGAAAGAGAGCGACGTCGTCGTCGATTCACCCTAAAATCCCGATTGTCAAGCGGCTTTTTTCCGAGTTTCAGCGGCGAAACTTTCTTATCCCCGGGGCGGCAATCCCAATTTTTCCGCACCTTCGCTCGAGCTATATATATATCTTGTTCCCACGAGCGAGGGAGAGAGAGCGAGAGAGGACGACGCGCAAGCGAGACAAGGAAAACAACAGCGTAGGAGCGAATAAAAGGCGCGAACGAGGAAAAAAGCGAGATGAGATGCACGAAAAGTGCGCGCCTAAAAGCAGCCTCTTCCTCGCGGGAAAAGCTTCCCCTTCCTTGCTTGCTCTCGCTTCTTTTTCGACGACGACGATGGTGCGGTAGTGTGATGCGGAGGAGGAGGAGAGCATGTCTCACGCCCAAAGGGGAAACGTGTCTGCACTCGTCTCTCCTCTATACTCGTCCTCGGTTAGCATAAAAAAATAGTCACGTCTAAGAGGTTAATGCTGGAGAACAAAGTGGGATAGCTCTGACGATACGTCGTGATGTGCGCGTTGCGATGTACATTGTTTTGCCGTCGACTCGAATGTCTGCGATTCTATTTTCTTTTTAGCGTGTATTCAAGAGGTAATGGTGCTGATGTAATGTATGCTTACCAATAATAGATTTTTTATACGTTTTACCCAGTATTAGCATGATTATATAGATGTAATAATAACTTTTTACTTTTTTCTGACAAAAGTTAAATATTTCAAAAGTTTTTATCTGCTCGAGAAAAACTTACCTATCTATAGTACAATTTTGCCTATGTGCTGTGCCTAACTTTTTCATAATAGGTTGCAATATTATTCGATGCGCCATCTATTCTACAACAAGGCACTATTCAAATATTATTAGATAGATATTTCTTTATTCTTTCATAAATAAACGTCAAAAATTCGTACACGCAACTAGTACACAGCAGCAAACAATTATCTTTGCTGTATTTTTCAAAAATTCACATCGAAATAGAATTTCCAGCTAAAAAGTACAACAGTGCCGTTGTAATAAAAAAAATCATCATTAATCTTTTAATCGCGCGTTTACCTAAATACCAACAATTCCTTCCGGCCATTTTCTGCAAAATTAATGCAAATTTTTCCGGTGTATCGGGGAAGCGTATACAGCTTTTTTCCTCTCTCCCATCAGACCAGCCCACACATATATATACCCATGTACATAGCGATGAATAAAAAGCCCGGGCTCAAGCTGATTGTACGAGGGAGCGTAGCGCCGTGTCGCCGCGTAATTATAATCGTGCGCCTCATAATAAAGTCAAAATAATGTCATTGTCGAGGCCGGCGTCCCCCGGCCGCATCCATGAATAAATATATATATATATATATATGCGTATACGTGCAATCCGCGCCCACCGTCGCATTATAAAAGAGGCTGGCGTGCCCACATAGAAAAAAAGCGCGCAAGCCCCTGCGATTGTGGTGCCCGCGCTCGTTAACATCGGCTGCGCGACGCGAATGTTTTATCTCCTTTTCCGAGAGCGTGCATTGTCGCGAGCTCGCAAAAAATTTATTGCTAATTATTTTTCTGCCCAACCGACGCGTGAATTTTTAGCCAAACGAGCTCTCTCTCTCTCTCTCTCTCACTCTCGCTCTCTTCCTATCTCACTCCCTTTCCGACGTCGAAAAAAATCAACATTGTTAGTAGCTTGGTGCTCGTTTTTTCTCTCGTCGTCCTCGCGAGCCTCGCGGCAGTATGCGCATGTGCTTTTTTTCTTGCATTCTACTCGCTATTCGTACAGAGAGGGAGAGAGAGAGAACTCGTCTTTTACCACCCGGCCATCATGTATTTATGGCGCGTGCACGCGCTCGCTCTTTGTTTATGATATATATTTTTTTCGACTGGTTGCCCAAATTTTTTTCTATACTACGAATGATGGAACGCGTGCTTTTTTATGTTTTATTGATGCAGAGAGGTGTAGGAATAAAAAAAAACTATTTCTATGATTTGTAGAGCGTAGTATTTTCCAAAAAAATGCGTATGGAATTTTAATTATAACGTTGATGAATTTGAATATCTTACTATATGACTATTTTTCCATAGCGACGTTGTTAACTTGAGTATTGTGATATGTATAGAGGAAATGGTGAACTTGTAGGTACTAAAAGTTACAAATTTATTTACAAAAACTATCATATTAAGGAAATAAGAATATCTATTTTTAAAAATCATACACTTCTTTGCTGGAACACATTTGTCCTATCCTACATACATATATAAGAATTATACTTTTATGAGTGGTTCCGTTATTATCTTCTATACTACTTTTATCTTTGAAAATCAGCATACACATGATACACCTTACCGATGCCACGGTTAAATATGTTATAATTATAAATTTATGATTGGGAAAATCATTTTATTCTGTCCTTTATACGTATAAAAACTATGATTATCATTTTTTGGGAGATTTCATTAGTATTTTCCACAGGATTTTCGTGTCGAAACTTCTTAAAATGCTATAAAAATTAATATAAATCGATATTAAAGTCAATATTTGAATGTCAGTGCAATATCAAATACGTTATTTATTAAAATATTTATCAAATGTTTTTCTGAAAACTTTTTTTTTCTAATAATATTTTCATGTAAAGTAACTTTTCGTCTATAGAACAATTCATAGTCTATTTCAGCCAAAACTGATTGATTGGGCCTCAAACGATATTGAAATCATAGTGATCTAATTATCTACAGATTATTTTATTTGATCATCTTTTCATTTCATCTTTTTTCACATTGTTTTCACATTGATTACAGTTTTTTCTTCATTTTATCTTATTATTTGAAAGTGAAAAAACTACGGTATCAGGCTTAAAGTTGCAAAATGGTCGGCTACGGCATTTTAGTCCTATAGGTAATTATAGTTTCGCATTTGAAACACAAAAAACAGTAAAATCGTGTAGCTATAAAATCGTCATGTGAGAATATTTCATACAACTATATGCTATTGCATTCTATAAATTACATTGTTACCAATCGAAAAGGGTTTGGGATCTAATGATACTTTTTCTAAAACATCTCACCTAAAACATCAATTAATCGTTGTATCATCTCAAACTCATGTTCACTTTCCTCTTCTCTCCAAATTTTCCTATACAACTACTCCACACCTGTTTCCTTATGTATATATCTGTGGCTTCTAGGCATAACGACATAAATCCACTTTTTGTGTTTCTGAGAAAAATGGGTTTCAATGTTTAAACTTATTCGTAAGATCAGAATAAAGATAGAGCGTGATACTGTTTTAATCAATTAACAGATTTAAAACAAACATTTACACGGTGGTATGACCAGGTTATGCATTTTCTCCTTCGTGAAAACTCGAAAAAGTATGAAGTTATGTCGTTAT
>JAWWEQ010000045.1:34614766-34625468 GCA_035583055.1 Torymus tubicola | reverse complement strand
TCGATAACCAATAAACCTGACACGAATTGTATTGAGACAAAGTTGTACAGCGCACGTGTGTGTATGTATTATGCGTATATAGGCGCACATACGTATGAAAAGATCGCGCGTGGCAACTGTGGCTGCGCGTGGGGCCGAAAATAAATCATCGTACGCAAATAGATTTTGCCGAAACCTTGTGGTATTGACATTTTTCTCTCAATTTCATTGAATGCTTATAATTACTTATCATTTTGACTGTTTGAAGTACGTGTGTATTAACTCGATTGTTTTCCTTTCGCGTAATAAGACTTTATGGAATATTAAGTAACGTTGTATTTGACTCGGGTGTAGAAGTATTTCTAACATTCATAAATATAGAAGTCGAACCGTTAACTAAAGTTAGCATACAGTTTATACAATTAAGTATGGTAGAACAAGACGTTTATATTTGTTTATGTCATACCTATTTCTTTATCAAATACTCGATTTCTTTGAGAATATACTGTCATAGATTTTTCAGAACATTCTTCTTACAAATACCAAAGATTCATCTGAAAAAAGTATCTCTCATAAGTAACTAACGACGTGGATCGCCACTGCACCGCGGCCGTGTAAATTTCACTCCGGGTTATTCAAAGAGCAGGAAAAGAGGTGGAAAAGAGGGAAGAAGAAGAAGCAGTAACGCAAGCATGGGAGGGGCGAAGACGCGCGCCTGCGGTGGTAATAAATGGGCAACACGAGCGCTTATAAGGGAGGCGGGTAATCTGGAGCTTTCGCCTGGGGTTGTTGGGTGGCGCTGTCATGGCTCTGGAGAAAGAACTCGGTAAGATCGACGAGGTGAAAAAGGGACGACCCAGCAAGGTTGCTTTGGTTTTTAATCTTTTTCATTTTTGGATGTCGTCGTATATCGAAAAACTTTGAAATAAATGAGTATTGATTCGAGCGTTCGGAAATTTTTTTTCTTTTCCTTAAGGCGTATTTTGATAAGAAATCTGGTAAGTGAGAATGAGTAAGTGGCTTACTAATCGTATCAGATTATTTACTGCCTTCAATTTAAAAATTTATGATTGAATTGTTGCGTGGCTTTAAATAAAATTTGTCATCGTATAGACGCTCGGAGCTTGTTGTTATTATGTACATTAAAGAAACAGTTATAGAATATTTTCAAAATTATATGAAAAAAACAATACCCTCGGTATTTATGTGTGGATCACTTTTTTCGAATTTTTTCGAATTTAATTCAACCTCGAATTCAAAAAAATCCCGTAAACATTTGTTTTAACTCAAAGAGTTTTCAACTATTTCTGAACTTCTTAGTTTAATATCTACAAATCTTCCACTAGGATTTTCTAAAAATTTAAAATCAATTTTTTATTTAATATAAATAAATTGATATTGTTTATACTTATAATCTATATCTGTTACTTATTCAAAAACCGTCTACTTTTGAAACTATTAAAACTATTGTATTACATATACTAAAATTAATTAAATTAAAAAAAACACAAAATGTAAAAATACTGTCCAAAAATGTCTTACTATATCATTTTCAAAACTAATTTTCAGTATACTGCTACATACCAACCCTCCGAACCGGCAGCCACAAAACCATTATTGCAAAACTCCTTTAGCAAAATATTCGAAAGAAATCCTGGCCCCCAAAAGTCACTCTCTCTTTCTCTCTTTCACCGGCGCTCGTGCGCGCATGTCTGGCAAAAGATCTCACACACACATCCGCCTGCACACGTTCTCTGCGCGTATATGTATAGTACGAGCCACTCTCAAGTTCTCTATCTCGCGAAGGAGGAACATCTATTACCCGAAGAGCGAGTCGAAATTGGGGGTGTGGGCGAGCGGGCGCACGAGCAAGAGTAGTCGAGCGGCAAATTGTCCGCCATCTTACCCACCTTATATACCTTATACCCCCTGCTGCTTCTCTCTCTCGCTCTAGCTCTCTTGCTCTTTCGTCTTCTCTCCCTTCCTCGGTCGAGCTTTGCCTTGTCGCCGTTTATTGCCGTGCGTTTTCGCCTTCGCGAAAACGTGTTCCTATCCTTGCGGTGGTGTTGCCATGTTTGATTATGTACACTATACGAGCCGCTGTTAAGTTTTTTTAGGCATTCCCAGAAAATGTAGGCATTCCCAGAAAACGTTAATAATTGATGAAGAATGTGTAATTCATTGTTAAGTTGAATAAGTTACAATTTTATAGAAATTTCTTTTCTGTGGTGATATAATAATCCAGCAAATTTAATATAAATGTTATTGTTTAATAAAACATTTTAACTATCCAAGAAAACTGTAGGAAAATAATTATATATATTCCTAGTTATCTTAGCTTCTATGGGTCTAAGTTAGGAGAAGAAGAAAATAAATCATTTTTTAAGATGGTTTATTTCATATTCAACTTACAATTGTGCAATATATCAGATTACCCAGATAATCGGAAATTTTAATACAAAATTTTAAGGTTACAGTTTTTAATATGCAATCCATAAATACTATTTAATAAAAACCAACATTTTAATTAATAATAGTAAAGACTGTTTTTACGATATTAACAGAAAACGAGCATATATAATAATTAGCGTTATATTAATCAATTTTACTTAGTCATACTAAACTTTCATGTAGTTATAGTATACGCAGAAGTATTCCTGAATATTTAAAGGAGGAAAAGAAATTATTATATAAGATATTAAGGAAGACCCGGGGAAAGATGTTAAGAAAAAATAAACATTATAAAACAAAGAACATGACACTTCGTTTTGACAAGAATAAAACAGAAAATTCTAATAATAGAATTTAATCGCTGTACAGCTATCGTAGTAATATGTGTTGCTCAAGGTTGCCTGAAATATATATTGTAATGTTGTAAAACTAGCTAGGAGGGGCTTAGGATTCCGGAATACCAATTTTTTAAACCTCTGTAGAGTTATAGACAATGCCTCCCCAGAAAAAATTACAGCTATTTCAATTTTTATAAATATGTCCGATATTCACATTATTTCCTTTGGTTTGCCTCTAATATAACATAAATGCTATGTTAGAGCTCATTCTTTTTGTACAGGAGGATTATAAATATGAATCGACTTAATTTATTATGAAAAATAATAAAATTCACAAAAATGGATATTTGTATCGGTGTAATACGATGAACTGGAAGATGCGATTTCATAATCTACTTCCATTGCAGTAAGGGTATTATTGTACAAGTACAAGTTTTATTATGTCTACTATACAACTTCATTAGTTTATTTTGATCGATAGTTAATTTTTTTGGATATTTTGTTCTATTATATTAATTTCCTTAATATTAAAATTTAATTTTTGTTCAACAAAAGTAAATTTATGAAAAATAGTTTCTCGTATCGGAATAGCTGAATAATCATAATTAATATATTGATTTGCAGAATTTTGTAAAAGTGGAAACATTTATGCTATGCGTTTCAAATATTCTTAACAAATGTAAACGCATTTGAGATATATTAAAATATAAACTATATGGAGATATATTAAAAACAATAGATATTGCAAAAGCTATAGCGAAAATTCCACAATCATAGTTAATTCGTTTGTGATCGTACTGTTTTAAAAATAATTTTTAATTCAAGATCATTTGGAAGTAATCTGTTAAGATATGCTTTATGTTCATCTCTTAAGCATTTATCTCGAAGGCTACCTTGAACACCTAGACTATGAACTTGATATGTTTCAACACCTAGAGGCAAAAAATCACGGAGCGCACCACCTAGACTCCGTCATCGGCTACCTCTAACACCTAGACTACGTACTTGATGTGTTTCAATACCTATATAAAGACAAAAAATATTAAAACGAGCGCTGCTTTCTCTCTCTTACCACTGATGAGTGCCGCCACCTGTCGGTGGGGGCCTACATATACCGGAGATCGGAAGAACCGGAAGTCGGAAGAATCGAATGAAAAACCATGAAGAAATTTTAGAATCGGAAACCAGACATAAAAATTTTCACTATTTAATATCTTTAATATGAGAACATCTTCTTACATGAAATTTTGTGTGCAACATAGTACAACAATATAAAGCGTGTTTTTATTTTTTTGGAGTTAATATAAAAGCGTTGAAAATTGTAGTAAGTAATTGAAATTCTCGGGCACCCATTTCAATGTATATCATCACGCGGTCGTCCTAAGGCTCTTCTATGCTTGCCTTCGGAGCGCGCCCGTGCTTCTTGATATATTTTAATTTTCCTTGTTGTAACAATAAATTAATAGATGATCTGGGCCATATAAATCCTTAATATGTTTTAAGTATGGACAAATACGCAGAAGTTTAAAATGCACTTATATTTTTAGCTCGGTAAAATTTCTGATTATTGCAGCGGTTATACCATTTTGAGTGACTCGATTCAACATGGAATTGGGCATTAGTGACATTTGTTATTGGTTTAAGGGCTACCTTACAAAACAGTATGAAAAAAGTCGAGAAGATTAAAATAACTTCTAACACTGATTATTACTGTAATACTTCTAATGTAACATTGAATCTAATCGTATCTATATTCGATGACGTCTACAACTCTCACCTATCTGTAAATATTAAGACTTTTAGTTAATACGCGTACAATATATAAATCTGAATGATATGGTAAAGATTATTTGTTCATACTAATCTTTCAAATCTGATACCTGATACTATCAAATAAATCGGTTGAATACCATTGGAATCACGAATTACTTAATTAATTACTTTAACTCTATAATCCGAAGATACTTTTGTGTACTATCTACAATATTAATCATTAAATTGCTTTGAATCATAGTCTGTCTTATTGAAATCATATTGCTAACTTCAAATCACGTATCAATTTTTTTTAATGTCTTTTCTTAATGTGATAGATCAGTTGGAATAAGGGAAGGAAATGAATAGAAATGACAGCTAAATGCCGAAAAATAAATATTTTTATTTTGAAAAATTAGTTTTCTTACCAAGTTAAATTTGCTATGAATAATATATTTGTTAACCTCAAGGAGGCAGTCACATCTCCTGAAAAATAGTATTTCAACTCTCGTGACTTAAATTAGTTCAAAAATTTTTGGGTTTGTAGGAATTGCAGAAATTATCAATCTTTAAATTTACGTGAGATATATGAGACTCAACAGTGACAACTGAGGCTTACATGAAAAAATATATCATTAAAACGTACTGAAAAAGGAAATGCGATTCTATTATAAAACTCACATTAAAATAACCTGAAGAATGAAAGTTTATCTACAATAAGTACTTCGCATATTGCAATGCTTATTCATCGACAAATATTCTATTTAAATCATTGATTCAGCATATATTATCGTATTTTTATCAGACACAGGTATAATAATCTTTTATAGTTCACGATTCATTTGTTTCAACCAATCTCACTTTTAAGAAAAATGCACATAGTGCGGTAATAATTATTGTGCAATGAAACGCTGACAATATGAAAAATGTCTTTTGAAAATTCATTGAAAATCTCTTCAAATCTAACTCCTGTATAATATGGAACCAAAACTTCTTCAGAATTACAAAATTTTCAACAGAAAAATCGCACAACCTCACGAGTGCTGAACTTTGGAATCGACCTGTAACGCGCCCTCCACCTCCAACGCGAGCTCACGTACGTATTTATGGGGCCATTACACCCGGAGCGTGTAAAAGCGTATATAGGTGTGTCGTGCGCGGCGTATATGCGTAATCTCGCGCGCAAGCGCCTCCTCGAGAATCTGAAACGAGAACGAGCGGACACGTTTTCCAACGTAATAAATAAAAAAGTTTATGGGCTTGCGAGAGGACACTCTCGAGCGCTTAAACGTGCGGCGAGGCTCTTGCATCGATTAGATGTATAAACTTGCTAGAGCCTACGAAACGATTGGATATGTTATTGAGTTCTTGAGATTTGCAAGTGCTCGTAGTTTGTAGAGAATATTCGAGCATGTTGTTTTTGGATTTTCTTTATGTAGAACTATAAGAATATTTCTTATTCTTGATAATTTAGATTGCATTATATTAGTATAACTAGTAAATGTTTGAAAGTGAAATTACAGCTAAGATAATAAATATCTCAATGCTTTTCTAATAAATGAGTGCCCTGTTATCTTCGAATTAACAATTATTATAGACTAATTATTATAAATAATATTATGGAATACGTCATAATAGTACATAACTAACACTTATAAATTAGTTAAATAAAAGATTCTTATTATTTTTTAGCCCTTTTATTATTTTTAAAAACTTACTTTTACTTATTGTTCTCTATTATTGCTTTCTAGAATACAAATTATGTATTTCTTCAACATCTGATATCTAATGTATTTGGGTTTATTAACTTACAGCCTATTTAGGAAGTGACTGATATACCATTTTTTCATCCTCGCATTCAAAACTCACACCTTTTTTATTATTGATGCTGAAAACCTTTAGAGCAGACCATTTGTCAAATCTCTACGTATTTCGAATATGGCGAGAAACTATGGGTTTGCTGCATTCGCTACATCACCACCACGCGTCGAAATATGTTTTTAATGTTTGAGTTACATTTTGTAGGTAACCAACCCTTTGTTGAGAGCGAAAAATCATCTAAATGATCATTAAAACTGTGTAGATTTCTCGAGGTTACCATATATTCAAGTAGCAACCGCATCTAAAGCTGTTTAACTTCGATGATTGGCCGAGACGCGGTTCCGCGATCCCATCAAACTACGGTTTGTATATATGTATGTAATCAAGTAATCCAACCCGATTATCTCACCGAAAAATTGACGGATCTCGCTGATTTTTTAATCATATGTTCGTCTAATTACAAGTATTTAGAACAATATTTAGACGAAATAACGAAAAAACTGTTAACAACATCCAAAATAAGCGTTTTTTTTGCTATTACTTTACCGGATTTGACTTTAAACAAAATAAGTAAGTGCAAAAGTTATAGACAATACTAAAATATAAATTTTCCTGTTGAATATTTTTTTCTACAATTAATTCCTGACGAGTTAAATAAAAAAAAATGATTTTTAATGCCAATAGCACGATTTAATTTTATATAAAAATGTTAAATACAAAAGTTGCATATAATATTAAAACAAAACTTTTTTCTATTTAACATTTTTATATAAAATAAATTCCTGACGAGTTAAATCTATAAAAATGATTTTTTAATGTCTCAATACATTATACAGTCAATTTTCGCTTATCAATCGACTTACATAAACGACACTGTATAATTTTATTATTATTTGTTACGTGGGTTCCTTTATTAACTCCTTTATTCCTGTATTCCTTTATTAATCCGGGAGTACGAAAGAGAGAGAGGGTCTGACGGCTGCTCGAACTCTACTGACGAGAACGTCCGTCCCGTCGCCTTCCTCCGTCCAAAAACGTGGAGGGAGGCGGAATGTTCCGGAAGAAGAAATGCAAAAGCTGCGCTTTTGCAAGTCTCGGAACATTCGGCGACGGCCGACGTCGGCGGAGGATCGTATATCCGACGCCGGGCGGATCGAGCGCTCCACGTGCGACAGACTGCAAGTCTGTCCACGTGACATATTATACATTAAGCTTTTTTATAAGTATTTGAAGTGTTGCAATTTTCACTCCGATGAAAAAAAATACAAGATTTTTCTGAGTAGTGCGGTCGTGCCTATAACTTTGTTTTTACATAGAGAGCGGGGGGTTAGCGCGCGACAGCGCGCAGGGGGCGCTACCCCCTAGTTTATAGTAAAAATAAATAAACGAGAACAAATTTCTAAGACACGAATTATAATTTATAATATAGCAATAACTAAAGCAATGAAAAAGTCGATGATTTTGAATTTTATTCGTTTTCTTTTTTCCAACACTTTTTCGTAACTTTTCCTTGTGATTGTTAATAGTAATTAAATGGTAGAATACTGGGATTACGTCGGCTAAAAAAATTATTTTTACAATCAAAGTAAACATCTAAATTGAATAAAGATTTTTGTTGAATGATTTATCACGCTAGATGAAATATTTCCTTTTATGAGTATCATTCTCACCTTACCATCATGATGTACATGAAGTATCAAAAATCAAACGTTTTGAACTACTATCAATTTACTTGAAACGATTGACTGAGAATTCCTAATAAAGTGATAAGTAAATTATCAGTTGATTAGTAGATTATAAAATCATGATATTACTCACGCTACTTATTCGAAGGGTAGACTGAGATTGAAATACATTTTCTTTTCCTTACAGCTATAAAAAATATATTTATTTCCATATGTTCCGATATGAAAATAAATGTCTATTTAATATTTTTAAATTAATAATAGTATTTATGCTTAAAGTAAGTTTCAATGATAAATCTAACTAGAAATAACAGAACAATATCAGTCTGTCAAGAAAAAAATGTATTTATTTAAAATATCCTTCAAAATATCAAAAGTACTTAATTTTAATAACTATATGCTTTGTTTCATAAACATTTTTTTTCTTTTTTTAAATTGAATAAATATAGTGAATTCCCGACTACAATCGTGTCTTTTTAAATCAATTACCGTAACAGCAAACAATAATGAATTATAATAGCGCAAAAGACAAAAAATTTATAAAATGTATATTGAGCTCGTGTACTACAATTTGTCGTTCATAACTACTAATTCAATTAGAGCTAACTAATGAGCTTTTGTTGATCACAATAAATTATCAAAATGGCCAATCAAATGCTAAAAAAAAAGAAAAAAAGAACTTCCGTTTCCAGGGTCTAACAATAATAATTATTTAGTAATGTAAACATGTTACATAGAAAATAACATACATAACGTGATGTCATTCAATATTATCAGCTTTAAAAACCTGAAATTAAAGTAGTTTCATTATTTTATCAAAATTTTTAAAAAAACCATGAAATTTTAGCAAGTTTGTTTAGATTCCTAAATTCCAAAGTTGATAATATTAAATGGAAAAATCGTATTTTTTAAATAATTATTACTCGTAGTTTTAGCTCTGAAAATTATCTTTTGACGTATATTTATAGCTATAACATCCTAATTTAATTTGCAATATATCAATCAATAATTTAATTAAAATGCAGGCTCACTTGAAATCTATATTTGGATTCCTACAAAAAAAAACCGCTGCCAACTCATTGGCACGTAGCTTCCTCAAAATAATTTATTGATTCGTTTTATTAAATTAAAAATCAAAAAATAAATTTTTCACGAAAAAAATTGGAAAAATGTTATGGAAAAAATTAACTTGTAATTTTTTATTCATTGCTGTTCCATTTGTAATTTATTTTTTTGTAATTTTAATTCTTGTATGGAATGGAAAACAATCGCAAATACAAACTCTGATGAAACGTTTCTTCTTCAAGTCCACTGTCAACGGCAGCTTTTCGTACATTGGGTCGAAATAAAAAAAAACGTATTTGAAGTTTGTCTTTTTTTCAAAAATTTGATTATATTATTGCTTGAACTTATTTAATTAAATCAAAAATGTAATGCCTATAATTATTAATCTTTATTTTTATAATTTTTTCATTTAGTGTAATAACTGGTTAAAATTTCAAGTCGATAAATAAAATAATTTCTGAGAAATATCTGTTTTCGTAATGGACAGATTTTTTTCGGTAACGAACTCGATCTCAAGATATACTATAAAAGCTACATCTGTGCCAAATTTCAGGACGATTAGATCATTTTTGCTCTTGTTATCGTGCGACAACGAAAAGGCAAATTTTTTATAAAATAATTTTTTTCTAAAAAACGAATGTAGTTAATCTATTGAAATTTTAACCACATATAGCCTTCAATTAGTTTAATAACTGGTTAAAATTTCAAATAGATAAATAAAATATTTTTAGTGATATTAATTTTTGAAATATAAAAAGGATTTCATTTAACAAATGATAGAGTGAAGAAATTTAAAAAAAAGAAAAATATATGCAATTTAAATACCTTTTAAAAAATTTTTATTATATTATGCAATAATGGCTGTAAAATATGAAAAAATCGAAAAAAGTAAAAATTCAAAATCGTTTTTTGGAAAATAATATTTTTGCGAGGAACAAATGAAGATAATCTCTTGAAATTTTAAGCACATATAGCCTTCAATTAGTGTAACAACGGGTTAAAATTTCAAGTTAAAATATAAAATATTTTTTGAGATATTAATTTGTGAAAAATAAAAAAGTTTTTATTAATAACAAATGTCAGAGTAAAGATATCTTAAATTTAAAAAAATGAAAATATAGTTAATTTAAATACCTTTCAAGAGGTTATTATTTTATGTAATAATGGTTGTAAGATATGAAAAAATCGAAAAAACTAAAAACCCAAATTGGTATTTAGGTTATAAAACAAAACAAAATCAATAAAAATTCGAATCCTTCATGATACTTTTATTTTCCCGTGAGACGAAGAAATAAGCTTTACCCGACGAAAATCGGTGATTCGTTTCGGAGATATGAAGAGTTGAAATACACACACACGCACACGCACACACACACACACACACACACACACACACACATCAACGAAAACAAAAATGATCATAATCAAATTGATCAATATTGATTATTTTCAATACTTTAAGGGGAAATATATGTAATTCATTTTAGTATTATGGTAAGTCACTTAAGTATCAATTTACATGTATGCGTTTATTTTTCGATACACAATTAAATCAACAAATTCAAATATTAATAATTAAAGAAGTTACAATCTCTTTTGTAGTAAAAACTA
>JAWWEQ010000045.1:34564647-34609065 GCA_035583055.1 Torymus tubicola | reverse complement strand
CCAACTGTTGGCTAACCGTTGGTCAATACTTTTGTTATTCGTTGGCCCAAAAACTTGACCAACCGTTGCAGTTAAGCTATTTTAGTTGGGTTATTTTCTACCAGGGATTTGTCGCCTAGAAAAGTTTTATTTACTGACTTCATAATTTTATCCTGTATTCTTGTGCTAGGCGTATTATTTAGCTAACATGAAAAATCTCGTTTGACATATAAATATTTTGATACAATCACTTCAGTTGTAAACATATTTAATTAATTTTGTCTGCATTTAAATCAGTGTTCTTTTTATTTTGAAAAGGTAACCGCTGTGATGGTATCATTTATCACAATCGAAAAAATTCTTAAAGTGTTTAAGATTACATTTTTAAGTTGCAATGCTGATTATTGATTTAAATAAAAGAATCTAAATATATTAAGTAATATAAAGAAAATGGCATTGGAAAACCGTTGTTAACCTTAATTCCGACCTATCAGTAAAAACGTATTTACTTATATTATAGTATTTACTATACACTCACGTATACAAAAGTACGCCCTGTTTACTTTACAAATATAAAAACCGCTGCAAATTCATTGGCCCGATACTTCCTCAAACTTATTTTGTTTATTCTTTTAATTAATTGTAATTATTTAAAACTCTCTTTTTAATAAATTATACAAATTATAAATACGACTTTTTTTATTTTTAAGCAAAATTATAACTATTGACCAATTGTTTTGTACAACGAACTCGACCGAGAACTGTACAAAATCTACCTATAAAAAGAATTTTCAATCGATTAAGTCAATTTTACTCTCGTAATCGTTGGACAAACAAAAATCGTTTTTTTTTCATTTTTCATTTTTTTTCACAGAAACTATCCGAAAAAATGGGTTCAAATTTTTACAGATTATAGCTATTTATATTTTGCATTATCGCGATTTTTCTCAAAAACTGACCATTTAGTTTGGAAGCTATAAGCTTTTAAAAAAAACACATTTTTGTTAGTAATTAAAGAACCGTGATGGCTACAGAATTTCTTTTTTTTTCTTAATATAGTTTTTTTATGCTCTTTTGAATGATACCCATCCGATTAAAATATCTCGATCCTATCATTAAAAACAAGCAAAAATAAATTTTGAGAAAATAAAAAATTCGAAAAAAAACAAAAACACACGCAACATCCATACAGACAGTTTTAAAAAATCATGTATTTTAATTTCTAACACTTTGAAAAACAATTACAACATAAAGAATTTGTTTGAGGTTTTGACGGTGGTCTATTTTAAGATTATTCATGATGATAGTTTTTCGGCATTCATTCGCTAGAAGAATTACAACATGTATTTACAACAATTCAAAAAATTGCTATCACAAAGCTTCCTCTAGAAGAAAGCAAATTCAACTAGTTATTTTTTTGCATAAAAACGAATACTAATACTAATAATAACTTTCTATGGTTTTCTTAAATAATATATGTTCAAAATATTAATACAACTGTCCATTACTTTTCAAAAGTTTGTAAAAATTCTACTCACGAAGGAACTAAAGCTTACCTTTAGAACCTGCAAGAATGCGATTTACCCTACAACGAAACCTGTTAGAGGTAATCTACGTTTTTCGAATATATAATATTTTCCAAGCATATCTTTTAAAAGGTCACTTTTTAACTGAAACGATTTCAATTTGAATACTTATAATAACTGTACATAGTTTCCTTTTGCTTTAGAAAAATTCTTTTGAAAATCACCGCAGTTCACATCTACATACCATAGATGTATCCATAATTCAGTACGTAACCAAACTACATCACTCGCGTGCACTCACATCTGATTTTTACAACCGATCTCCTACCAAAACTATGTCAACAAAATAATTTACCCCTTCACTCGCCGATGATTTATGAAACGTCAATCATTCGCGCGCAGCGCCGAACCGATGAATCCTCATTAATCCTTTGCGCCAGTATACAGTTACTTATTATACGACTCCTTTCTTCTCTCGGATTTCTCGCGAAAAATCCCTTTTAATTGCAGTCGACGCGCGAACGCGTGCGCGGCAACGAAGAAATTGCATATATATATACGGGGTCGAAGCAAGACCAGAGGCTTGCGCACTCACCCACAAACCCACCTGCTGCGACCTCGTTGCTGCTGCGCGCGATTATAAAAGTAGCGAAAGTCAAAGGTGAGGTGGAACGACGACGATGCACTTGCGTGTCCGCACCGGCGAGGCGATTCCTCAAGATATATAAGGATGGGAGAGAAAATCGAGGCGCAGGAGTGTCGATATGTGGAATATGCACACGTGTGCGTATAGAGATGCGAGGGAAGTGAGAAAGTACGTGGTGGGGTTGGGATGAGAGAACCGATGTGGAATATGGCAATGAATGTATATATAGCTACGATGAGTGTCTGAGTCGTTTTAATGGACGCAGTTTAGTGGCGTAGTCAATAGCCGCCATAAAACTTTTATTTGCTGTAGATTGGTATTATTACTTTTGTATAGTTTGGTGAACTTAACTAATTGATAATTATTCTATTAGATAATGTATTTAAAAATTTGAATAAATTAAATTCATTACTTCTAGTATTCTAAATATTATTAATCTGAATGCTTTTCTAGTGTTAATACTTTTAGTTGCATTAAATTAATAGTTCAATAAATCACTATGAATTGATTGATACGTGTAATCTTCAGGAACTTTTAATTGGTTAATAAATTTTTTTTTAAATCTTTAGAGAATATAGTAAAATGATTTTCCAATTTAATAATCTATACAAATATTGATTGACACCTATTATATCACGTCCAATCAGTCTCAGTTACCGATATGATGTTCACCTAATCAGATATCAATTGCAATTTGATCGACCAACTGCGCTGTCTTATAAAAGATTGATCCTAATCTCTCATAGCTTCAGAAAACAATCGGCATTCTTTTCTTTCTTGCACTCATCGAACTCAAACCATTTGGGCTACACATCAAATAACAACAAATTAAATTTCTAATTTACTTCCAAACCACAACATATTCGCAAGCTCACTACTATATAATACCTTCACACTTTATCTCCGCAATCTGATTCAATTAATTTTCAATTAAATTTTACCCGAGAAACCCAACCCTTACTCCAATTCCCTTCTCCCGTATCGACGCAGGCGCTTGGACGCGACTCCACCCGCGCAATTACCATACGACTATCCGGTATCCCCTCATATACACGCGCAATGCATAATCTCTTGTGGACATTAACGATCTTGTACGTATATGATGCGATTCACCGCAACCTTTAACTATACCGCAGCTCACCTCCGCTGCCGCATGTGCACGCGCGCGACGACCCAGATCGGCTGCATTCCGCGAGAGAGTCGATCCCGCGAGGAGGAAGAAGAGCGCATGCAGCATCCGAGGACGAAAGCGGCACGCGAGTTTGTTTACTGATATGCGTATGTGTGTATGTGTGTGTATGTGTCGATGCAGGCTTTATATGAGTGAGCTGCAAAGCGTTGCTGTAGGTTTCCTTTGTTGATTAACAAGTATAGTAATTGCAGTTTTTATTTTCAGTAGGCATCATAAGGCCTGTACAAGTGCTTGTATAGCATTGATTGTAGATAGCTTGGTGGATGGACTGAGTTTGCTGCGATTTGCTGTTGGTTTAGTCGGTTTTTCAAGCGTTACGGTCTCGTGTTTTCTCTTAACGCAATTATGAGATGAGTTGTTGGCGTCTTCGTAGCGTGCGTGGGTAATTGCTGGGTTGCGCAATAATAACAATGTCTTTTTAAGTATAATATCTTAATGTAGATATCAGCGAATTGTATCACCTTGTGATTGTTTGTATTTTTTTTACAATCATCGTTATAAATAATCGTATTTTTATTCTCTTGAAAAATCGATTAGGAATTAATGAAAAAAGAAAATTATTTTTCTCATATTTTGTGTATATAGACTTGGTATAAAATAAAATAATATTGATTAAGATAGTTATAACATTAATAAAAATGTTTGTCATCTACAATTTATTATCAAGTGTAAAAGCTTTCATTATGTGTCAACTGATTGTCGTTGATCAGATTTCTGTAACGAGACACCAATACATATTAATTGCTTCGGTAAAATAGTGTGCAAGGTAATCAACAGTCATACTAACTATTTCAAATTATTAATTTATCAAAGCCTAAAACAGTAAGTTCTAAACGCAAGCTCCCAATCGTTTAATATGACAAGTATATTTCCTAAATTTCATTATCTAAAAAACTTTAGCATTTTCTTCTATAAAACCTCATTTTTCTTTTTTAATATAAAACAACATCATTTCGGGAAATAATAATAATAATAAAAAATAACCTATCCATGTCACCCAATGAAGCCCTCCGGAAAAGATTTACACGTAACACACATCAGTCAGCCATCCAATCAACTGCCACGAAGATCGAGAAGAAATAACACTTCTGCGAGTCACACAAACGTACTCGTATACGTATATATATATATATATATATATATATATATATGTTGCATCTCAGCGGAGAACCTGCAAGGATAAAACCAGCGCTCGGCAGACGTGAGCACGCGCGCGCGCGCATACCCCCACCGACCTACATATATGCGACTCTCCTATAAATGGCCTAGACAACGTCTAAGCCGGCGTCAGTAAGCTCGCTCGCTCGCCTTTATCCGCCTCGGCTCTTCAAACCCACGCGTTGTCGTGCGGATTCTTCCTCAACCGTGCGGCGTGGACAAACATGAGGTGCTACCGGTAGATTCTTTTGTTTGCTCGACACTCCTGTTAAGTTTTCTACTACTACTGCTATTACTGAAGGACAATGTCAAGTTGTGAATTGTGCGGGATCGGCACAAGTTGACGTGGCGAAGGTTAACGTTGTTGGGTCTGCGATGGGTGAGGAACCAATTGGACACACGTGCATCATGTAGCTGAAGTATCAGCGTCGATCGAGAGTTCCTATTCGAGTTCAAAGGGTCACGGAGGATATCGAGGAATCATGCGCGTTAGAGCGCGCGGTGGTGTGCAATTGGGAAGACTGCAGTTGTTGTTTGTTGTGGTGCTGCTGAATTGTGGTGGTTTGGGCTCGGCACAGAGGACTGATAATGGTACGTCGACCGATGCGTTTATCGAGGAGTGCAGGCAAGAGTGCGCCGCGTACAGGAACGTCATGGCTTGTGGCAAGTACCAGGCGGTCAGGTGGATCAACGACGTTGTACAGGAGAGGGTGAGTATTGGGGTTGGGTGAAATCAGTGTGATTTTAATATTCTGTGAATGCAATTGTGCCTAGGGAATCGTGTAGATGTAATAGCCAACAATTTTTGTAATATCTATTTATTAGTTTTGTTTTTGAGCTTTTTGGTTTATTAACATCGCTGAATGCAACAAATTTGCTCACAAAAGTTTATTTCAAAATATTTTTATGAAATGATAAATTAACGTCAGCTAGGTTCTAGATTTTCAAAAATATACGAATTCAATAATTGCAGAAAATGAAGTATTTAATTAATTTAGTGGTTATCGTTCAGAAATTTTTTTAGAAGCTATATTATAAATGTCATTAAACTACTATTATTATGGAGAAAATGTGAATCACAATAATGACAATGTTTTGATGAAACGAAAAATTTGTATAATAAAATTAATTTTTTGACGATTCTTTTTATTGAGACTAAAAAATTTTCTCGTACACCGGTTCAGCCAAGTAACTTGTAAGAATAGGAAACATCTACCTACTTGATTCACGTAGTAAAACTGTTCTAAAAAGTACAGGATAATTTTGTTGTTTATAGAGCCAGAAGACTCTACTTTCAAAAACTTGTCAATCTTAAGGCGTTCCTTTTCAGTACATAAAATAACGCATAACACGGTCATTCACTGTCATTAAATGGTGATTTTCCAAAGCAGTGACCCTACCAGAACCGTCACGCTGCTAACATTCTAATGTTATGTTTGGAGTCCTTAAGCAAAGTCGGTTAAATTCTAGCCTCTGACCTTAATGTAAAATTAATTACTGCGGACGTTATCTATCTTGATTAATGAAGTGCATCGATGCAAATTCTCAAGCCAATAAGTTTTGCAACACATAGACTCTTTTTCCGTGTACAAGTATTTCATACTTTTTAACATAAAGAGTAAACTATTTACAGTATAAATTTGAAATATGAATTATGAGTTACATTTTGTACTTTATAATACTTTGCTATTTTTATTAAAACACTTAAGATATTTGATTTGCAAAATTTGTTCATAATTTTGAAATATCTAATACATATCAGTTTTGATAAAAAGTATACTGGAACCGCGTGAAAGGCTTCTAAAATTCAAATAAAAAAAGTTCAGCGATAATGATTAAATAACATGATTAGAGTTACTATTGTAATTTTTTTATCACATTAAATGGTTAGTTAACAAATTTTGTTATTAACTTGTTGGACTATTAATTGACTTTTTACACCAGTTTTATTCTTATATTCGGTACAAAATGAAAACGTAGTTTATAAAAACAATGCATTTGAAAATTTAATATCTTAAATTGAGTATTATCTGTATACTTAGTTTCGTATTTAAAAAAATTAAAAAAGCTTGCTTACATTCTTATTTCATAACCTAATATTAATCTGAATCCAAACTGACAATTGTAACTAGACCAATAATTCATTTTTAATGTCACTTTTTCAGTACCGACATAATTCTATAAAAATACTACATATACAACCATCATTCCAGGAATTTGTCTACGGCCCATTTAAAATCATCAAGATACCGGCAATACAGAGCGAGCGCTTTCTACCGCACCTACCGCGAACTAAGAAGAGCAGCATTGCCGA
The DNA here is from genome assembly GCA_035583055.1 of Torymus tubicola. Classification (NCBI taxonomy): domain Eukaryota; kingdom Metazoa; phylum Arthropoda; class Insecta; order Hymenoptera; family Torymidae; genus Torymus; species Torymus tubicola. The sequence goes on along the minus strand of JAWWEQ010000045.1, from coordinate 34,602,250 downwards.
CACTCTGTACTTTATCCGCGAGTCAGCCGAGGACTTGTTGACCAGACGCGCACTCATGTATACAGTTGAACAGCCGTCAGGGGCGCGGAGCTTCGGAAGCGGCATTATGGTACTCGACGACGATGAGCTTGGGAGCGTTCGGAAGAGTCGAACTTTCGATGGTAATTGGTTTTTCCTATGTTTATAATAAATCAATATAATTTGCTCGATTTGTTATGCAAGTAAGATGAGGTAGCATATTTTTGACGGTTGTTGAGTTTCCTGTATAAAATGAGAAAATAGTAAATCAAGAAGAAATAATTATTCATATAAACAACAAACAATGTAATAGTTAGTAATAGGCAAGAGATTTCAGAGACAAGCAGAACTAAAAAGAGATCTGTACTTTGGATTTGTCTGACATACCCTTATATATGTTGATCTCCCTAAACGTGAATTTGGTGTCAGATTTCCTTTATTTGAGATATCTGTAGAATAAAATTTTCGAGATTTAAGGATAAACTTTAAAATGTTCATTTATCAATTTTGTTTAGAAACCGACGTAATATACTTTTCGTCAATTTTAAAATACATTTCCTGTCACCTTTTCGTGTACTTCTTTTTTAAAAATATTGTGTTAATTTTAAAAATTTGCTGTGTGTCTTAGTTAAATATATTAATACCGTTTCAAAATTAACTCAGCAATACCTCGGAGAAAGAAGTATGTGCAAAGGTCATCCAGAATATATTTAAAAGTTCTAAATATTATTTTTATGCCGCGAAAATTTTTACTTCAGATATCTCAAAACGTTGACGTGCTGGAGCAATTCTGACAACGGGTTCGTGTTTGGGAGATCAAAAAACATGGGGAGTATAATAATGTAGTCAAAAGTATAGACCAGTTTTTTAAAAATTTTTATATGCTTGTATTATTTCAAGTAGTTACATTTCAAGTTATCAGTTATGAATGTTTATCTGTAATAGGACAATTTAATTGTATTCAGAGAAAACAGATGGTTTTTTTATATTTAACAGTTATCTGTAGTTCTCATTACGAGTTTTACGTAGTTCTGCAGGGAGTATTTTGGATGATATGGGTCAAATTTTAGTAACTCGCGTAAAAGAAGCACTGTTTATCTTGACATCAAAATATCATTCTTCCTTTCCCAGCCTTTCAGCCCATAAATTCTTTGAAGCGAAAGGTAAAAAGGTTCCTACTCTAGAAACATTAACTTTTTCGCAAAATTATGTGGTTAAGTGGAAAATGGTTGAAGACGAGAGAAGTCGTTTTTCTGAGTGTAATATTAATGGTACATATATGCCCCGTTGAATTTGATTGCGTTCAAATGCAAATCAAACAGTAATATAAGTTGCAATAAAATTGGATAATAACAGGTTGCAATACTTCCTCACCTGATTATTCTTGTGTGGGCAGCGTAGAAAGGAGAAAAGCTCCGTGTAACTGTACATTTTGACAATCGAGTCTGTAAATTTTTGTTTACCGATTGCCGGCTCTAACGTTCAAATAGAAACCTGCACCGGATACAAGGCGTTCCCGAGGCGGAGAAAGAACAAAAAAATAGCCGGTACTTTTGCCGGGGCAATGGAATTTGGATCCCCATCATCCACGCTACATCATATAATTGGTCGTATAGGAGCCAAAAATCATTTGAACCGTGTCGAGCGTTTTTGGGTCGACGTGAAGGGGACGAGCATAAAAATTTGCCATTCTATTTTCTTTTTAAATCAGCATCTTATGATTCGAAGAAATTTACTCTTGGAAAAAATATTAACGAGCAGACAAAAACTGTCTGATTTAAGGAGTTGCGTTACACATACCAGTAGATTAGTTTCATTAGAAGACAATCTATAGATACCAGATTGATTAATCTTCTTCATCCAACTCTTTATGATTTTGGTAATTTTCAAAAGGTTTATCGCATACATAGAACCAGATCTGCAGCATGCCGATGTCGTATTTTGTTTTCTATATAACAATAAGAGAAATATTTTAAAAAATCTCTTCACTCTTTTCTGAAATTGCATTTCATTTACTGATTTTTAAAAAAATTTAATTAAATATCAAATATTATATACGCAATTTTATAGAATTATTGTGGGTAAATAAGATTACGATATCAAAATATATTTCGATCCTGAGAATAATAATAATACTTGCATAAAATAAGACAAAATCAAATGATACTCTTAAAATCTTTTAAATTTATTTTGAGTCATGTAGTGTGCACATATCGAAATTGAAATCATTAATTTAAGGAACAATTAATTGTTATATTTTAGACATTATAGATTAATAAGTATTAGATATTACTTTATTTGGATTAATACCTATTATCGTATAATTAATGCTTATAATATTAGACATTTATAATCAATTCTTTAGAAATAAAATTTTCATAATTATTAATTTGAGTTTTTATTTCAGTTTCACCTGGACATTTCCGAATTTTTAAGAAGAAGAAGAACATTATATTGCCGATTCTGATCTTACTCAATTTACTGAAATTGAAGCTTCTTATCTTGCCAATATTCCTTGGGGTTCACTTTATCAAGAAACTCTTGATATTGGGTTCACTTTTGTTACCATCGATTCTATCGCACTTAAAAATCTGTAAAATAGCAGCTCAACCTTATCATCATCATGCATGGGCACCGGCTCCAGAGTATCCTGTAGATTATCCAAGTGGTAATTGAATTAATTTTAATAAAAATTTTTTAAGACTGCTTAGGTATAATATTTTTTAACCATATAATTTTATCCTAAACTTTTGAATTATCTGATAACTAATTGATTAAAGGAAATATTTTCATTAGTATAAGAATACAATTGTTAAAATTTTAATATGATTTTCTTTCTTTACAGTGTACAGTCATGAAGACACTTGGGATCATAGGAACGATGTAGCGACAAACCCTTACAACAATTACTACAATCATAATTTCTACAATCCTTTCTCGTATTATTTCCAAAACTACAATAAACAGCAAACGTGATACGATTAAAAAAGTGTAGAGTTTATGGACCAAGCGTGTGATTCTACAGAGAGTTTGTAATTTATTATGATGTGAATGATTACGTTATTTAAATTTTAAATTATATATTTATTGCGTTTTTTATGATTTTGTATGAATTACAACGATTCAGCTTATAATGTAAATAAAAATGACATATTTTCTAGGCGTAAAATCAAAATATTAAGCCCAGGGCATCATTTTTAATTAAACTAAAATACTTATAATGTATAAGAAATTATAATGTTTTTATAGATATCTAGCGCGTTTTTCATCAACCAATTCGACTAGCATAAGTTAATTTCTTGAAATTATAAATAAATATTGAATTTATTATCTTTGTAAATCGATTTAGATTTATAAAACGATAAAAATTGATTTTAAAAGATAATTATCTTGTTGTTAGTTTGCTTAATTCTTATTCAAATAATAGTGTCATAATAGAATCTCGTTTGAGGCAATAAATATCATTTATACTGTATACCAAATACTTATTTTTGTTAATAATAAAAACTTCCAAAGTTCATTCATTATAATTTTCATTAATCCTTATACCTAAAAATAGTAACTATATATATATCTTTAGCGCTCGTTTGCAAACTATTACATTTTCTTTCATTATGATAAATTATAGCCTTTTAAACGAACGACCAGACAAAAGATCACACAAATTCAAAAGATAATTGCCCGAAGCTCATGCCACTTTTGCATGTAATTTTACGAGCGCGCGCAGAATGAATTATGGAAGTCATCGGTTTGGCGCACCATCGTTGAAGACGAAGTAACCGAAACTCTATGGTGCCGACAAGGAAAAGAAAACTCTGCGCGTGCACATATATACGTGAGGTAAATCTTTTATTCCGAGAGAGCCGGCAAAAGTTCGACCTTTCTCTGAAGGAATTCAGAGGAGGATGTGGCACGATTTACGAAAAGCGCGGCTGTTTGAGGAAGATGGATTCCGATGTGTTAGACAAACATGGGTAAGTACTATTGAAGTAACACGCGTGAATGAGTTATCACACTTTTAGTTAAGGAAGACATTTTGAATTTTGTTTTTTAAGGAATCTTGTTTGGTTATTTAACGATGTTGTCATTTAATTACAGTTTTTTAATAAGCACATATAATTTGAGTTACAAAATATAATCTTAAAAATATAAGGATTCCATATTTAAAGATTCCGTTAACTTAAAATTGTATGGTTCAACGTAATCCATTTCGTAGTCGCCGTTATCCAAAAAGATGCCAAATAATTTATATGAAGAAGAAAGCAATGATCATGATGGTCACGTAAACACTAAAAGTTTAGTGTACATTTGAGCAATAAACATATTTTATTATCATCATCAACATTTTTTTCAACCATTTTCTCAAAACATTACTTGATTAAAATTTTTGAAAATTTATGAAAATAATTTATTTAAATTATTGTTAAACGCAATTAAGAAACACTAATGAGCTAATAATTACACTTCGTACATTTGAAATTTCATAATATAATTATCCATGTACTGATATACTTATGCTAAAAAAAAGTTTTTAATTAAATTTAAAATATTGACCACATTAGTAAAAAATATTACAATATTATACACTTTATTCTTAAATCGATAATGCTCATATAATATTTGAAATTCTTTTGGAAATTAAAGGAACCCGAACACCCAAAACAATCGTATCTATCAATTATTTACTGTTCAGCTAACTAAAACTACAAGTCTAACCATACCTGGCTGTTTCTACTGTCCATTTATTCCCTGAAATACGTATACAAAATATATTGTAAAAAAGTTTGCTGCTTTAAGATCTTAATAATCGCAAACGAATATTGAATGAAAAATAAAATTAGATAGTAATAGTACACATGAATGTGACACGTTTTCACGATTAGCGTGGAACTAAATATTTTTATTTTTTTCGTTTCAATTCCATGTGATTGAACTTTGTGGTTTCAATTTTCGTTCATACCAATAGCAATCTTTTGAAATAGCTTCGCAATTCCCCTTTAATCTCCCATAATCTACCTGCCATCAACCCCGTAAAAACACATCTCCACATACGCATACGTACACACCACACACCATGAACCACAAGTTCTCCATTCACAACGCACTGGCTTACAATCCTCACTGCAAATCAATCTTCCTGCCGACAATGAGCCTTGCTTACACACGTCAATTTACGAAAATCACTTTACCACCGCCGCCACCACCACCTCCGCAACAATCGAAAACACTGTAATAGCCGCGTATACGCATAAATGCGCTTTCACCGAACGTTCGACACGACTACTACCGTTGGTCCCGAAAGGATTTCGCATCCGGCGGGGATGAGTAGCGGTCAAGGTCGCGCGCGTGCGTTCCGTGCATTGGCCTGTGTGTGTGTGGGTATGCGTACGTATGTGAATAACGTGCCGACACTGCCTTGCTGACCTACTAACAGATTTGGAGGAGCGCCAGGGAAGACGTCATTGGCCTCGCACTTGAAACGTTGAGTGTGTGGACTTTCGAAGGAAGTGTTATTTCTTTTACTTTGGGCGATTTTGCGAGCCGATCGAGAGAGTGGATCGAGAAAGTTACTCGCGGAATGAATGTGCGGCGGTTTTGAAAAGAAGTTGGATTAATGGTTATTAAATAGATTTGCATTGTAAAATTTATAACATTGGTATAGGAAAGTAAATATTTTGATTTTTTTAGTAAATAGAACATTAATGAAAATATATAATCACTTTAATCTTTAATACATTACAAAATGTCATGAGAAGAATTTTTATGAAGAAATTTCATTGGAAAGAGGAAAAAACGAAGTTTTCTATATTAAAATCTTTCCGCATGAATTAAAAGGTCAGTATAATGTAAATTTTGAATGCCAATAACTCAAAGAAACATAGTTTTATGCATTGAGATCAATAGACTATATTCTACTACGTATTTATTCTGTAAGAGGTACTGTAATTTCCTAGAAAAAAAAGGAACTTTCCATATGTAGAGCATTATACATTACATATTATACGCTCAATTACGTTGTGATTTTTATATAGATATTAGACGTAAACTCAACCAGTCTATAAATAGCACGGTAATGAAATACCTCTGATCACCTCGTAATTCTTTAACTAATTTTAAACATGATTACCTGGTTTTCAATCAATTGCGACAGTAAAATTGTATTAAAAATTTTAAATATATTCAAATCTCATACGAACACACATCTTCGTTATTTCATATTTATGTTAAGACCGATATTTACTTACTGCAATATTTAAGAATTCTTTATTCTTATCATGTAAAATGCTTTTTACGACGATCCCGCACTACTTTTGCGTCTTCTTTCAAGTACAACCAGTATCAACGCAGAATTACATCCAGTACTCTTATCAACCCGATGATCAAAAAGAGCGCTTCCTGCAAGAAAGAACCGCATCCTCGCAAATTCGGGGCTGCCTGGTAAAAGTGGACCGTTACAATTTCGCCCAACCGGTCGTCGCCGTTCGATCGCATTCTCTCTTTCCCTTATTCTATTCCCCGCTGGCACAGCCGCTAATGACGATAATCAAGAGAAGGACGAGGAGAAGGGGGGGGGGGGACAAGAGGGGGAGGCGAAAATCGGCATTACATCGACGACGACACGGCGTCGTGCGCACCGGCGACCGTTACGCAGCGCTGCTCGAAAATGCCGCATTAACATAACGGACTGCGTGTGTGCCGGCGCGAGCAAGCGCACTCATGTGTGTGTGTGTATGTCTCTTCTCTTCCTCGCCGTCGATGCGTGCGCTGTTCGATTCTGCGGCGACCGGCATCAGTTCGGTGACTCGTGATTTTCAAAGAAGAGACTAGAGTGACTCGCGCTTCGTTTTTTTTTCTCATATTGCGCGTTGGGAGATATAGAGAAGTGCGAAGACGGTGATTCCAGTTTCGCTGATCGCGAATCGGTTAGTCCAGTAGTCTCATATATATGGATGCGTTGGAGGATCAGTGAAACGAGTTGTAGTCGCTCAAGCTGTTGAGTTATAGATGGATGATAAAAAAAGACGTGACAGAGTGATCGTTTGCGCAAAGTGTGGAGGTGGTATTATTGTTACTATCTGTGTTGCTGTTGATCGAGTGCATTGATAACGGAAATTGGACATTGGTGATTTAGATTTGGTTGATCTTAGACAAGAGTCGTTGGGATTATTTTTAAAGCCTATTTGAGAGGAACAGTGGTCTACTAGATTGAAAAGCTTTTTCGGATAAACAACTGGAGTACAATTACGGTAAAGGTGAATTTAAAGGTTGATGGACTTCGTGAGTCGATAGAGAAAAAAAAACTGGGTTATTTGGACAGATTTGATGTTACGATTGGATTACGATTGGGTAACCGTTTTTTCTGTATACTGTTTTGATAGAATATTTATAAAAAATTATAATTGCAGATTAGAATTTTTAGAATGAAATGAAGCAAATCAACGAATAGTTTTATTCTAGTATTGGGGATATCACTGTTTCAATAGAATTAATGAGTAACGGTATAATATAAATAATTTTGAATAGCAATTGCAAATATTTTGTGTTTTAAATTATTTTTAGATTTGCTAGTATTAGAAATTAATTTTTGTAAATTATACAAAACAACGACATAAAATATGTGTGCACTGTCTGTGGTGACCTCTTTTTATTTATCTTTATGCTTTTTATACTTAAATGCGTATCTTTTTAATGTGCTATTTTGCATTTATATTGTTTGATGATTTATGAAACTTCATTTTTTATCGTAAGATTTTATTCTAAACTTTAACATAAAAGCGGAACTAAAAGTAACAATATATAACTTATTGAACAAAAAATAATAATTATATAACTTATTCACAAATAATGTCTTTATGTAATCATAATTAATTGAGATGCCATCAATTCCATTTACGTTTATAATCGTAGATAAGTTTATAATTCAAAAAAGAATAATTAGTTCTAGTATTTAGTGCATGTCAAAATATAAATTTTATAATAATTTAATTAAAAGAAGTGAAAGGAAAATTATAAGAAACTCATGATAAAATTAATTTAATTTTTTTCTTATTCTGAGCTCATAAAATATCGCTTACGCTTGTCGATTTTCTCTATTTGTTTACTCAACGTTTTCTCCTCATTCACGTATACTACAAACATTAAAAAATCAGATAAAAATCTCAAAAATCCATAATTTAAAAAAAACTTTTAACTTATGTAAAACAAGGCTTATAATTGCCACGCTCTATTTCAACGTTTATTAAACAAGCCATCAAAACAATCTTCACAACGTTAGAGTTCCACTTATACGCTTTACACGATTCTTCCAAATCGGTAGTCCATCGAATCAAGCACCGAGACCGACAAAAAAAAAATAAAAAGTATTTTCGTCAATAATACCGCACGTACGCTCAGTTGCTTGCCAACGCCCATTCTCATATCTGGTCGGTATGTGTATGTGTGGCTCTCGCAAACAACCTCCGCTGATCCTGATCTCGATATGCGCGCCCGTGTATATATCCTTACTATGTATATCTATCTCTCGAGTTTCTCCCGCGCTAAATTTTTACGGGCGATCGTTAGGAAAGCGTACGCGCGGCGCGCGGCTTCCTTACAATGGGGCTATATCTCGTTTTCACGCTCGCTGGACCGAACGCTTGTATAAATATAAACGTGTATAGACACGGAATTTCCGTTGCCTATACCGCGGGGATACATAAAGCGACGATATAGTCGCCGATGACTCGTCCGTTTCCGTTAATGACTCGAGGTCTGGCCGTTTTTTTTGGCTTTTCGAATAAAACGAGGTGAGAGACGAGGAGACGCACGCGCAGGTGATTGTTTTGATCGGAATGCGTGAGATCGGGGACTCGATGGTTCGGATCGCTTGAGGATACTATACATGGATTTCTCCAACTGGGTGCCTTCGGTAATTAAACGTTGATGAATGTATCAACGTGAATATCTTGTCGGAGTTTAGTTTTGCATTGTTAACAAATTAGATTAGGTGTTTCTTGTATTAGGCATACGAAGTCCGAGATTGGTTGATAAGTAAAGTCTGATGTGTTTTGCATTTTAACCCTTTAGTGCCCTATGAAAAATCCAATTTTCATAGAGGAAATCTCGTTACCGGGATGTATTCAGATCTAAAACGAATTATTTAGAGAAATTCTTCAAATGTTAACATAAAATAAATATTAAAATAAACCTTTTTTTAAACAAAAAAGATTTATATTAAGATATCGTTTATTTAAACAATTACAATTTTTTAATAATAAAATCAAACTTATGTTGTAACGTGGTTTGTATGTTTGTGATCATACTTTTGTACATAAACGAATGTCATCGATATTTTCAGTTTGTTTTTATCATCCCAGTATTTCTCTTTACCAAGTAAACTTTGTCACTTTCGATATTTTTCCGCCTTTAAACTCAATTGATTTTTTTCAAAAAAAAACAACTGCGAATCACCATACCGTGACGAGGAACCCAAACTCACTTAAAAGAACAAACACACACAAAACCTCAGTAGCCACATAAAACTTTCAGTGATCCTCGGAATCGTTCACCTTGACATTGTGTGCCCAGTGCCTGACTCAAAGTAGTTTCGCCAGACTCAAACGCCAATTTGCGTGAATTAATGCGTCTTGGTCTAGTTTATGAAAAGATGAGCCTTTGTTTTCCCTTGTAAGCTGGATAACTCGCGTCTCGAGAGAGTCTCAGGACGTTGACGTGGAAACGGAAAACGGCGCTAACTGCGGCTTAACACAAAATTAACGAACTGCCTTAAACGTAGAGGCATTAATAAATATTTAATGGTTGCACGCATGCGCTTTACGCGAGTACTCTATAGCACTCGGTCATAACGGTGGTAATGCTTACGCACCGTAAAAGAGTTGCATAAGGAACAAACTTCTAAAAATGCATGTATTCCATGCAGATTTTTTGGCACTCTTCACTTGCAACCTATTAAGTCATAACGTTCTTCTAGAACTGTACTTCTGATTGGTAAGAATGAATAATGCACACAAGCGAAGTAAATTGGGAAGTTAAATTACTACTTGATCTGGGACTTTTCTGAATTTTGCTCTACAATCGCGACTTTCTCTGTGAAGTGCAAAAAACTGCGTAGAGAATAATGTAATCTATTTCTTCTAAAAATGCTGTTTGTTATTTGCGTAATCTAAAGAAAAATTACTTTGGAGAACGTTTAACTGTACTCGTCTTTACAATTGCAATTATATTTAGTTACCTTGCAATATTCATACTTCAATGAAAATTGCTGAACTGAATATTTTACAACTATATAAAAATAATGAGTACTATGGTTGTTCGAAGAAGACAGTAGTCACGTTTACGACATCTTTATATTCCTTTTCAAGGTAGCTCGATACGCACAAGAATCGACAGAATTTTAATTATTTAACGAGTCGATGGATTACCATCTGTGACGAAAAAATTTGCGAGACTTTCCATCGAGAGTAAATAACTCCTTTCACCGGCTACTTTACAAATCCAGAACAAAGCGTCTCTCGGCTTTCAGTAATCGAAGGTCGATTCGCGTTAAACTCTCGTCTGGGGCAAAAACGGGGAAGACGAATTGTCGCTTTTCCGCGAAACCGGCCGCAAAATCTCAACGAAAGCATTGCGAAGCGAAAACGCCGTGGAGTCCGATTACCTTCGGCATCGTGAACGTAGTTACATGTGATACGTGAGCACTGAAACGAAATTGCTTTTAATTTGTGAAAAATTGAGCTTTTTGCTTTTATCGAAGTAGAAACGTGTAAGTCCATATCTTGAAGGATGTAGTAATAGTTTTAAAATTGATAAGACTGTTGTGCTCGTTTCTACGGTTACGAATTGTTCGGTTTTGGCAATAGTTTATCAAATAGCAACATTAAAGTGTGTATTCTAAGAACCTATTCTTTGGAGTCACTTAGTTGTAAATAACTGTTCGAAGTACTCTAACGATTTGACCTAAAGTGCAACAAAATAACGGATGATCTTGTATAGTTATTACTATACTTCCTTTAATATCACTACTTTGGCCTGTAGATTGGAAGTCGTAATCAAGTGTAGTAAATGTTTTATAGATACTCAAAAAGAAATTGCTGTGAGCTACGTGTTATAAAGTATTACGGATTTACGTATTGAGATGTAGTTTTCAAAACAGAGACGTAAATTTTAAAAAATTACTGTACAAAAAATTTTAAGAATAAATATAAATGAATTCTGCAAGGAAATATCAGAATGATAGATGATAAAGCGATTTTGTTAACATTGTTACAAGAAACTGGACATAAAAATTCAAAACGTTTGTGAGGACATATGAATTAAAACCTTTGTGGTCGCGTGTGAGCCGAAATTATGAATTTCATTCTTCAAGATTAAAAGTACAAGATTAAAACGTGTGATGTCGACTTTAATCGTCTCAGCAGATTAAAATTGAATAAAGAATGGAGAATTTTCAGTTAATACCTTTACAAAGCCTCTTTGAAAGGGAAATTTCCTTACTCATGTATGCCTCGATCCCTACAATCCTTAGCCTTAATAAAAACTTTGATTATGTTCTTTTTCGACTTTCCCTTGGGTCAAATTTTCTTTGAAGGTGAGAAATTTTTCTTATAGCATAAATGATGTCACATACCAGGAACATTTTTCTAGTTCAAAGTGTCGTGCTGAGCTGTTTAAGTGTCATATAGCCGGGTAATGTCTGCTAATAGTATTCTTATAGTGTCTTTTACTCGGTTCAGTGTGCTGCAAAAAAAATTCTCATAATTTATATTATAGTCTTTTAATAGACATGTAATTTGAGTTATATTTCCTATTATTATGTAGATTATAATCAAAGCCATTGTAAAATATTACATTTAATTGGATATAATACGTGAATAATATATGGAAATTTATTGGATAAAAATAATTTTTCTTTATTTAATAATATTTGTTAAACTATCTGCCACGTCGTTGACTGAATATAGTTAATTTGTTATTTAAATATATTACCAATACTTACTCACTTCGTCATTTGGCGAAATAAAAGTTACACTATATAGCCATTTTAAGAAAAAATAGTCAGCGTTAAAACAAAATTAATGACATTAAATTAACAAACCCTTGTAACCGATTTATCAACCAAATGTAAACCGGTATCATCCCAGCGTTCCACAAATAAACCCACCCGTCGTTACCAATCACCCACCACATACCATTCAACTATTCTAACCTCGTTATATCCATCAGCTCCTAATCTCCCAGAAATGTCCGCAACCACGCAGCACTTTCCTGTCTCCCCCACGCCTGCGATTATTAATCACCGATCGGCTCCTCACCTTCACACGCCACCGAAATTTCGCACGTGCGCTCATCACAAGCACTCTCGCCGGCGACCAGCTCTACATCAGCACTAGCACCACCACCACTTCATCCTCCTCCATTTCGGCGAAGCTCTCGGCGGTAATAAACGCTCTCTCGGCGCGTTGCGGCGCGGCGCGGCGCGCGGACGTAAGAGACGCGGGACGGATGGCCGGGTAACCCAGATCGGCTCTCTCGTCGTCGAGTGCGCGCGCGCGCGAGCGCCGATCCGCGCCTCCTCGCCGCCGCCAGTCCCGCCGCGTCCGCCGTATGGACGATTCCTGTGCTCTCTCGCGCGCGCTGTGTGCCGCGTGTGTCCTATAGAATCGCATCACGCGTGAGTGTGCGCGTGACGCTTTATCTCTCTCCCTCTCTTTCTCTCTCAGTCATTTATGTGCGAGTGTGCAACGGAGGACGTTAGCAGCTATACTATATACTATATAAAAGCGAGTTCGATTGAATTGACATCAGAGAGTAGTGAATAGCATAAATAAAGCAAGCGGCTGTGATTTTTTTTCGAGATTTTCGGATGGAGTCGAAGACGGAATGATACTGTCGCTGAGAAGGTGAGTCTGGGCGAGGGAGAGTACACATGTGGTGAATCGTGAGTGAGAGAGAGAGAGAGAGAGAGAGAGAGAGAGAGAGAGACTTGCCGGTCGACCGGATGCTGCTACGTCTGCGCGCTTTTTGCTCGCACCTGCGCGAATCGCGCTCGCTGCTCTTTGATTTGTTGTGGAGCAACGATCGCGTATGTGTACGTGTTTATAAGCGAAAACGCATTTCCTTCACGTTTTTGACCTAGAACTATATATTTTATGCGGTACGTATATACGTTTGATATCAGTTACATATTGGCCGGCTAATTTATTCGGCCGCTCTACATACGGCTGCGTATAATTTATACGCGTGTGCGTGCATCCAATTTGCTTTCGTTATTGTTGCACGGGAGAAACTGTATTTGTTAAGCTTAAAACTCAGCTGATTTGCGCTCTGTTGATTTTCCACGTCAATCAAGCTCGTGTAATTACTACGCGTGAGATTTAGGGTGGTATCATGCGCTTTTCTATTTTCAATCGAAAACATCCGTTTCTCTGTATAAAATAGAAGCTTGCAATTGATTTCGCGTAAGGAGCTATATGTTTGAATAGAATTTAAAAGCGATTGAACAACTATTCAATCGATTCAGTGCTATGTAGAGAAAAAAACCGCTATTCCTGAAATTTTCTATTCATAATCGAGAATCAGGCCTAAAAAACACGAAATCCCTATTACTGCAATCGTGTTCAACTAATTTACATCTTCATTTATCAAAGAACCACGTGAAAAATATCCCATTGACATCGCTTCACATCTCACTCGAAGTGACAAATTATCGTGGCAATGAAAAACAAAACATGGTTGTTACCTATACAGTCGTCTACATGCACACAACATCGCACCTCTCCTACGTTCAGCGGCCGCTGTCGCGCCTGACACGGATAATCGCAATTAGAATACATTAAACTTATATACCGGGCGAGGAGGAAAGGCCGGTAAGTTGAGTGAGAGTTCGGTAGCAATGGCCCACAAAAAGGCCACGGGCAGCAGTCGTCGGCGTTGACGCCGGTTTCGAGTTTCCCGAATTCTCCTCTCCGGCTGTCCTATATCCCCACCCGAAGCGCTCCGTTACACATTTCGCCGACTTTCGAATAATTTGAATGGAGCCCGCTTTACTGTTGACGCCAACGTTCATGCTGCCAGGGCTATATTGATTCTTCCTTAATTCGGATTTTTCCTTCCTTGGTAAAGCGTGGCACACGGAGATGTATAAAGATATTTTGCCGTTTTTGCGGTTTCGATTGCGATTATTATCAGTGGGCTGAGGTACAGTTAGAGCTGAGGATTATGGATTTTTTCTTCTTTTAGTTGTACGGTAATCGGTGCGGATTTGGAACATTTTTGTGGTTTGTAAGCTTTAAATTAGTGAGCTGGGTATCAGTAACCGGAAGTAGCACTTATGTCCGAAAAAAGTACATTACGTTTGAATTAAAAGAATGGGATTCAACAGTGTGGAACTAATTAGACTGGAGATCTGATACAGTGTATACGCTTCAAATAAGAAAAAAAAAGGTTTATGCGCTCAATCGTTACTGAAACGTAAGCTGTTTTTAGTTATGCGTTAGTTATTGATACCTCACTTAAAATAATATTTTTTAATAATCTTTTAAATTATGTCAGATTAAATAATGATTACTTTTACAAAATACTATAATAATTATTTGAAACCCTCCATTGCTAATGTTCTTACAATGATCAGTTTGATTTAATACATTGCTCATCCTTTTAGTTATAAATAATTATGAAGTGTTATCTGAAGTAAAGCGAATTTTAAAATATGCCAAATTCCCATTGACTACGTCGATAATTAAATAAGTTTTAATTTATAAAAGTCTATTCCACAATCACGATCAGACATGGTAACTTTTATTATAATATTTTTCGTCGTGTAGATATTGTAGATTGATGTATAATGATAGTCTTACAGAAAACTGCGAATCTAGGTATACGGTTTTAGATTGACACAATTTTGGCTACCTACGGCAATTGCAACAGTAGTAGTAGCACATTATTAGAGGAGAAGAAATTGGTGAAACAAAAAAAAGGAAAGTTGCGTCAATTATCACCCGCAATTATAACATTTAAATGTTTTTAGATATTCTTCACACTGCTGCAAGCGTTATCCTATTTTCAGACAGTAGAAGATTGTATTAAATTTCTCGGCTCCACTCCTCCCGAATGAAATACGCCTATGCCCACAGGCATTTTCCTAGTTTGTTTTTACCATTCGTCCTTATTTAGATCATTATTTCTGTCAAGATTAATTGGTGAAAACAAAGTTTTTCTATTGCGGCTTAATTTTAAAGCTTTAATGTATAAAGTAAATTTTTAATTTTAATTGAGTTGAATGTACTGTGGTCGTAAATTTCGTTCAGTTTTCCTGGCAAAATATAGAGCTCGTGCAATATCATTGTCGTTTGTTTTACTTACTAAAGACAGTGTTTACGGAAGTAATTCAGTGCAGCAAATCAAAATTATACGCAGCTATTTAAGTATGGATAGTACTATTTTTATTCTGCGTAGTCAACAGTTTACTAATGATAGCCACTTATTCAGTTTAATTACTTTACCAAATGCCATTATAATTATACTCCTACTGACAAGGGAGCGGATACTTTAATGAATATTTAGACTTGCAATTTGAACCCCTTTTTGATATTATTACACGATCTTCTGGATTAGCTACTTCAAGCACAGTTACAGTTATTTTAATTTTCACGAAGAAATTGTTTAAAACGGGGTTAACCGAGTAATTTATTTGAAAATATTATGCGAGAATTCCATTCGGAATCTTCGTTGAACAACTTCTTCACTCACAATCATTAAGTGGTTTTGCTCCCAGTCGTATCTTACGTTTACTATTTTTATTTTGGTAATTACAATTTACTTTGTCCCGAAAATTTTCCATGCTCAAGTGCAAACAGCAAATTAACCTGAAATACATAACTAATTGGAAATCCGTTAGGTAAATTTCTCAATCGATTGACCATCTAATAATACAATTACATTTATATACTTTAATTAACTTGTCAGCGAAAAGTAATTAATTATGATATTACAAAATTAGGCGTGAGAAGCTCCAATCAGTCATCCGGTTAATGGTCAATCAAAGTTCAACATAATCCCCATATTCATTTGACCGGCAACTCATAATAACGACTAACTGAGGCAATAAACCAAGGAATCCGGAAAATTTCTCGGCTCTCATCTTACGTTTCCATTCCATCCCCGATTATCGAGGATTACGAGCGGAAGCATGAACGTTGACTGCTCAGATCCATGAATTAATAATGCTCCTTCTCCTGTAGCCCCGCACACTTTCACACCGTAGGTTCTGCTCGCCTGCTTGCTTTCACATCCCGCGCACCTCACGTACACGACTGTCCGCGCCCGGAACGCATAAGAATTTTAAGAGCACACATACGTCTTTCTCTCGCGTCACCTCGGCTATTTATCCTTTCGTCGTTCATTAGTTCCATTAGTTCAATTGTTGGTGCTGACTACTGTACATATACACCATGCGGCTTTCTTAGTTTAACGACCAGGTGTTTTTTTTTGCTTAGAAGATGCGGGTTTTCCGTGCTTGGACTAGATCAAAAGTTGAGATGCATCATCGTAGGTTATTATATATATATTTTTTGGTTGGATAGTTATACACCTCTCATAAGGTGTAAACTACTATTGCGTATAAAAAATCTATGTGACTTAAATATTACTAGTTTTAAAAATTATTCCATTTTAATACTTTGGTACTTCATACATTATTTGAAACTTTTGAATGGATGAATTTTCTCAGAATGATAAATCTGTTAATTAAAGGATTTAATAAGAATTCACTAATTTTAGAATTCTGATCTTTTGAAGGCATCTACAATTACAACAAACATTCATTGACAATGTCGTGTTCTGCCCTCAACTAACGGTTTTGCAGTTCGTTATGCCACCACACCATCAATTACTTAAATAAATACTCAAACTTAATTACTTCTAATAACAGAGATCTTTGAAAATCCGACAATTACCGTTCACACGCGAACCCCAATCAAGTCGAACGAAAAAAAAGTCCTTATTAGATAACAATCCGCGACGCTAGAGAAAAGTTCACCGGCAAATGCCGTAATCCATTCTTGCTTAGCTCCTACGCCAGACTCGCGCGGGCGCGTGAAAACAATGATCGTCCCGCGGAAAAACCGCAAATCACACGGCCTGAGAAAGGCTAACTCCTCGTAGAACCTTGCCACTTGACTTTGCGCGTGCGGTACGATGACAATACGACATTCTTCTCGCAGAGCGTTAAAATCAAGCTACTGACAATTCTGTTGCAGCGCAGGAGGCGGAAGCAGTAGAAAAGTAGCTTATCCACGGCGTAGGATGAGTTCCAGTAGCGAGGATCGTTCCTGATCGTTCGCGTTGGCTGCATTGGAAAAAGGAGAAGAAGGAGGAGGAGAAGGTGGAGAAGAAGAAGAAGAGAGAGAGCAGGAGACGCGAGAAGGCGTGCCAACGACGCGAGCTGGAAGCAATTAACACACGGAAGAAACATGTAAGAATTGTTTGGATATGTGTCTACATATAGTGCTTGATTCGAATCGCATGCACGTGAACTTATATATATATAAGATGTCGGGGACGTGTAATGGGCTCCGTACTGAATTGCGATAGTAGTTGGGGTGATTGTATGCAAAGTGCTCGAGGCCATGCTTTCAGAATGATTTGGATCGTTGAAATGAGTAATTAGTACTCTTGATGATTGTTCTTGCCATTTATCGCATTTATATCAGTTGGTATTGTATTGAGGATTCAATATTTTTTGCATTACCAAAACTTTTCGTGTAATTGTGTTTCAATAAAGTACTTATATAGATATAATTTACCGAGGTGCCAGAAACTATATAAAAAAGTCATTGGTTTTTTCACATCTACGGTTATTACCTCATTTTCTCATTCTACATACGTACACGACTAAGCAATTCTTTTTTGTCTCTTACTTTTTTTTTAGGCGAATCTTTAGAAAAAAGTAATATAAAAGCGTAAGGAATTATCCTCCCATAGTGAGTCTCGCACTTTCGATGCTATTGTTCCTTCCTAACAATACTTCCTTACAGTCAATTAACTTGAATATACTGTGCATCAATTGTCTACAACATTCACATTAATCTTCTTCTCAGTTTCAATCAAATCTCTTACCTTCAAATATTAATGGAAACGTTACAGACGCTTTATATACATCTGTAAAAATCGGAGCCAATAATGTCACAGTAATCGAACACCACGTGATCAATCAAAATCACTCCGAGCTCTGAAATATTGTCTTCTCTATGTAACACTGACATGAGTCGCGAGTCAAATCACACGTTCGAAAAGGGGAACACGGAACCACATAGTGCGCCGCTTATCATTCCAATGTCGAACCTGTAATGGCCCACCCATGCTGTCGGTGCATCGAACGCTTTCACCTGCATTGTCCCAATACCTGCACGCGATATATACGTTGTCTTCAGCTCTTGCAAACTGACGCACGCAGAGAAAGCTTTTTTTTTAGACTTTTAAGACTACAGCGAGAAGTATGTCATTTAATTTCAGATTATATACGGTTTTTAAATATACTCATGTGACTTGTCTATATTCATTGCAGTTTAATTTAGTTGACTGAATATTAAAATGGTAATGAAATTAAATTTTACAATTATTTGAAATATAAGAACTGATTACCATATTGTCAAATTTTTATGTGTCTACATTCTGTCGACTAATTAATCAAGAAGACAGTGTTTACACTAATTACTATGTTTAAAACTAAATAACGAAAGTTTTTCCATATTACGAAGTAAATTTTTATTTAGCATTATTCCATCGTTTATATTTCAAAAACTTACTTTAACCAACGGTGACCGTACTTTTCAAACCTTTGGTTGAATAAATTTTTTTCTAACTGTAGTTAGGATTTGGTGTCGAGCCTATGTATTTCAGAGTAGCATTTACATTCTGCATTTCAATTTTCGCGTATTCTTTTATTAGTGGCTACTCATTTCCATTTAAGTAGTCACTGCTAGTATTCGCGAGAAATACTGATACAGCTGATGCTATACTAGTCTAGGAAGTGACGTTGACCTCGTGGTCTTTTCTCAGATGGTTACAGGATATCGATGAACTTGAACTTCGAACAAGTTTCACGTCAGCGATTCAGCAGTGGAAAAAATGTGTAATCGCCGTTCACATAAATTTTTTTACGATGGTATCTCTTTTATTGTTCATAGTAAAGTTCGTAGGCTTATCTTTGAAATAAAAATATTTAATTTGTGTATGCTCAGAGTTATGTTTCAACAAGTAGAAAAAATGTTTTATATTTTTATTTATTCCAAATTCGAATAATTTTGTTGAAGGACTTTCAAGAAGTTACAAAGTTTATTCATACTTTTCTATTCCATTTCGTCAATGATACATGAGAGTACAACAACAATCTATTGATTCAAAATTATCTATATATTACAATAAAAACTGTGCTCATGTAACTGTGAAAAATTCCTTGATGAAAATTGCCACAAACTACTGTTATTTTAGTTTCACTATCAATGTTTTCTCTGTATCTATCTAACCCACGCCATATTACATAATTTTTTTTCTCTTTGAAAAACTTTTTTTATCATAAAAATCAATCTCACCTATATTCTTTCCAACTACAGACGGAGCTAAGGACCGGCTGAGCGGTGACAGAGGACGAGGGCGGAGCGTCACGGAGTCGGCGGAGCAGTAGGATGCCGCGGCCGACAACCGCGGTGACGGCGCTCCTGGCCGTGGCCCTGTGCCTCCTCGTGACAGTAGCGAGTGGCGCGCGGGTCGTTGCCCTTGCCGATAATCAGCAGCAGCAACAGCGCTCGATCGATCTCGAGCATCGATCCGGCAATGAAGTCAATGCCGTTGAGGATGAACATCCTCACAAAGCACTTGACAAGCCAACCAAGTTTGATCTCGATGTGAGCCAGTACACGGAAACCGACGATGAGAGCCTATACGAGCTGGAGAGGAGAAAGATGGCAGAAGTCACGACGGAAGCTGTGGGTATTGTCGTGGAGAAGATAAGCCGGGTAAGCGGTGTTGGAATTTTTCCCATTCTTAAAACTCTTTTTTTTTCTATACTACAATGGTTTGGGAATGTATTTAAAATATTAAGAGAAATAAATAATTTTACGATCAAAAATGTTGAATGAAAAAAGAGATAGCTGCGGTCGGATTTACCTTAGTTTTATGCGTGAATATTCTAACAATAAATGGAAACTCTAAAGCATTAAAGAGTCGGAAATATATATAAGAAAATAAATACGCAATTTCTTTTATGACGAGAAATTTTTCATTGTTTGTACATGACACTAATTATTCATGTGGGCTTTGAGCCAAGGTAATTAATGGTTCATGGTTCACGTATCTTGTTTTTATTTAATTTACACCTATTCAGAAGCACACTTTAATGCAACATAAATAATACAAGTAATTAACGGGTATAATTTTGAACGTGTGTTAAAGTGTACATAAATTTATCACTGTATTTTTAGTGTATATTACTAAAATAGGTGACGGGAGAGGTGTTTCACTGTTAATTTATCATATCAGTATGTGGGTTAACGACAGGTCGAGGATTGACGTGCGAAGACTAAAAAATACATTAAATACGTTCTTTTTCCTCTTCGTGTTTTGTTTGCTAGTATACAATATATGAGTTATGGTCCTGATAGTATAGGTATTTTTCGATCCAAATACAAGGATAATTTGTATTGTATGGAAGTTAATTTAAATCATATTTGGCGTTATAAAAATCGGCTTTCATAGGTATAAAGAAATGAAACAATTACATCAGTAAAAGTAGATAAATATAGTAATTATAAAATGTTTGCAATTTTCGCAAACATTCGAGACGTGTTTATTTTAATACTACACAAGTATTTTATTCAAAATAACAATATCCTCTTTACTTTTCAATAGGAACCAGAGGCAACGACCGTAGCGACTAGCACCGAAGAGGAGATCAACGTCGATCCCACTAGGAGAACGACGAAGATGACAAAGTGCCAGGGCGACGGGGTTTCAGTGAAGTGTATAGAGAAACGAATAGAAGGTTTCTTGAGGACGGTATCGACGGTCGACACGTTGAACGTCACCGATTCTGTGCAAATTGTGAAGAAGCGCGAGAGCGAAAGTGCGGACAATGCGGACAGTAGCAATAATGATAATAATAATGATAATGATAATAATGATAATGATACGTCTTTAGTGGACGAAATTCACAGGTATGCACGCGACCACGTGGTGAAGATAAAGCTGTCGAGGAACTTCCTCGCGCCAAGGGAGTCGAGAACGTTCTTCGGTTGTAAGTAGGACTGTTTTCTTGGTTGCGATCGATAAATGGACTACAATGTAGAGAACAATTTTAATTTTACCCATTTCTTTAGACCTATTCTGTGATTTAGTGGTATAGCTTTAACAAGAGCTGATAACGTTTTGTTTATAAATGTATAATATAGATATGATGAGAGTGACATATTAATTGTACAGAATTATTAACACGTAATATTACGGCTACTCATACATAACTTTTTATAATCTAGCTAATGAGGCTCATGTTAAAGCTTATAACTGATCAATTTTGTACTGCTGATTTTTAATTCAATGATTTAAATTATGTTTACAGTTTATTCATTAGAGATACGTTAAAAATGTCCGTTATCGGTCGCACGTACATATTCTGACTGACGCATCATAACACACAAACTCTGCTTATAACACAAATATATATATATATATATATTCTCTATATACACATATATAAATACTTTTTGAGCTTACGAAAATTGATAATTGGGCTTTGCCTTCTGGTCGCAAAACTACTCTTCTGACACACGAAATTGATAATAAATCGATGCCGCACACTAAATCGCTTACTTATACACGTATATATAAACATATATTCCGCGCTTACCTGGGCTTATGGCTTTAAACGGTCTAATGACGCTAGGCGAGTGCCTAATAAGCTAAGAGTTCAAGTGCGCCGGAACAGGTTTACACCTTTTGCTAGGCCAACACTATACCAATACTGTAACCATTACTATACCACCACTACCACCACTACTACAATCTTCACACCACTTGCTTTTTTGCGAGCGCTCCACGCGTACCGGCTTTCACCGAGTAAATCTGACGTAGACGAACGTTGAGTGGCGGTATATAAACTCCTGGATAGGATATTTTTAATTGGTGTATTTTCGTTCAATATGGGTCTAATCAATATTTATTAACCAAATTAATTGAAAATTTTCAATAATTAACATAATTAAGTGCATTTATTTCTAAAGAACGTCTAATCGTAAATATAGGTTTTATAAGATAAAAATATTTGTATGTTTATACTAGGTAAATATTCAAGGTCGATAAGTATTTAATTATTTTTTTGGCTTCATAATTAAGCTTACTAAAATAACTTCGAATACTGCTACATTAAAATTTGTAAATAAAATAGATTGATCAGTGCAACGAAATGCTTTATCTAAAACATATCTAATTTTTATAATCTTGGAATAGAAGGGATTAGTTGATTATCATTTTCGAGTAATATTCTGACATATTTATTTGCCGGATACTAACGCAGTAACAGTCCTTTTAGTAAGAAAATTCACGGTTTATTCGTTTACAAACATTTTATGAATTACTGGAATGACTGGAGCATACGATTTTAAAGCTTCTGTTTGTAACTTTATGACTTTGCTTAGCTGTAAAACATACATTTCGTTAAAATACTCACTCTTAAATATGCAAATGGCATTAGAAAAATATTGAAGTCGTATTTATATAAACGATATCAAATTTCAGTTGGTCGGTAAAAATAATAATATGAAACGAATAATTTTAAAATTGTTTGTTTGGTATATTTAACCTTGAATTTAATTATTTTTCAACAACTTTTGGGTAGAATCTGTTAGTAAATGTAAATAAATTTTCTATATCATTTATCTAATATTTCTTATGATACTTTTTTTATCTTCATGTTAATGAAAAGGCACGCTACTGTTTTTCCCTCGGAAAGTTTACATTGTCTAAAGCAGAAAGTATGAACGGGAATACGGAAGTGAGAAAAAAATAAATTGACTTACAAAAATACCTGTAAAGATCTCAAAAAAAAAAACAACAATGGAAACTTTGTATAAAAGAAAAATGAATTCAACGTTAGTTTTTTCTTTAATATTTATTTTATCATTTTAGAAATTTAATAAGTCAATTTCCGGTAAAGTCACATGTAAAGTAACACTAATGAACTTCAAAAACAAATTGCAGATGAATTACAATTTACACTTTTCATAAGGGCTAATCATTTCCTTAAAAAAAATGACAATTTTTCACATTTTACATTCTGGACTCACCAATAACTCCCCAGAGTTGTTGCTCCAGCGATCGAGGTGATCTTCGACGAGACGAGGAAACCTAAAATAATAAAAAAAAAAAACACCATAACCACACCAAGCGGGAGAACCGTGAAAGAGAATCACACACTTATAGCATGGCTTTGAGGAACTAACCAGCAATGCTTTAATCGGCCGGTACTTTTGCTTTCAGCTATTTTTCAGGGAAAGAGTACGTTTTTAACAGGCTTCGGGCTTGGTTTTCTAGCATTCGGACTGAAGAAACTCCTGCTGCCACTCTTCATCGGTGCGCAGATCATCAAGAGCATCCTGATAGCTCTGTTTCTACCCAGCATCATCGGCAGCATTGGCAAGATCGTCGGTAAAGGTCAGGCGAAATTCGATTCGCCCGCGTATACTGCGGGCTGCTATCCCACTTGTAATGACTTCTAATGTAGGAGAAAAAAATGAGGATGACCGCGGGATATGTGGTTTTTGACGCGTGCACATGTATATATACATGTACGCAAATACTCGTTTGGCGGGATGGCCGCGAGAAAGACGAGGGAAACGCGGTCGGAGTTCACGAAGTGGCACGGGAAAGCATATCTGTTGATAAGTCGGTTGCATAAGTAGCAATGGCCGGGAATGAACGGCCGATATTTATGCGGATTGACAGTGTCTTGAACTCTGACCAGCCTCTCTATAGTCATTTCTAAGGCTGATTAATGGTGTCTTTTATATTAGTCATATTTATTGAAAGCTTATAGAAATCATCCACGCGGACGTAGATTTTTCTTAGGCTGAACTTGATTTTCTTAAAGTTTAATTTGTAAATATGAACGTAATCGGTCAAATTAGCTGAAAAAAATATTAAAGAAATTAGAAAAACTAATAATTTTGTTTCATGTTAAGTATTACAGTTTATGCATAAAGTAACATAAATAGATAATACATTTACATAGAAGTTGACTACTCATTCAGGTACGCACAGAAAATAGTAATATCATTGACGTTTATTTGTTCCGCGAGTGTACGTGGTTGTCGTTAATGTCAAGTATATTTTTCTTTCGTAAATTTCAAGGTCAATGAATGCTAATTTTTTGAAATTCTAAACCACATACTGCTGAGTCATCCTCTTCTAAGTTAGGCGCGTCTCCTTTTCGCACAAAGTCAATGCACTCTATATTACTATTCATTTGAACTACTTTTCTAGTAGCACATCTAATTCTATGCTTAAAGTTGTAACAATTTGACCTAATAGTGTTTACAATTTTAATACAAAATACCTATAAATTTCAATACGCTGCAGAACCGCGACAACCATGTCTTCAAGTAAAATTCGGTCACTCTACCGCACCTCATTAGCACCGTTTATAATTTACGACTCCTCCCCCCACACTACGTGTATCATCCCAATCAAATGTAGAGTCACGTATATACAGGCGAAACAAGAGCTACTTATAGACATCGTGCAATAGTAAAATCGAGTGCATTGACACTGTTTTGTGCGGCAACAGGTTATGTCAAACGATCGGCCGCGCGCAATATCACACATACACACACACACATATCTAAATGAAGCTCAACTTTCTAATTCCTCATGTACGCTGTTGCTGTTGCTGCTGGTGTTCACGCAGGTGTAACCTCGTTCGCGCAGTCGTCGCAGAATCCACCGGCGCAAATGGAGGAGAACTACGAGTTCAAGGATAATCAGGACCTATACAACGATGATTACATGACGAGGCAGCCGCTCGGTACGCTACCAGCCTCGGCCATGTATGACGAGGGCATGCTGCAGACCAAGGCGCCTGAGATAGCCTCGCGCTACTCGTTCGTCGATCCGCGACTCACACCGATCAACGCCCTGTCCGACCGCTATTACACCCGCCACATGGTCAATCCTCAAGCGAAGAGGCAGGACTTTAAGGCGAGTTTTATATACATATATGTATATATGCATTTTTTTTCATTATTTCTCGTTCTCATTCTGTTTCTTTTTTCATTGCGGAGTGAATAGATGCCTTGGCGACGTATCAATTACGTCGTTGGGTAAAATTAAGTTTAACGGGACTGAGTGGGTGAAGAGAATAGGTTCGATAATTGTGTCGTTCAACAGGTTCATTTTTCGATTGTTTCGGTTGATAACTACTTTGAAATTCTACAAAAAAATATTACAATAAAAATTTTAATACAAAATAAGTTATGTAGGGTGGATCTAGTCAGCCTGATTATTGATCAATTACGTGTAGATATTTTTTGTGAAACTTCAAGTACTCGATTCAAATAAGAAAAATTTATTCGCTATACTGCAACGTGTATACTTTCGTATGACCGTTATTTGATATTATAATTATAATAAATCTGAGATGCATTTATTTGCAAATTTTACGAAAAGTGTTTTTAAGATAGAAGCCTTTCAACGTTGATACTGAATTGATATCTTCTTTAAGCACGCTAATGTTTGTGGAAAATCTTTTTTAAAATAAATACTAAAATTATTTAGACATATTAACCTATACTAAGTCAATTCATAAAATCAAAAGAAAATTTTCATACCGTTTATTTTTACAGTATTCTTTAGATTAAGAACGCGAATATTTCTCTTCATAATATTTTATTGTAAACCTTATTAAACTTTTTTTTTAACCTTTCACTTCTATTCATTTCTTTCTATAGTTGCATAATTTGATTGATTTTTTCCTGATTTTATAATAAATTGTACAAGTTCGATAATATAACGTTATAGAAAAAGAATGTCTTAAGTTTGAAAATTCCGAATGAAAAATCGTATCTATAGAATGTTTTTCCTCTTTTCCAAACTTTACAATGTTTCTGAACTAAAGAATTCATCTTTAAAACAGCATTTTTAAAACTATTTATTATGATAACGTTAATGTAAAAAAAGTGTAACATACAAAGTGTTTGAATTTCTTCAGAAATCATTCATGCAATAACGCAGAACAAAAAAAGATTCATCAACTATAACAATTCACCATGGATTATTACTGACTCGAACATTGTCATTTCGCAGGTGTTCCACGAGATACCAACGAGTTCGCTGCTCCTGACGAACTACGACCCGTTCTACTCGCCTCTACTCTCGCGCCTCGACGCAGTCTTCTCCCGGCTGGGTCACAACACCGAGGGCTGCCGGGAGTACGCGGTCTGCGCGATGTACCGTAGTCCGGCGCGTTATGCGCCCTACTCCAATCTCGTCTCCGCCCAGCTGTCGCGTGAGCTCAACGAGCTGCGCAAACCCAGCTCGGACAATCCCGACGTGTTACGCTTCTTCCGCTACATGAAGGCGGCTAAGGATGGCCAGGATGGCGTCAGATGCGAGGACGCTTACGCGGACTGCGACAGTGCAAGGGACGACCAGACGATCAGGCAGAACCAGGCGATGCTCGCCACGTATCAGGACATCGATAAGCTCGTCCACGCCAGGAAGCTGTAGAGATTAATGAGATAATACATTACGCGCGTGCTCGTGCGTACGATGGAGAGAAATTTCTGTATAGGGGTTACAGGATTTCACGTGACTTTCTGCTGTTTACTATCGATTTTGCCAAATGTAGGATAAATTGTTATCGTCTATATATGTATTTATATATGCAGATAATTGTACATATAGTCTACACCGTACTTATAGTGAATGTTAATCGTGAAATTCGACTTGTTGACTTTTTTCATTCTCAATATTTTAAGAAGTGTATTTATCCAATACATCTAATTTCGTATATTTATTTTTTATTTTTCTCTAATGTTTAAATTATTGAAATTTATTTCGAAATTTTTTAAGATTAAATTTGGAGTAGAGGTAGAAAAGAAAAACAATTATCGTAATTCACAAAGTTATATTGCAATACGCTTCTTAAAATTCTTCTTTGTAGGAAGCTTAGATTATTTTCAACGAACCTTTTTAACCTATAGTTCGTAATTTGTTAGCCATAGATGTATAAACTGTAAACATTTACTATGACGACCTACTTAAGAGCATACCAAGGATGGTAGTTTGTTATAAGTAGTTTGTTTCGCGGTTAGTGCTGTTTTTATCCATACGCAAATGGTGTGGCACTTTTTGTTAACGACGATACTATATTGTACTTTTAATAATTAAAAAGAAATGGTAATCTAATATATAAAGCTGACATATTACAAAGAAAAAGCAAAGATAATATCCTTTATATACAGCAGAAAGCAGAGAATCCTGTAAATATGAAGAAACGGTTTTGTTAATCGAATGTCATTGTGAAGATTATTTACAATTTCGAACACCACGAACGATTTATATATAAGAATAATTATAACGAAAAAAATTATGAACTAACTCAGAAATTCTCTCCATATAGAATATTAAAATACGATAGAATTTTTGTTTTTTTTTTCAATTTGTTGCTTTCTTTTTTTTGTGAGTTGACATATGTATAAAACTTGCATTTAAAATCGCAATTATTAGTGTTAAATCGACAGTTAAGTACCATTCGCTCAAAAGATCTATATTTAATCATAAGTATCGAATCCGTCAAAATTTAGATATTTAATTTAAAAGAATAACGATTTGCCATGATATATTTATGTATGATTTTACAAATTTTTTGTTGTAACATGAACAATAGGTTTCATATTTTGTTAATTTAATTTTACAAAACGGTTTTCAATCAAATTTTTCTTAATAATTTTAGTGAATAGAAATCATTGTTGCGTTAAAATTTATTTATGGTTATACACTTTTATTAAGTAATAGTAATTTGCGAAAAAATCAAAACTTACATGCGTCATGTGGATAAAATGAATTATATTATATCTTCTAAAATTGATAAAGGAGGATTAATCTAATCATTTCGGATCAAGTGATGATATTTAACCGGTGAAATGATCATTTTGTTTATTATTTATTTCATTTAAGAGTGATTGTTCCATATATATTTGAAAAAAATCTAAAACAAAATTGAGATATTTACGAAATCGTTAAATGGGACATGAAAGCTTATTTGGGGATCATTATTTATTTATTTATTATACAATGAAATTTGTAAAGTGATTTTTCTTTATAAAAATACATTGTTTACACTTTGTTGAGTAAGGATAAAGTTTCTGAAAAATGATGATTTTCTGCTTTACCACGGACATATACTGCATCTATTTACTTATTGCGAAAAATATTATTCTTATTTTGCTTCCATAACTATTACTCTATTAAATACTGAAAATCATCTCTTTTTCGGAAACATAGAATAGACATCCTTGCGTCAAATCATCTACATTTTATTTATTCAAAGCATCCGCTTGCTTCTATTTATTTTTGTGTGTGTTACTCTGAGTGTGTGTAAGTGCTATGAATCTTAAATTATATTAGCATGGTTATATTCATTTAACTTAAGTCAATTTTTAATGTAATCAACGATCGATTCGTGAATCTTGAAACAATTCGTATCGTCGATCAAAGGTGTACAGTCAACAAAGTGTCGAGCGTTCGACATTTTTGATGTTAATAAAGTCGCAAGTTGCAGTTAATTATACATGAAAATTTATTTAACGATAAAAATTTTATTGGAGTAGATAATTATTTACATTTATTTTATTAATACCATTTTAAAACCATTTATTTGTGGAGATGCTTTATATCTCTAAACATTCTGAACGGAGTTTAGATATTCCATAATATTAAAAGAACAACATAGAAAAACATTTGATATCTCTTTTACACATCCTTATGTTATGTAATAATATTTGCTACCTTTAAAAAGACATTTAACGATACATTTTACCATCAAATTTAAATTCAAACATTTTATGCATGTAATATGTGTTTATATCGATGGAAATTAAATTCAATGCATGAGTCACAAGAAAATAAAAGCAAATAATTGAAATCAGCGGAACCTGAGAGACAGGAGAAATTCGTGTCCGTCGGAACTGTTACGCCGTACGTAACGATGACGCATTTGCCAAAGGGACTTTCTTACGGAAAGTCCAAGATCATTTTGCTTGATGGTTTAGCTCTTCACATCTTTATTTGGTTTTTACTGTTGTAATCTTTTGATGTAATAACGGTGGACGTCTTCATTTTTTATACTAATTACTGCATCAAAGATACCATATTTTTATTGTTATTTCATTTACTATCGTTTTCATTATTCGTTTGTATTTTCAAACTGTTTATACCTTTTATAACTTTATACAAGTTCTTTTTCTAAATTTCTAAAAAAAATTGCATACAGTGCATAGAGTTTCTCAATGAAAAATATCGTTAAAGAATTATTGTTTTTTCACAGAACGATCTTATTTACAGGTGCCACAAAGTTTACGAACCATGGTAATAAAAATGAAATTACTACCTGGTGTTTCTTGTTAAGACTAGTTCAAGTTAGTCTGATTTCGTGAGAAATTAAAACTAAAACATTTATTTTGTATACTTTTTACTACTTTTTCCTCGGTACAACGTACTCCACCGTTTCTAAGGATGGGTTTCTCCTCTTTATTTAACTGGTATAAAACTGGTTGCATATAGAAAGTGAATCTAAGTTTCTCATTCTTCTATTTCGTGATCTACTTCTAATTCCAGTGCATCCTTCGAAATAAAATTTTTTGTCAACCCTAAAGAAAAGTAGCTAGTGCTAATAAATGCTGAATTAACAAATAAAAAACACGCTTTTTAATAAAACCCTAACATCTCCAATTAGATGACTCTCACGCGAGATCCTTTCAAAACACTCATCGCTACGCATCTGGAGAAAAAAATTATGAAACCGCACAAACAAAAAGACCGCCTTGTTACGTATGCGAATGTATCCGCCGCGGGTGCCAACGTCCACCCGAGCCGCGTCACAGTGTGTTGCAAGCTTCATCTGCGCCTGTTGGCGTCCATCTCTCCCTCTCTTTCTCACAGTTCCGGATCCGCGTCCTGGAAGATCACTTTCACTCTCGATTTTTGTACGAGTGCGTGCACTCTCGCGAGCTCGCTTACCTCACGTACTTACAATAAACCCACGCGGTGGTTTTTTGTCTCTCTCTACTCGCTTCCCTCCCCCGCGGGGCCAAGAAAGGTATAAATCCCAGTAGCGAGGGCGAGAACCGGGCAAAGGCTCGCCGAACCACGTCTTCACCGGGCTTCTACAAGTTTCAAGTGATTTTTTTCAAAGTAAGTTTTAGTTACTTTACCATGGAGTGCTGTTGAGGTTTTGGATGTTATAGTGTGGTTTAAGTTTATATATATATTTTTTTTTACGATGCAGTGAAAGTTTTGGTGATAGTGAAAATAAGAAACGAAAAATTAAAGTATAAAAATACAAATAAAAATACTTAATGGCGAAGGTGAATTTATATTTGCTGCTTAATTCTTATAGTTTGATGCAGATATTTTAATTATATTTAAATAATATTAAATTTTTGACAAGTAAAATCATATTAGTTTCAATTAAAGAAAAATATATACCACATAGAATTGTTATGAAATTGTAATTTTAATTTTTTTAAAAGAACTCTTATACGATTGAAATACGTAAATTTTAAATGCAGTATTACAGTAAATTTAAAACATTTAACTTCAATATTTACAAACATTTTGTAAATATTAAAAATACGTATCTCTTGCTAATACTTGCCAACCAACACTTTCACACTTTCTGTTATTCCTTTCCAATTTTTTTTATTTTTGCTAATTACTTTTCTGATCTATTATTATTTAACTCAATACAAATCAATCTAAATAACAAAAAATTCAATGAAGGAATCTGCAATATCTCGGACATCTTCTCAAATTTTTAATATACAGTAGTCGATACATTTAGAAGAAACTGTTATGTGAATAGGAAAAATTTGAATATCAAATGTATGCTAAATTTGGCACAAAAATAGTTTATCACGTATTAGGTCATCAGAAGTTGAGCGTGTCATAGTAAACGGTGTGAACGTTAATATAAGGTGAAAAAAGCATTAGCATACTCTATCCAGAACGCCAATTTAAAAGTACCGCTTGAATGGCTGAATTTGAATAATTTCATGTTTCTTCTTAACACTTTTGCAAAAAGAACTTTTATTTTTACAAAAAAAAAAAAAACGTTTTGGTGTTTACTTATACATTTTACACAATGATAGAGTAACTGTTTCGGCAAGAAATTAAAATTCATATTATAGGTATTAGAAAGCTAAGTTGGTTTGTAGCTGTGATTTCATGATTTGCAGTTTGCCGCTGTTTATTTCGAATTTTTCTGACTCCCTAGTATTCGCTTTACAGAATAACAGTGTTTTTAGTACCGCTTGAAAACTAAGTTTTAAAAAGTATCCAAGATATTACCTTACGCACAGTGTTTACATATCTTTACAAATTAAGTAATTGATAATAGTTTGAAAATAGTTAGCGGAAAATTGGAGCTAAAATATATAAAAATGTTTTAAAGAGAAAATATATTACATATTCTAAAAAATATAAAATTTGCGGTGATCTATAAAAACTTTACAATAATAAGTGCCATAGATGTGTAAAAAATTTATTAGGTAGTTTCTCCCGACACCGCAAAATTTCTGCTCTTGGCGTTCAATCACCGTTGTGTACCTATCCATACAAAGAGTACATTGCACTTGTGATTCACGAGTCCCACGTGGTCACGATTTCTCTTTTCAAGAATATTTAAGGATAATTTGCAAGTCTAAGTTTGTTAAGATGGTCATCGATTTTGTTCATATATTTGTGGATTGTTAATGTACAATATGTTACCTTTCTCTTTTTGTTTAATGTATCCATGTGGAATAATTTTTTTTTATTACCCATTTTTGAAACGATCCCTCGTGAACACTTTCTTTTTATAAATCCGATTTCTTGTTATGTAATTTTATCCGGTTTCATTCTGTCTTTGTTAGACTTCTTTACAAACTATATATTCCATAATTTTAAGTAAACCATCGTTTTTAAAAAAGAAATCATCTTTTCCTAATCTATGTCATGTTTCAATTAAGTACTAACTTTCTGTTCTCATGTTAGTATAAATCCTATTTATATTCCAGCCCTATTACGGTTGCTCGACCTGTCCAGAGGTCGTTTTTATTTAGTAAAATATAAATTTGTGTTGATTTTCATGAAATAAAAACTGGTTTCTGGAATTCTGACGGCAATTTTCTTTCTATCTCGAAAATTCAGGTACATACTTTGATAGAATTTTAAAATCGAGATTTTCTCACACAACTTTCAGTTTCACCTGTCTAGGTCAATAAGTTTGAGTTTTCTTATATATTCACGTAAACCAATACAAGATCCATTATACGTCCCCCTTTGGTCATTGCCCTTGCTCCGAAATCGCATACTTCCTACCTCTCATAAACGACTCGGATGCATTTAGCCTTAATGCACTTGCGCGAGAAAGCACGGAAGGTATTTCGAATATTTCTGAACGCGGGAAATTCCAGTACAAACCATCATCGCGCTACCACGTGAAAACGGGCGAGCTTGTAGCACACCTTCTCATTCGCTCATCGTATATATATACAAACCCTCTGGTCAACCTGCCAAGGCGCACGTAACCGCAACCGTTTAACCTTCTCTCTCTCTCTTGGCCTCTCCCAAAGTAAGTAGGCTAGCGTCACCCGGAGCTATATAACGCTGGCGCACAATACACCGAGCGATGCGAGCAAGTAAGAGAGAGAGGAGAAGAAAAAAATCGTCGAAGGGGACGCGCGGTATATACACTGCACAATTACTCGGCGCTAAACAGCACGTACACGTGAGCGATCGCGAGCGGAGGAGGGACCCGGTTTTCAAAAGGCGCGCGGTGCCGACCGTCTCTCTATATCTCCGTCTCTCTTCCTCGGTAACGGGAATCGGCTGGCCGGCCATACTCGCGCGCAGCTGTGCGGCCGCCGGGAGAGTCCGGAAGACGCTCGCGAGGCGTGCAGGTGAATCGGGCCAGGAGTGCGTGTATATATGTCTGCGTGAGAGAGTTTGCTGTTGAATTTTTAGTGCTTTTTTTCTTATCTCTCGTCGCGCTGAGCTCTTCGATGCGAGAAGGGCAAAGGTCGCTGATCAGGAACACTGGAAATATGCAGAACAGGAGAGTTGGTAAGCTGGCGGATTTTTTGGGTGTACAGTTTTTGATGGCGTGGCGGGCGATCAGGGGGGCGTTTTGAACCGGTAAAAATTCCGTGCTTCGAATATATCGGTATAGAGCGGGGAAAAGTGGTACGCGCTGGACGACTGTGTGTGTGTGTGTGTGGCCTGTGTGCATAAAGTGCCGCTTGACGATTCAGTGTCGTGTGGTCGTCGAATGCTCGAAAAGCAAACGTAAAAAAATGTTGAGGTGTGCTTTCTACGTTTTGTATATATAGTTGAGTGGTAAATTTATATATAGTAGCAGTAACGGCGCGTTTGCGGTAAGTGGTACGTGAGTATAGGTGACACTAGGTTGATGCGAAAGTGATGAGTAACGTGTGTGATTTGTTGTCGGATTATCGTTTTTTAACGTCCAAGGTGTCAAATCAATTAGAGCTTTAACGAGATCGCGAAATTACGTGATAAATGCTTTTAAGCGTTGACGTAACTGACAGAAACCTCCTTATTTCATCGAAACGTGTGATTATCAAATCAATTACCAACGCTCTTCCGATCGGCTTTTTCTACAAATCAACTCTATATGGCTGTCATTAAATAATCAATGATCACTGCACAATACATATATCAATATGTAACTTATCATAATAATAAAAACATTTCTTATAGCTATAATTATTATACTTTAAATACCATTTGTTTGCTTTCACATGACTCTGAATAACCATAATTATAAAAAATTGTAAAAACTTTATATCAAGCACTAAATTCCTTGCAACAATTTCTATGTTAAGCGTTAATGCTCAATAAGTAAAAGGATGATCGAAGCTAGCTCTATTGTGTCCTTGTACTACATAGATTGTCTTTGCAGGAGAAAGGAGGCGAAGGTAGAATGAGGCTGGACCTGCTGTCGGTAACGTGGGTCATCGTACTCGCGGTAACATTGTGCACTGCCAAGGGCGACAAGGTTACGTTCCAAGATGATGCTACAGAAGAGCCGCAGGTGGAGTTCGGTAAGAATTCGAACTGAACTTATATATAATCGTATAATGAGATTCGTAATACATATTTAAACGAAAATTAGGAAAAATTATCTGTATCGATAAATTAATATTTCAAAGTTACATATAAATTTAAAAAATTGTTTCGATACGAATAGATTTGGAAAGGTTGGAAATGTTGAATTCAATTTTTTTATTTTTTTAAGAATGAATAACGTTTATTATTCAATAAATGCACGCAGAAAAATATCCTATTAAACATTAATATAGTGTGTAGTGATATGAGGACAAACTTGGATTTGGAGAAAAATTAGTAAACTTATACTACAATTTAGTATATTTTTAGCAAAAATTAATAAAATTGTCACTAAATTTTCGTACAACTTTACTGACTTTTTCCAAATCCGAGTTTGGCTTCACATTAGTATACACTGTACTAATTTTTAATAGGATATTTTTTTGAGTGTGTACATAAAATCTATTTTAAGAGCTTAAATGTTGTTACTTATGAATAAAACTAGATCAGTCTTGTATTCAAAACTCTACGCAATATGCAGTTTTTATAATTTTTTTTTAACAAATTAATCTTTCACAATGAACGTTAGCAGTTAAAAGATTAATAAAGTAAAATAATTGTATATACTTATTTAATAAAATTCTAACAGAGGAAAATTAAAAGACCTAAAAATTTCTTGAATGATAAGAAAAAATAATATATAGTAATCAATTCTCATATTTATCAATTAAATTTTTAACTCGGAAACAAAATAAGATTATAATTATTGAAAAGAAATTTAATGAATGTGTATATATTCAAACACCACAATGTTATCAAGATGAGAAATTGTAATGTACACGAGTAAGTAGAGCATACGTTAAAATTCCAATTAATTTCAGTCAATTACGAATTAAAAAATTGAAATGAATGTTAATCTTCAGTATATTTATCATTATAACAAATACTATTTTACCTTTAAACAACTAACATTAGTTTGCAAAAAGTGACTTCACAAATATGCAATTGATTTCTAAATTACTCTTTCATGATTATTTTAAAAGACTTTATTCAAAATACCATATTTATCAGAAATTCATATTTATCGGAATCTGATAGCACAAATGATTATTTAATACTTGATTATTTTATAGTCAATTAGATTTTTTAAAACATAGCAAAATCTAACAACACGTCACTATAAATTAATTCGAATTTCACGTTTAAAAAACTTTTTCAGACATCATAATCACAACCGAATTACTAACTTTTTCACGGTTTCAGGCGCAACGCCGGCCAGTGAACAACCAGGCCCGGAAGGTCGACAAAGTTTTAATCGAACGCGACAGGGAAAGGACCTTTTGGACTGGATTGGTCTTGGCACGGGACAACATGTCGATCCCTATCAGGCCAGGGCGAACGAGGGCTGCCTGAATGGTGATTTCGCCGAGTGCTTCAAGTCCCGAGCCCTAAATACTTTCAATGATTTCTTCGAACAAGATCTGTACAATTTGAATGAGAACGTTAAAGTAGTAAGAATGCCGAGGAGTGTTGTGAAGGAAGTAAGCAGACAGGCTTATGAATATTCAAGCTCGCCAAGGTAAATTTGAAGAAAGGTTTGGTATGAATAATAAAGACATCATATAGGCTCGATATAGCATCGTATTTATTAGGTCAAAGCTGATTATGATCGGTTGTATCAATGAAATTCACAAACTTTATAAGCATAATTTGGTATAAAACCATTTCGTAAATAATTGACTATTCGTATACTATTATTAGTATTATTCCTAGAATAATTTGGATTTCAGCTGACATTTATAAGTAGGCTTTCTAATAGTTCTTCGTGCATTAATAAATATAATGCTACTTCTTGAAATTAATTCACAATACATGCATTTATTTGGATCGAAAATTTATATTAATACAATAATCCTGGTACTTGAAAATATTTTAACAAGATAATTGATCATGAAAAAATAGTTATTGAAAAAGCTTTCATTATGAATGTCTGCTTCAAGAGTGTAAAGTAAAATTATTACAGTGTTTGAAAGTAAAAATATTTAAATAATAGACAAATATTCAATAATAAACAATTATAAATGTAAACATGAATATTTTACACTTCATTTTCATAATCTAACTATAAACAATCAGATCTACAGCTTTGTATATAACTAAATTATTCATAATTTAGACCTTGATTGGTAAATGTTTAAGTAATAAAAAATAGCTTGAATACCAAACTCAAGTATTAAAGAAAAATTTTAAAGAAAAACATATATGTGAACGATATCTATGCATATGCGTATAATTTTATTGAAAAAATTTTTTGTTCTGTTTCCTAAAACTTTCTACTTTTGAA
Source organism: Torymus tubicola (assembly GCA_035583055.1). Classification (NCBI taxonomy): domain Eukaryota; kingdom Metazoa; phylum Arthropoda; class Insecta; order Hymenoptera; family Torymidae; genus Torymus; species Torymus tubicola. The sequence goes on along the minus strand of JAWWEQ010000045.1, from coordinate 34,565,517 downwards.
TACAAAAATCATTTATGTTTTATATTAAACCCAAATCTCATCGAAAAAGCTTATTGAAAGGCCAGTTTTAGTAGATGAACTACTTTAGACTCATGTCAGATTTAAGTATTGAAACAATTCCGATAATTTTATTATACTTTTCACTCTAAAATATGATTTCAGATATAAAATATTCTTATAACAAAATCAAAATGTATACTACAAAATTACAGAAAAACAAATCAAAATATAACGAAAAATCTTTAAATTTTTTTTATTACGTGTCATTAAAATTACTAACGAATAACTTGTACTTTGTTTTTGTTATGACTTACATAATCGTTAAAGATTTTAGTGGTTTTTATTGTTAATTTCATGATGAATCGGAAACTTTGAACTAACTTAATTGTTTAATTCGTAGTTCAATAAATCAAAGGGCATTATCAAACTTATTTTTTTGTATTATTTATTTGTTTATTTGAATTTACATTGCAGTATATAGATACTTGAAGAATTTGATGTAAAGTTGTGGCTTCATTTCATATTAAAATGATTGCTATCATTTTGATATTATTTGTAATAGCACTTCTTATATTATAAGAATTAGAACATATGACATAAAACTGTTATTTCGATAAAGGTTTTAATTTATTATTTACAACATTTCTGTAATCGCACTTTGAATTATAATAGTTGAAATTTTTAACTAGAATAGATTTTGTACGCCTGTGTTACGATTCATGCTTACAAGGAGAGGCTCAGAGTTCCGGATCACCAATTTTCCTAAAACTTACAAAGGTTGTAGATATTATTGAATAATAAAACTCTGTTAAGTTATAGACCCTAACGCATACATATAAAAAAGTTACAGCATGTAACAATTTCCAGTCG